>LNAC01000019.1:104342-138004 GCA_002007465.1 Ailurus styani | reverse complement strand
AAAAAAAAAGTATTCGTTAATTCAAGGGTTAAGAGCCTTAAGTGAAAGGCATTGGACCAGGCATTGTAGGTGACACAAAGCTGGAAAACCATTGTTACCCTTGGTCAGTTTTCAGTCTATCCATGAAGATAGTTATAAAGAAAGTAACAGTGACATTTTGGGTGATGAAACTTATTATTTAAATTAGGACAAACTTAAGAGTGAGAGAGGTCTTCTAAAAACTAAGCCAGGATAACAGACATAAACAAGTCTGTCCTAGGAATAGTCACCCTAACTATGAATTCAATGTTTTTCATTTTAAATGTTTTCAAAAATGTAATTTTATTTTTTTGCCTAGAAACAAAGCTATGAGATAAATAACACAATAATATTTCCACTTTTGAATGGGAAAATGAAGGCTCAGAGAAAGTAAATGACTTACCTAAGTTTCCACAGTTAATAAATGATGGGTCCAAGTCCTGTGCTGAAATTCTAATTCTACATCTAATGTCTTTCCACTGCTTCATCAATAGCTATAACTACTAGATACATAGATAAATTCTATAATGACAACCTGAGGAAAGTACTGTTCTTCTGATTATAATAGAATACCAATATAGAGTTATAGGGAGATAACATGTAAGAGTTTGACAGTATTTTCGCTTTCATGGTAAAAATTATGTGGATAAATGAGGAAAGATTAATCAAAGGAAACTGTATGACACTGAGTTGACCTATAAAAAAAAAAAGTAAGAGCTAAAGCAGTTTCACATAAAACCAGGGTCTAAAGAGGGATATCCTCATTACTGTTATTCAAAATTGTCTTGTAAGTCATAGTGGATAAATATTGCATAAGAAGAGATAAAACCATCTCCTTTTGCTAATAAGACTGTATAATAATAGTGACTATGTCCAGAATTTTAAAAATTGGTAAGATAGCTAGATTCAAGATAAATATTTTAAAACTCAGTGATACTCCTGTCTTCCAGCAATAAGTTTCCCTTCCTATCAATCCCAAGCTTTTCAGGAACACTTCTGTTCCATATAGACTTCTGCCCAGTCATATGAGATTTCTATAGTTTTGAGCAGAATAACTAACACCCTATTATGAAGTGTCTGGTTTGGATTATTTCTCCAAATTCCAGAGCTACCAACAGAACAATGATTTATCCTGTATCAATGACCAAGAGGACTTATTAACCTATTCCCTTTCAGGAAAAAAGACTGCCTCTAAGACAAAATTCTAGTTAGTCTTAGGCCCCTGGCAGCATATTCCTGGACATTTTAAAATTGCAAATTTCTTTCCAGTCTTAAAGAATGAATAACTACTGGCATCCAGTATCAGAATACTCAATGCAGACAAAGAAAAAAATAGCCATGATTAAAGGACACACATGCAGGGTTTTCTTAGAAATTGCCCAGCTCAATACTGGCTTCCTAACAGCCTGATATAATCTGTTTCATATGTCTCTTTCAGCCACTACAATCTATTTCTTTTTTTTTAATATTTTATTTATTTATTTGAGAGAGAGAGAGAGAGTGTGTGTGAGCAAAAGAACACACAGTGGGGGAGAGGCAGAGGGAGAGAGAGAAGCAGGCTCCCCGCTGAGCAGGGAGTCTGATGACGGGCTTGATCCCAGGACTCCAGGATCATGACCTAAGCCAAAGTCAGATACTTAACTAATTGAGCCACCCAGGCACTCTTACAATCTATGTCTAAAATGACAAAAGTTTCTACAAAATTCAAAAACTATTGATTTATCAATGAGATTTCTATGTCATCCTTTTAAAGAACAATGGTAACATTAAAAAGAATTTTCATGTCATTGTTGTGTTGATATTTATTCTTTGAGACCTTGCATCTTTGTGTCTGGAACATGTATTTGTGACTCTCCTTGTGGGCTTGATGAAGTAAGCAACCATATGAAGAAGCCCATATGGCAAAGAGCTGCAATAGCCTCCAGGAACTGCATGTGGCTTCTAGGATCTGAGTTAACTTCAGCTAACAGCCAGGAAAAAGTTGGGCCACTCAGTTATACAATCGCAAGGAAATGGATTCTGGCAACAACCTGAATGAGCACGGAAGTGGATTCTTCCCCAGTCAAGTCTCCAGTTGAGAAAGCATCCTGGCCAATACAGTGAATAAAGCCTTGTGAGACCCTGAAGCATAAAACACATTCAAGCCATGCTGAGAATCCTGGCCCATAGAAATTGTGAGATAATAAATGCGTGTATTGTTTTAGGCCACTTAATTTGTGATAATCTGTCACACAGCAACAGGAAACTTAATATATCTTCCAATGTCTTTCTGTCTTAGAGTAAAATCCCAAGTCATTTTCACAATTTGGCCACTTGCTACCCACTCTAACTTCACCATTGAAAACTTTGCTACAACTACAATGGCCTCTTTGTCGAATAGGATGGACTTGCCATATTTACCAATTGACAGACTGGCTCAGGGTCTTCAATATTCTGCCTGGAATGCTGTTCCCAGATACCTGCTTAGCTCACAACTCACCTTCTTCGGGTACCTATTCAAAGATTACTTTGTTGGAGATATCTTCTCCTGAAAACAAAACAAAACAAAAACAGGATTCCTAATGCCCCTCAACATGCCCTGCTAGCATCTGACTGCTTTATTCTCTCCACAACACTCTCATATCACCACCTGACAGGCATTTTTATTCATTTATCTGCTTATTGTATTGCTCATTGTATTTCTCCTTGTACCGGAAGGTAAAGTAGAGGAGGAAAGAAATTTTTTATTGTTGTTAACAACAAACAACTTAACCTATATATGTGGAACCTGTGTTGAATAAATAAATAAATTGATAGAGAAGTTAATGAATGAATTAAAGCAAATGCATTATTAAAGAAATTAGAATTAGTAGATATGAGGAGTAAACAAAATGACAATATAGAGATAAATTTAATATAACAAATGGAACAGAAAAAAGCATTCAGAGCTATAATAAATGATAATTTCCTAATTCCTCATGATCCAGGTGGGAAAAATAATATAATGCTTTTTCTAATCATGGGAATTAGACTAACTCCATACTTCTTCACAGCAACTTCCAGAAGACAATGGAACAATGACTAAAATGTTCTGAGAGAAAGAGGGTATGACTTTAATATTTTATACTCATTCAAATTTTCTTTTGAGATTTAGGCAACTGACTTTATTAAGCACACAAAATCATAAGAAATATAGTTCTACAATAGCTTTATAAAAATTGAAGTCCTACCAATCAAGAAATGGATAAAATAAGGGATTCAGAAATGGAAAAGCAAAATTGAATAAAATAAGTATTGGTGGGCATTGAATCAATTTAAATAAATCTATTTAAACAACTAGAGTAATTTGTTAGAGAATATAATTTGAATGTTTTAAACTTTGACAAAGAGAAATAATATTACTGACAAAGCTGAAAAATTGGTGAAGTGGCAAAAGGAAGTAAAGAAGTATTTCTTCATAATTCACATCAGGAAGAAAATTTATATTACCTCAAAAATTGAAGTGTGATTTTTTTTAAATGACATAAGAACTAATTTATCCTTTGTAATAATTTCAGTAACCTTAGATCTTCCAGGAATTTTTTTTACAAATCTTTCCTAAAGGTACAAAGTAAATTTCTAGGTTTTGTGGGTTGCACACAGTCTCTGTTGGGTTTTCATTTCTTTCTTTTATAACATTTTAAAAATGTAAAGAGCAACATTAGCTCCTATGCTGTACAAAAACAGGCCTTGGGATGAATTTGACCTGCTTGCTGTATTTTGTTGACTTCTGGCTAAATATCATTGAGCCAAAATTCTGTTGTTCTTTCATTTTCACTCTGGGATCTTTTGATTCTGTTAAATATAAGCAAAACTAATTGTGGTATTTTGTATTTAAAACTGTACAATAATTTATAGGACTTCCACTTTTGGTCAAGATGTACCCAGCAGGTATAATTCACAATGTTTGACATCCATTCAAAAGTTATTAAGCATCCAAAAAATAGGCTAATATGACCCATAATGAGGGGAAAAAATTGAATCAAAACCAACCTGGAAATTACACAGATGAAAAAATTTGTAGACAAGAACATTATAATAGCTATTACAGCTGTATTCCATATATTCAAATAGCTAGAGGAAAGACTGAGCATGTTAAGCAAAAACCTAGAAGATATTTAAGATTCAAATACAACTTCTAGAAATGAAAACTACAATGTCTAAGATAAAAAAATACGCTGAATGGGGTTAGCAGAGATAAACATTGCAAGAGAAAAGATTAGTAAATTTGAAAGTGCATCAGTAGAAGTCATCCAAACTGAGACATATAAAGAAAAAAAGGTTGGGGACACCTGGGTGGCTCAGTCTGTTAAGCATCTGCCTTTGCTTCAGATCATGATCTCGGGGCCCTGGGCTCAAGTCACAATCTCCGGGTTCTGGGATGGAGCCACATGTTGGGCTTCCTGCTCAGTGGAGAGTCTTCTTCTCCCTCTGCCTCTCCCCACCTCCCACCACTGGTGTTCTCTCTCTCGCTCTCTCGCTCTCTCTCTCTCTTTCTCAAATAAGTAAATAAAATATTTTTTAAAAAGCGGGGGGGCTGGGGAAAAAATGAACAAAGTATCAGTGAGTTGTGGGAATATTTAAAGTGATCTTACAATTTACCAAAGTTCTTTCAATTGTTTAACTGAATACTTTAAAGAGAGGAGAAAACACAGAAAAATATTTGAAGACATCATGGCCAAAAAATGCCCGAATTTGATGAAAACTATATTACCTCAGAACCAAGAAGCTCCGTAAATTCAAGCACAAGAATAATGAATCACAAGAAATCATTTAAAACCCGTGATAAGGAGAAAATCTTAAAAGCAGCTAAGAAAAAGACATATTGTAACAAAGGGAAACAAAGATACAAATTGAACCAGTGGGGGGGGGGAGGCAGTGGGGACTTTAAAGTGCTGAAAGTAAAGAACTGGCAACTTAGAATTCTAAACACAAGGAAAAGATCTTTCAAAAACAAAGGTATATGCTTATTAGAATGGCTAAAATCTAGAATACTGACAACACCAAATGCTGACAGGGATGTGGAGTAACAGGAACTGTCATGTATCATTGGTGGGAATACAACAGTACAGCCACTTTGGAAGACAATTTGGCTTCCTACAAAACTACGCATACTATTATCACACCATCCAGTAATCATGCTCCCTACTACTTACCCAAAGACACTGAAAATTTATGTCCATACAAAAATCTGTACAAAAATATTTTAGCAACTTTATCCATAATTACCAAAACTTGGAAGCAATGATAGGTCTTTCAGTTGATGAATGGGTAAATAAATGGTACACCCAGACAATGGAATATTACTCAATGCTAAAAAGAAAAGAGCTATTGAGCCATGAAAAGACATAAGGAACCTTAAACGTGTGTTACTACTATGTGATTCTAATTATATGGCATTCTGGAAAAGAAAAATCTGTGAAGACAAAAAAAGAAAAACAAGGCCCTAAAAAAAGTCTGACTTACTAATGACCAATAACAAAATGAAAAGATGTTGAGCATCACTAGTCATTAGGGAAATGCAAATCAATATCATAATGATTTATCACTTAGCACCCACTAGAATGGCTACAATTAAAAACAGACAATAACAAGTATCAACAAGGATGTGAAGAAATAGGAACCTTCATATACTGCTAATGGGAGTGTAAAATGGAATATCTGCTTTAAAAAATAGTTTGTCAGTTTCTCAAAATTTTAAATATAGAATAACCACATAACCCAGGAATTCAACTCTTGGCTATCTACCAGGAGAAATGAAAACATATGTTCACACAAAGTCTTACACAAAAATGTTCATAGCAGCATTATTCATAATAGCCAAAAAGTGGAAACAACCCAAATGTCCATCAACAAATGAATGGATAAACAAAATGTGTTTATACCCATACAACAGAATTCTATTTGGTGATTTAAAAAACCAACAAAGTCAGAGCACCTGGGTGGCTCAGTTGGTTAAGTGTCTGACTCCTGGTTTCAGCTCAGGTCATGATCTCATGGGTCGTGAGATCAAGCCCCTTGTCAGAGAGTCTGCTTGAAGATTCTCTCCCTCTGGTCCTCCTCTGTCACAACATGGAAGAATATCAAATATAATTTCATTATACTTAATGAAAGAAGCCAGACACAAATGAACCCATATTTTATTATCCCAGCTATGTGAAATACCCAGAAAAACAAATCTATAGTGACAGAATCTAATGATTAGTGATTGCATATGGCTCAGGGAAGGAATGAGGATTGACTACAAATGGGCATAAGATTTCTTCTTGAGATGATGGAAAAGTTCTAAAATTAGACTGTGGGGATAGTTGCACAACTCTGCAAATATGCTAAAAATCACTGAATTGTATTCTTAAAATAGATTTATAGTATCTTAATTGAACTTTACCTAAGCTGTTTAAGAAACACAAAAGGGGAATATAAATATAAACACAGAAAAAATTTATCACCAGCAAACGTGCACTATAATAATTGTTAAAGCAAGCCCTTTAGGCAAATGAAAAACAATATAATATAGAAACCTGGATCCAAACAAAGGAATAAAAATACAGAAAATGATAACTAGTGGATAAATATAAAAGATTTAATCATTATTTAAATCTTTTTAAAAGAACTGTTTAAAGTAAAAATATTAACAATGCATTATGGCATATATAACATATAATAGGTGATGGGATTAAAGATTGTATTTGTTGTGATGAGCACTAGGTGTTGTATGGAAGTGTTGAATCACTATATTGTACAACTGAAACTAATATTACACTGTGTTAACTAACTGGAATTTAAATAAAAACTTCAAAAAAATACTAAGTAAAATATATAAAAATAGCACAAAGGCCAGGAGAAAAGTGGAAGCAAACTTGCAAGTTACCTATATTATTCATGAAGTAGTATAATATTATTTTAAGGTAAAAGATATATAAGTTAAAGATATATATACTATAAATCTAAACCAATTACTAGGATAACACACAAAGAGTTATAGCCGATAAACCAATAAAGGCAGTAAAATGGAATAAAAAATAGAATCCAAAACTCAGTAGAAGCAAAGGAAAAAGAGAACAAAAAATAAAAAAATTAAAATTAAATAGCAAGATGGTAGCTTTAAACCCAAACATATCAATAAAAAATATTAACTGTAAATGGCAAAATATTCCCAATTTAAAAACATTTTAAATGAACTTTTCTTATCGGGTAAAAAAAGAGGAACCAAGTATATGCTGCCTCTGAGAAACCTACTTGAAATATTAAGAGAAATAGGTTAAAAGGAAAAGATATGTCATGCTAAGTAGCCAAAAATAATACTAATGTAGTTAGGGCGCCTGGGTGGCTCAGTGGGTTAAACCCTCTGCCTTCAGCTCAGGTCATGATCTCAGGGTCCTGGGATCCAGGCCCACATCAGGCTCCCTGCTCAATAAGGAGCCTGCTTTCTCCTCTCTCTCTGCCTGCCTCTCAGCCTACTTGTGATCTCTCTCTCTATCTCTGTCAAATAAATAAATAAAATCTTTAAAAAAAATACTAATGTAGTTATATTAATATCAGACAAAATAGATTTTATAGCAAAAAATATCACCGGAGATAAAATTATTTCATACTGATAAAGAAGTTGATTAATCAAGAGGACATAACAATCTTTAACATTTATGTACCTAATAACAGAGCTCTAAAATACATTAATCAAAAAAATGACAGCACTAGAAGGAGAAATCAATGAAATTGAAGTTATAGTCAGAGATTCCAAACCCTTACCTTAGTAGCTAATAGAATAAATTGGCAGAAAATCAGTAAGGCTACACAACACTTGTACAATACTATCAACCAACTTAATCTAATTGACATAAAACATTCTACCTAACAACAGATAAATACACATTCTATTCAAGTAGAGCACATTTGGGGAAATAAAACCAATCTCAGTAAGTTTAAAAGAATACAAATTATATAAAGTACGTTTTCTGACAACAATAGTACCAAGTTGGAAAACAATAACAGAAATATAGCAGGACAACTTCTAAACGTTTGGAAACTAAGTGACACTTTTTTAAATAACTCAAAAGTCAAAGAAGAAATCAAAAGAGAAATTAGAAAACATTCTGAACTGAATAAAAATGACAACAAACCATACTAAAATTTATGAGATTCAAAGTTGAATCTAAAAAGAAACATGCACTAAATGTCTGTATTAAGTAAAAAGAAAGTTTTCAAAACAATGGCCTTAGCTTCCACCTGAGTAACACACACACACACAAAGAGAGAAATAATGAATTAAATCCATAGTAAGCAAGAGAAAATTTTAAAAAATCAGACTGAAAATAAGTAATATAGAAAACGGGAAAAAACTGAGAAAAATCAATGAAATCTGAAGCTAGTTCTTTTGAGATCAATAAAATTGATAAACTTCTAGCCAGATCAACAAAGAGAGAGAGAGAGAGATAAAATACAATTTACCAACATCAGCATTGAGGGTAATGACATCACTAGAGTTTCTACAGAAATTAAAATAAGAGAATATTAACAACTTTATGCCAATAATTTAAATGAAATAGACATATTCCTTAAAAGACAAACTACCAAAGCACATTCAAAAAAATAATAATAAATGAATGCTAAAGAAGTCTACTAAATAAGTCAAATTTGTAGTTAAAAATCTTCCTACAAAAAAAAAAAAACTCCTGGCTCAGATGGCTTTATTGGTAGGGTGTATGAATACCAAGAGGCAGGCATAACTAGGTACCATCTTAGAGACTGTCTGTCAGAAATGGTATAGTTTTATTCTATTTTAATAAAACTGTATCTGAGTACCCACCACTCACTTGATCTGGTTCTGTATTCTTCTGTAATGGAGAGAATGTTCATTTAATAATGGAGGCTATTTCTGAGTGGAGATTTAGCAATTTTCAGCTTTCTTTGTAACTTTACATGGAATGGGTGTATATCATTTCTATAAAACATTCTAGTAGAATAATAAAATCTTTATTCTTTTAGAAAACAATACTGAAGACCCAAGTTAGTGTAATGTCATGAAGGTCAAAGAACAAGAGTCTTTCAAGTAGGAATATTAATTAGGATTAATTAGAATTAATTTAGCAGAAAGTTTGATAAGAGAGCTGAGAAAATGCCACTGGGTTTAGTAACTGGGAGAACAGTATAGCTTCTACAAAGTAGAGACAGAAAAGCCAGATTACAGGGTATTAGGCAGTGAGTGAATGGTAAGGCAGTAGAGAAAATGATTTAAAGTATTTACTTGAAAAATTAGGCTCCGAAAGAATGGTATCTATACTCCAGTGTAGCTGTGGTAGGAACTATAAAATTGTTACTCTTTAACTTTACTCTTAAACAAAATATTATGGGAACACCTAAGCAAAACCATCTAATTAATTCATGCAATTGTTGGAAAGTATCAGTGAAGAGAGTAATATCAGGCCAACAACCAAAAAGGAGAGAATGGGTTTCCTCATGTAGGGGATTGGACACAATATGAGATAAAAAAATAATTCTAGCTTCAAGAAGAACAAGTGGTATTACACTTGTTCTGAAAGTAAGTGATTTATTTTTTCCTACAAAATAAGGTTATTACAAAGGACAAGAAAAAAGGTATTTTAAAAGTAGTATTAAATGGGGCACCTGGGTGGCTCAGTGGGTGAAAGCCTCTGCTTTCGGCGCAGGTCATAATCTCAGCATCCTGGGATCAAGGCCCGCATCGGGCTTTCTGCTCAGCAGGGAGCCTGCTTCCTCCTCTCCCTGTCTCTCTGCCTGCCTCTCTGCCTACTTGTAATCTCTCTCTCTGTGTCAAATAAATAAATAAATAAATAATCTTTAAAAATAAAAAAAAGTAGTATTAAATGTAAAGAAAACTGTGATCAAATTAGCCTTACTATATCATTAAGACTGTATATTCTTTTTTTTAAAGATTTTATTTATTTATTTACAGAGAGACAGAGAGAGAGAGATCACAAGTAGGCAGAGAGGCAGGCAGAAAGAGAGGGGGAAGCAGGCTTCCCCTGAGCAGAGAGCCCGATGCAGGGCTTGATCCCAGGACCCTGGGATCATGACCTGAGATGAAGGCAGAGGCTTAACCCACCGAGCCACCCAGGGGCCCCAAGATGGTATATTCTTTACAAGAGTATTTTGTATACAATTCTGAAATAACTTCCTGCTTTCCAAAATCTGTCTATAGAATTTCAAATTATTTAAATGTTACTGTAGATGCAGTGGAAATCACATTCTCCATCACATCCTTAAGAGCAATTATCCTCTGACTTCAGTTTTTTTTTAAGACTTTATCTATTTATTTATTTATTTATTTGACACAGAGAGAGAGAGAGAGAGAGAGAGAGAGAGAACAAGCAGAAAAGCAGCAGGCAGAGAGAGAGGGAAAAGCAGGCTCCCTGCTGAGTAAGGAGCCAGACCCTGGGACCAGGACCCAACCCAAAGGCACCCACTTAACCAACTGAGCAACCCAGGCACTTCTGACTTTAGTTTTTAAACAAGGAAATCAGTAGGCTGATTTCAGTAAATGTAAAAAATTCTCAGGTGCATGATATTGAAATTCAAATCCCTTAGACATTTTAAAGATGACTTTTAATTTGCCAAGCTATATTTAGATACTTTTTTAAAAATGTAAAGCTCCTGAATGACCAGTAAATTTATGCTATTTTTAATAAAAATATCTACTGTCATATTATCATTTATTTCAATAAATCAGAATTTAACAACTGCATTTTCCTTACAGTAAGTTTTCCAATGTAACTATACATTAGAACTGATTTGAAAAGAGGCAGATTCCAATGGTTCCATATTTTTTGTTTACTTAGTTTTTCTACTGGAAACTGAATGAAGAGAGCTAAACTAATCCTTTGAGTCTTTTCTTTATATTCCATATTGTTTACAGAGTTGGAAAAAAAATACAAAGGTGAAGCATTGTATCTATATCTATATTTTCCTCTTCATTCAAGAATTGTCTGTAACAATCAGTATTTTAGTCAGTAGGACATGATATGTGGCTTTTTGGTACATGATATTTCTCAGGCAAATATCTGCTCAAATTTCTGAATCATGTACTACAGAAAAGGACAAGAATTCAGATCAAGAGATAAACATCTTAATCACATATGAATGTTGGAAAGTCTCTTTTTACTGAAAAGCAAAATATCCTATTGTAAAAAAAAAAGCAGAAATAGGTATTATAAAAAGAAATAGCTCATTAAGCCAAAAGGTCCTTTGTACTAGTTATCCCTATATCAACTATGTAACCTTAGTCTGCCTGTACTTATAGAATGACATTTTAATCATTCAGAAAATATCTAACTTGGCATTCAATAAAATTTTATTTTTATTTCATCCTCTCTCACTCTTTAATATTTACTGTTTACTAATTTTGTATGCTCGCCTTCCACAAACAGAAAACTGGATCTCTTTCTGTAGCAGTTTTCAGAGAGCAAAGTGAAAGTTAAGGTCAATAAAAGGGAAATGCATTGGCTCATGAAATTTAAACAAAATGACAGATTTCAGGCATGGCTTGATCTACGGGCTTAAATTTTTCATCAGGATTCATTTTCCCTCTTTCCATCTCTCAGCCCTTACCTACGCTGGCTTCAACCCCAGCAAGATCTCTACAAACAATGAAAAGATGGCTTCCAACAGTTCTAGGCTTACTTCATCAGAGCTCAGTATAGTCTGATTGCCTTAGTTTTAGCAAAGGTCCATATATGAATTATCACTCACTCTGAAGGCCTTGGCTTGGCCCACACATTCTCTCTGTTCAGTAGAAGTTATACCCTCCCCTGGAGATATACACAAACTACATGGACTGAAAATAGATGACATGTAGTTCTATAAGGAACATGAGAAAAACATTACAAAAAGATGGACAAAAAAAGAGATTATTTGGTACCAGAAAATTAGATTTTCACTATCCAAGGCTAATAGTCATATCCCATACATACCAAATTGTGGCCTCTGCAAAAGTACCATGATACTAATATCCTTTCATTTGGGGCTATCTGGAATTCATGTGTTAAAATAACCACCAGAAACCATCATGCTCCTATATGATAGTACATGTCAGAAGAGGGGTGCCTGGACGGCTCAGTTGGTCAAGCAACTGCCTTCCGCTGATGTTATGATCCGGGAGTCCCAGAATCAAGTCCCACCTTGGAGTCCCTGTTGAGCAGGGAGTCTGCTTGTCCTTCTGACCCTCCCCCCTCTCCTATTCTCCCTCTCTTTCATTCTCTCTCTCTTAAATAAATAAATTTTAAAAATAAAATAAAATAAGATAGACATATCAGAAGAAAAACAAAACAAAAACAGTTTCCTTACCAAAACATTCTGTGGTAAACAGTACTAAACTGTAGGAGAAGGTGCAAACAAAAAAGAGAAAAACTTGTTCAGATTCATACCTATTTGCTGCAACAGTCCAGTGAGTAGCTTAAGGTGATATAAAAGTATCTGATACAAGCAAAAAGCAAAAGAAGATAATTGGAAAGCAAAAACAAATAAATAACACTCCTGCTGATCAAACCAGAAAATTGGTTTAGGAAGAGGTCTGCTCTTATGATGACTCACTCCATCATCCTTCTAATTCTTAAATCTGAAACTTTTTATCCCCCAACTACAAGATCAGTGCTGCAGGAAGATTTCTAATCCTGAAGAATTTAAGGACCCCAAATAAGAAATCCTGTATTAATTCAGCCTTGCTCTCGACCTCTTATTGACTTTGTTCCCAAGGTGTAATGATTGGATTCCTGCTGCATTCCTCAAAATGAAAACCCCACTTGTATTGCAATTTCAAAGCTTCCATGTTCTTGAGTTTCTTTTCCTGTAGGACCCCAACCCTAAATCACCTCCACTCCTTCAATAAATTTTTATTTAGCTCCTGCTAGTTTCTACACACTCTACTAGGCACCATGGAAATAGCATCATCACTGTCATCATGTTGCATCATGTCTGCCTTCCCAGATTCCTCTGATCTCATGCTTTCCCCATTCACTGGGGTGAGAGTGGCTTTCCTATCCCTGCTAGCAACTATCACACCTGAATATCAGCCTTCATGAGAGGTCTAGAAAGCACAAAGAACAACCAGGGGTCAGTTGCACTATCTTTGTGCCCACTATGTGCCATAATAGAGTCTGTCTAGAAATTAATAAATAAAATTAATTGATAAAAGAAGTACATTTTGTGTTCATGCATTTTTCAACACCCCAGGACAAAATTAAGAACAAAAATTATTTAGGAACTCTATGCCTTCCTCTTATTCCCTTTGGTATGTTTCTGATGTTCACTTATCTCCATCTGGTAATTTCCCCCTCCCTTCAACCTTCTAGACATGGACTTCACCCCTACCATCAAGGATGCCTTTTTTGTAATCAGATTAGGGTCATCACATGCCTATTCAGTCTTGCCACTAAGAAGTGAATCTGTGCTCTTTACTAGTAAGGATATCTACTGTCCATCAAATTGCATGATAATAGACTAACTACATTGGATTGATACTGAATACCAAGCTAAGGCTTATAAAAATGCCTGACATACAGCACTTTATAGTTCTAGAAGGGACATTCACACATACTATACAGCTGGAAAATCTCAGAGAACCTCACTAAAATGTTAGCAAACAAACCCAACTAGAGAGCTCCTTATAAGTGTATTCAAAAGTAGCTGATAATGAAAATGTTCACCATATCTATGGGCATCCCTAAAGAGCTCAGGTGCATAATATTCTCATAAAAGTTCAACTCCATTAATCACAAATCTAATCATGCCATTGGCTGATTTAAACTCCTCATGGCTTCCCATTGTTCTTGGTATAAAGAAAAAAAAACTCTTAAAAAAAAATCAGCCTTATTTTATACCTTTCCCCAGATTCCCAAAACTATAACCCCTCAATTTTCTTCTTCACCTCAAGTGTCCTGCCCTACATTTTCAACTCTAAGGCATCCTGCTTTCTCCCTCCATAGGTTCTCTGCAATTGCTCTTCCTTCTGAAATGCTCCTGCATCATTCCTCAGGAGTCAACTCCTACTCTTCCCATCTGAGCTCAAGCTTCTTCAGGTAATACTACTCAGGCAAAAAAAGTTGTGTCCTTTTCCTTCAGAGCATTTATCACAGTTTTAGGTTTACTTTTGATATTAACATAATATTTGGACATTATCAATTTTCTCCAAAGAGGCTGTAAATTTAAAGTGAGGAAACTGTATTTATTTTTACCCACCACTGAATCTGCGGAACCAACTTACTACTACTTATGGACTTTTTAGGGAGTTGGCATGTTAGTGGTTGAAGGCAAAGTCTTTAGAGTTAGAAACATCTAGCTTCAAATTCCATTTCCACATTTGACTAGCCCATAGAATTTTGTACTAGTTACCTACTCTCTTAAATCTTAATTTCTTCATTTTTATAGTAGGAATAATAATAATCTAACCCAACCATATCTTAGATTAATTGTGGAAATTAAAAAATCATAAAGTAGACAAACATAAATGCATGGTTCCTTCCCAAGGTCCACCACCATTCAAATATACACTTTATATTTGGAAGGAAGGTGAATGATGCTTTGAATTTAATTAAAGAGTCCTGCCAAAATTATTTCAGTATAACCTCTACTATGGATCAGGTACCATAAAAGGACAAACTTGAATGAAATGTGTTCTCTGATGCAAGAAACCCTGAAGTGTTAGTGGGATGAATAACTCAAATGGTATAATTTGTGGGGGTAATTAGACAATGACAGTCTGGGCTCTAAATTTAAAAAGACTAAGGGAAATTCATTGAATAATTAAGAATGAAATTCTCCCTATAACATAAGTTGAAATTGTAATATTACATCAAAAATTATGGTGAAAAAGCACAACTCAGCACCTATAAATTCCACTCTGAGATTAACCAGGGGTCAGGCCATATGTCAAGGAAAAACATACATTCATATGCACACCAACTTCCCTCTAGTATCAATTAAATAAATACCAAATCTAGCTCTTATATATTTATGCTAATAAAATCTGATGATTTGAAGTAACAGTCATCTAATTTAAATGGCCGTTGTCTTTTAAATTTATCATCTCAATATTAACATAAATATAAATATTATGAATTTATAATCCTTAATATTCTCTTATATGTTAGATCATTGACTTCATTTTAGAAAGAGCAATGGTTATTTTAGATAATCAAACTTTTAGTAATTAAAAAGCAAGGCAATATAAAGTGGGAATAATTTTATTCAGGCACCAAAATTTCCAATAAAAGGATTAGTAATGAGATTTATGCTTCATATTTCATTATACATCAACAGCTTTTGTAGGTAATATTATTTACTGACTAAATTTTATTACTATCTTTTGTTGTTTTTGTCCATCTTTCTTTCATTGACTCTAACCCTTTTACCTAGAAAATTTTTAATGTGCATCCTGCAGTCATGCTATTAAATGGCTGAGAATTCAAAAAGGTTCATTCCACATTAGCAACATAACCATACTTCATATAACGTCCTTATTTTATACCACAGGAATGTTTAAATGAAAAGCCTATAATAGAATAAGAAGCAAAACTCCAAAATCCCTGCAATTACTTGGAAATTGTCACTACTGCAAACAGTACATATTTAAACTATCACACTGGAATCCTAAATCTTAAACTCAACATAGAGATTAAATATCAGTAGAAAAATAAATATGGGTTGAGAACTAAAGTTTTTTCTTCCACAACATGAGGAGAGTATATATACAACTGACATCAAGAACAGGCTAACCAGACACTAAACAGATGCAAACAGAATGCCAAGCAAAACTGAGTTTTCTGCCAAAGGTTTTCCCCAAGAGGTGAATAACATTTTCCATAAGTCTATGGAAATTGCAGAATTGGTTTGGTAATTAAATACTCTTAGCCACTTTTCAATGTATGATTTAACATTTCTGTTCTCTACTGAATAGTACAAGTTATATTAATTACATCAGAGGGAAACCCATATTTATTATTCAATGAAAAGATAACAGTATTTTAATTTACTTGAGAAAGTTTTACCATATGTAAAAATGAAAACATGCATTTTTAAACTTACTTTTGATGGTGTGTGACTATACAATTATAGTGTAATGCTGCAAGATTGAAATTAAACATAAAATTTTCTGGCAGGAGTACTTTGTATTATGTGATCCTAATTACAAAGTATTATAATTTAAAAAGCCATATTGTAATTTTCATAAAAACTACAAGTTTGGGTCACATCATTATTGGAAGGTTAGATAGCCATATAAAGGAAGTTAATTTTTAAAAAAATATTTTCTCTCCAATTGTTCATAGGTGCATCATAGGTGATATTCAAACAACAGAAAAATATAACATATCACTAATATCTATTTTTGTCTTTGACCAATCATCACTTATCTTCTTCTATTATTACTGGTGTTCAATATGTCTATAAACAGAAGCCAAATGTGGCTACTGTGCTTACTGTTTTTATTTTACTAGATTATTTTAAGAGATAAGAAAAGCAAACAATCCAACCAAGTCATGAAATATACAGAAATCCCACAAAATTGTTGTGAGTCAGGCAGTGATGCACCTGACTGGTCTCCAAAGTGCTCAGAGAAACAAGAGCTTTGACAAGTTTTCAACCATGGCATAGAAACAGGCTCTACACTAGGCCCCATGAACTTCAGCACTGGAGCAATGGCCCCACGTCACAGACTATCCTACAAAGATACATAAATTGTCTGTATCCTTGATTGGGCACCAGTGACTTTGGAAAATTAAATTTCACATTCATTATTTATGAGATCGGCACAAATCCCTTGATGGAATTTCAGCCTAATTAGGAAGTGTTAAGAAAGGTTTGTATCTCTGAACTAGTTTACATAAATGCTCCACTGGTATAAAAAGTAGATAGCTACCTTCTGACTGAGGACAAGTCATGAATCCACATTATTTATACCCAAGAGCATCTAAAGAAATTCAAAACTGCTTTTCTGTTGCAGTTTTGAGTTTTAACTGTTCAGGGATACCTCTAAATTTCTTCCATGCCAAAGGAAGTAGGAGGAAGGAGACCAGATATTTTCCTTTTTTTACTCTGCCTTGTGGTACCTCTTTCCCCATCATCTGTCAGTTCTTTTACCTTACTCCTCCTCATGCCTCTTTGCTCTAAGAACACCAGCTTCTAACCCACTCCCTCTATTCTTTCCTGGTTCCTATCCATAAAATCAGGCAAAACTAAAGATCATTTTAAGTAAAACTCATTTAAAACAAATAATGTTTTCCTATGGATGCTATATGTTGTTTTTAGTTTTTCTACTTTTGCCAGATCACAAATTTGCTGCCACAAAATTTTCACATTTTTTTACAACACTTCATCATGGTTTCATGTTAGTAGGTCATTCATGTTGAATCAGTCATTCAACTTTTTTATTGGATCTGTCCAGTATTCAGTCCATGACAGAATTTATAAGGGATAAAGGGGAGGCCAGGGGACCAGACGATACTTAAACCTTTCATTGGCCCTAAAATTCTTTAAAAACAAACCAAAAAAAAAAAGCATAAGCATAAACATTTAAATAACATATCCTTCAAAATGAGTGCTACTACTGAGGTAAGATGGCAGCCTGAGTACAAATATTTTCCTTTCTCCCTTTCAAATCACACTGAAGTGAATCTAAAAATGCAAAGAAAGGGAATATAATAGCAAATGTGAATGAGGTAGGAAAGTGGAGCAAACAGTAAGTTCTGATTGGTCTAAAATGTTTTATGGATTTAGAAAAGACAGGATGAAGATGGGATTACTAGGGTGATGAAATGTGTGAAGACAAAGTCAGAGATAGAAGGGGAGGGCTGCACAGAAGGTAGGTCTATTTTGCCTGAGAGAACCCAGAAAGGTTCTACAACACAACCTGGAGGCATGGAGGCAAAAATAGGTTGTACAGTAGTATTGAGGGTATTTGAATGGAGGGCTAACTACTGAACAGCTGGTTAAGTCCCTCCTACTTTCACTTTCAGATAAGTGGCAGAAATGCCATACAATACAGCCTATTCCTAAAGAATTGAGAGGGATTTTTTTTCTTGGAAGCCTTACACTCCAAAGGAAAGCACCAGAACTGTCCATTATACAGTATATAACTTAAATTCAAGCTATCTACTGGTCAACATGCCTACTCAAAAGTTGATACTCAAGCAAACATAGAGGTATACAATAGCAAAGGAAAGCTACACCAGTGAGTTATGTTAATAAAACTTCCCAATTAACAAGTGAGAATGATCAACCATGCATCACCATTCGAAGAAAATCAATAGCATAAGAGAAGTCTGAGAAATATTGCAGCCATATAATAAAAATAGATTTCTATAGGGGAAAAAGGAGTAATTAGAGAACAAGATTTTAAGGGAAATTAAAAATATAATTATTGAAATGTAACGTGTGTCAACTATACTCAAAAATTTTTTAAAAGTATAACTACTGAAATTAAAATTCCATGAAAGAACTACAAGATAAAGTCAAGAAAACATGGAGTAAAAAGAAAAATAATAAATTAAAAGGTTAAGATATATATAGATGTAGATATTTCAAACTTCACTGTACTTTAAAAAACAATATACAAGACATAATTTCTTGCAACTACAAAACCTGCCAAGAGACAAGAAACTCATAATCAAGAGAATATAAACATATTTTCCTTGATGGAGTTACATCCCAATAAACCCAGCATACACTGAAAATATCCTAAGTTGAAAATGCCTTTTAATACACCTAACCTACCAAATATTGTATCTCAGCCTTGTCTATCTTAAACATGCTCAGAACATTTACATTAGCCTACAGTTGGGCAAAATCATCTAACACACAGCCTGTTTAATATAAAGTATTGAATATCTCCTTTAATTTATTGAATACTATACTGAAAGTAAGAAACAGAACAGTTGCGTGGGTACAGAATGTTTGTGGGTGCGTATTATCATGTGGCTGACTGGGAGCTGCCACAGCGCTGCATCATGGGAGAGCATAATACTGCATATCACTAGCCTGGGAAAAGATCAAAATTCAAAATCCAAAGTATGGTTTCTAGAGATTATGTATCACTTTTGCATCATCATAAAGTTAAAAAAAATTGTAAGTTGAACCATCAAAAATCAGGAAACATCTATATTCAATAAAAGCAAAATACAATGGTTGAAAAAATGGAGTACTAAGATTAAAGGAAACTCTAAAAAAGAACTAAAGGGAAATTCTAAAACTGAAAAATACTATATCTAAAATTTTTAAATTCTTTGGATAGGCTTAACTTCTGGATTGCACACAGCAGAAGAAAGAGTACTAAACTTGAGTAGAGGTCAAAAGTGATAAAGTTTACACTGGACCTAAAGAACATATGGATAACACTTTAATTATTTTAAACATCACTTTTCACTCTCAAAATTATTTTGATTTGGATTTGATGATAAATCATAGTTACCCTAACTATTACATATGAAGTGGTAGCTTCTGACCTTCCAGATTTGATTTTTCCCAACCACTATGAATAACATCACTTATCTCTTTATAGATAATACATGTGTAATTAAGATAAAAACTCAAAAAGTGGTAGGGGTGTCTGGACTCTAGTATAACTGCCAGCTTCCCATCAGTATGATTAGCCAAGAATATAAGTTAGCTTGCTTTTCAACTCACATATGCTATTTCCTAAGAAGAACAAGCCCAGTAATTCCTAAAATAGATTATATTTCAAAGACTTGACAATTTAGAGCAAGCTATTAAAAAAAATCAGAAATGCCTGTTTAAACTAAAATATTTTTCAAGTCTACCAAAGACACAACTACATGGCATTATCCCTGCTACACAGCAAAACACAAAGAAAAAAATACATTTATGAAAGAAATATTTCTTTCAAAGAATTGCTGAATTGCTTTCCTGAATAATTCTGATATATCTGCTTTGCTATTGACGATAATTGGTCTGACAACCCTGATTATTTATTTCCTTAAGTTTAAAATAAAAAATACTTTAATTAAGTTGCTTTCCTCTAGTTAATGGAAGTTTAATGAATAATGTTTAATTGAATTAAACATTTGTTTGCTTCTACGTTAAGCAATTATTTAATAAATAAAATATATAATAAGCACCATATCCATTTTACGGAATCTAATACAGCTTGTCTGTTTTTAAGAATCTACATTCTCTTTCCCCAAATATTAAGATATATATTACACAAAACATAACAAAAATTCCAAGCAAAAATACAAAGCCATTCCTCCACAGTATCCAATAACATTAACTTAAAGGCCTGTATTATAGAAAATTATCTGGCCCATAATGTTTCAAAGTTCAAAGTTTGCCTTTGTCATTGTCCCACTTGTCTTTCTTCAACTCATCTTCTAATTCCTGGGGCTCATCCTCCCAATCCCAATATTCCATGCCCTCATGTTGCCCTTGAGATGTCAAGTGAGACTGCTTTAGTGCCCTCTGCTCAAGCTTGCCTGACACTGAAGAACAGCAGGGACTAAATTACTTCCTTTTTCTCTCTTTCTGACTCTGATCAAAACTTCCATTAAGGGCGCCTGGGTGGCTCAGTGGGTTAAAGCCGCTGCCTTCGGCTCAGGTCATGATCCCAGGGTCCTGGGATCGAGGCCCACGTCGGCTCTCTGCTCAGCAGGGAGCCTGCTTCCTCCTCTCTCCTCTCTGCCTGCCTCTCTGCCTACTTGTAATCTCTCTCTCTGTGTGTCAAATGAATAAATAAATATAAAAAAAAATCTTTAAAAAAAAAAAAAACTTCCATTAACTAGAGATAAGCAACTTAATTAAACTTATCCACATTGAATTATGAATGGTTGATTAATAGACTACCAATCCTCCCCAGGATATTTTTATTTAAAAAAAAAGGAGACTGAAATCTAAGTAAATCTGTAATAGACAGAATTTGAAACAGTTCAAAAAAGTAGGAGGAAATATATAGGTTTCTTCCAGAGAGATATGTTTTGATAGATGGGCCTTCTGAGGGTCCCTTAAATTATCCCTGTTGGTAGCCACCTAACTCAGTCTCAGTTCCTGACTGGGAGAATAAAGCATTGACTGAAATGCCCTTTTCTGGTTTTATAAGTGAGCAGCAAAGTACTCTCAAAGGAAGACATTTGACTTTGAAACAGACTTCAGAAGTTGAAGTATGGTTTATTACTCCTCCGGGTGAACTGAGAAATATAAATGCTTCTTTTAACTTGGAGTCAAATTCCCAAGACCCATCCTTAAACACAAAATATCACTATGACAAAGGTCAAATCCTCTGTCATGTGGAAATGACCCTACGGATACTCTTTTTAGATTAATCCCATGTTTTTTTAACTTTTAATTGGAGGATGAGAGTGAACACCAGAAATATATGATATAACCACATATTACGGAGACACAAATGAGAATATAATGGCAGAGGAGCTTCTACAAACCTCTAGGTAAAGTTCAGCCCCTCATCTCATCTAGCCTACCTTCTGGATCATACACACACACACACACACACACACACACACACACTAGTGATGGTAAAAATTAACATTTCCCAAATAGTATTTACAGAGTATCCTCTTGAAGTTTAGTGAAATATCACCTAAATGATTTGGAATAACACTGATAATAAAAATGCTAACATATCTTTGTTGCTGAAAAAATGGGTTAGAAGATAATTACAACTCCCTTTTTGCTTTGTTTGACAGTGTATTTTTTTTCCTGCCTTATCCAAGGTATAAAATACAAAGAAGAAACTGTTTCCTTTTTGCCTCAAGTTTGATCTACATAAATTGAAGCTGATTCTCCACTATAGCTAATTATAAATTCTGCCCTCCTCTACAACAAGGTGACAACACAGACCTCTGTGGTGATGATAAAGGTGCTTATCATTTTATTTTATTGTAACAGTTGTAAAAATCAACAACTTGACCATCATTATGAGTCAACTGCATTAGTATTTCTGGGTTCAAGATCCTTCCTGCAGAAATATCAGGCTATACCTATACCTATTCCTTGGTGAACTTTTTCACCACATAAAAATTTTATATTTTGTCTTAATTTTCAAAATTCACACAACTAGCTGGATAAAAAACTACCACCCAAGAAAGAGATAGTTGCAATAATTATACCCTGAACATGAAAATTTTAACTGATGTTTTTTCCTTTAAGCTCAAAAAGTAAATTGCTCCAAGTAAACTTTCTACACCAAACCCTGTGCTCCATTAATTTAAGACCTGCCTTCTGAAAGCTTCCTATTCAGTTGAATAGAGTGTTCCAGGGCAAGATAGGATATTTAACACATGTATCTAATTTGGCCTGTTTTATTTAAGACATGAATCCATAAAGAAGGGGAAGAAGAGGAGAGAAAACAAAAGCAGCTAAGTTTTGGAAGATAGAAACAGGTCCATGAGTAGTAATTAAATTACCAGACCCAAGAAAGCTCAATCTTAAGTGGCAGTGGGAGAAGCCAAGAATTAACTAGTTACACAACAAATTCCCCAAAATGTTCAGCAACTAGTAGCACCAGTTTCTCTAGAACTGAGAGCAAAGTGGGGCAGACAGGTGGAAACCTAAAATAAGTAGGATTGGACCAAAGTGATTTGAAAAGTGGTTAGATACCTGCATGTCTTCCCTTACTCCACTTTACTGAGTAATGCCCACCACCCCTGCCCACTTCCAACTCCACCACTCCCACTGAAGCCTGGAAGGTCTTTAAATTGGGGAAATCCCAAGCAAGTGAGGACACAGGAAACTTACTACCGATAACAAGATTAAGTAACTGTGCGTATAGGATATAAGGTGCTGATACATCTTCCTTCCACCCCCACAGCCCTTTCCTAGGGCCAAATGGCTGACAGCTAGAACTTTTCCCTCCAGAAAGGAGACTACTGTCTCTAGGAAGTTTGATCAACCCAACAAATGACACACTTCTGTCTCCCACAGTAAAACTTAAATTTGACATTACTAAAATGCTTAGAGCTTCCAAGAAGCTTTTCAGTCCCCTATTTAGGGAAGACAGACCAAAACAAACATCTTATTTAAGAAGAACTTGTAGGACACAGAGGCTATTCAGGGGGGAGAAAAAAACTTTTTAAAAAAATCAGAGCAAGAAGTCAAAATATTTCTCATCATGATACAAGAGACCAAAATGTCACAAATAAGAAACATTCAAAGAACAACCATAAAAAGTACTATTAGAAACTAAAAAGCATGATTTAAAAATCAGTATAAGTGTTAGAAGATAAAATTGGAGCAACCTAGCAAATAGATCAAAAGTATAAAAAGATGTGAAAAAGGGAAAGAGAGAGGAAAGATACAAAAGGCAGGAGACCAGTTTAGGAGGTCAAACAACTATAAAGCAGGATTTCTAGGAAGGCAAAGCAGAGAAGAGAAAATCGTCAACAAAGTAACTTAAGAATTTTTCATCTGTAAAACCAGACCAATTGAAGTTTGAGAAAGACTTGAGTTGCGTGCTCTTTAGTACAGTTTCTCCATGTTTAATTTTAAGTAGAAAACAAATCTAGATCTAAGCCAAATATCAAATGCCTAAGTCAAATAGAAGAGTTCTCACTTAAATTATTAGAATCTTATTAAATTATTAGAATCTTATTTGACTCATCTTTATACTGAGCTGGAACAAACTGACCCATCTCTCAATAAGGAATACCTTTAAAGAACTCTCATTGGTAAGTCCTCAATAATGTTTTTCTCTCCCTAGAAAAACAAAGAAACCATCAGGTGGCAAAATTATCATTCTAGAGTGTTTAGCACAGATTGCCTCTTAGATTTTCTCACAAATTGACAAAGTACGAAATCTGCTCTGACCCATTTAGAACCCCAAAGCTTCATCACAAACATCCCAAAAACTGGAAATCTGCAATTCATTAGGAACATGCTGGGATCCAGGGCTTCATGAAGGAGTGGCCTAAATTGCTTGAGGCAGTTGAAAAATAAATCTTTTGAATTCCCTCACATTTCTAAAAATAAACAGACTCTCTGGATAAGCTTAAGATACAGAAGATCAAACAGAGCATTGGCCCTAGGTCCTTTAATAATGCTCATCAGAATAAAACCTTTTGCACACTACCCAAACTTCTCAAATACATAGAATTATGTTTAAAAACTGCAAGACATTCCAAGAAGAAATATTGTAAAACAAATTTCCATCAGATATTTATCATGTGATTTCACTCCAAAATAATTTATGTTGATATTTCTATATTATAAATCATAGTAGAAGCCTATAACCTCCTCCCCTTCAAAATATATAATTGGCTATGTTGTACTGGAAATGGCTCTAGAAAACAATGATCTCTGCCAGAACTGTATTCACAATCTGTTCCAAAAGAAACACCTCGTCTCTATATCCAGCTAAATGGCCTTATTTTGATAGGATAAATTACTAAAATAGACAAAGTGATGTTTCTATACTTTATCACTTCGAAGTGTAACCATAACATCTTTGAGTATGTTTTCAGAACTCCAGTACAGATTTTTTTGTAGCAATCACAAATACCTACCAGGGGTCTGGAATGGTTATTCTACTTATTCTAACAATCACTATTCACCTCTGTTCCACTTCACTTAGGAACGGTTGAGAATAATTTCTCTGAATAATTTCTCTGATCTATCTCTTTGATCTATCATTAGCATTTGATCCAATGGACAAAGACCATCAATAGTAAAAAATAATGTATAATGCTCCCATAGATCTTATATATTACCACTTTAAAATCTAAATCACATTATTACAATTAAAATCTGGGATTTTTCTCATATCCCATTCTGTACAAATCTTTCTAGAGATTAAATATGTCTGTGTCCAAGTATACTCTAAAAATCGATATCTAAACAACATGGATTGTTTAGTGATGAAACTGAATTTTAAAGGAAAGCAAAAAAAAAAGTGTCCTATCCGAAAAATGGCATGATTTCATTTTCTCAAAGGAGTGTTGGTCTCTGTTGACAACAGTTGTAACAGCTCAGCATTAACATTAAATGTATTTAATTTGGCAAAATTCTTCAGCTTTCAAGTGAAATTTTGTAAGTACCCCAAATAAGTGAATCAACTCACAATGTTACATGGGGATATAGTTTATAATTGAGTAGGCATGAAGATGCAATACTACCTAAAATCAGACATTGGCTAGAGGCCTTAATTATTTTCATACACAATGTGGTATATTAGTAACCTCCACTTAAATTTTTTTCCTTCTGAAGCCATTTGATTTTCTTTCTATAAGGCATAAAACTCTGACAGCTAATGGACATTTCTCCATCTTATAAAACAGAAAACACTGCTGACAATGTACCTCAATGTCTCTAAGCAAAAAAAAAAACAAAAAACAAAAAACAAAACAAAACAAAACAAAAAAAACTCTATCAATATAATTTTGTCAAATTCTAAAAAAAAATGTAGTTCTTCAGATAAAAAGAAAAAGTACCTTTCAGAATAACTTAAAAGCTTTTTAAAAAATAATTAATAATACTTACCTTGATTGATACTGCTTAACTACTTACCTTTTGCCTTATCTCCAATGAAATGTATAGAAATGCCCCAAAGTGACAATGATCTCAGTTGCTTGAGACTATGAAAACTCTATATTTTCCTTTATTCTTCTTTCAATTTATAAACATCCAACTAAAATTTTTGTTTAAAATTTTTTAAATGAATTCCAAATAAGTCATAAATAATTGAGATAGTTTTCTAGACCCTGACAACCCTGTAGTTATTTCCTACTTCTCCCATATGTCTGCCTTTATTAGGCATGCAAAGAATTCTAGAATCAGAATATTTCCTTGTGATGTACTGGATGATAATTTGTTGTTACTATAGAACTACTTATATCAAGGTGAGCCCTTCTGTTCCAGACAAGAATATAGGGTAACTTCCTTAGTGAAGAACACCAAATAGGACCACAGAAAAGAGTAAATCACCTCACAGAAGAAAGAACCCACTTTCAACAAGTAAGATTTAAAAGAATCAATAAAAATTAACTGAAGGATGAACATTCCTTATTTTTCATTTCTTAAAATATTCAATACCATGTAACAGTATAAAACTACAGTTGTCCATGGTGATTAAAACTTTAGTATTTATAAATGCCAAGTATTAAATTATATCAAAAAATTTGATCATTCTCAATATTGCATTCAAATCAAACATCAAATGCAAAACTATAAAATGTTACACAGTTGCCAGATCTAGACTATGAAAATCACAATGCAACTATCTCTGATTGGTTTAAACTTATAAGGGTTAGCTCAACTTGACTGTACTGAATAGCAAATGGTTTAAATACTGTGGTTTGCATCTTACTTTAATACACACCCTGATGGATTCTTGAGGGTCATTTTTCTCTCTTTCCTGCATCATGAACATCAAACACTGGTCCTCAATCAGGGGTGACTTTTACTCCCAGGCTGAGAGAACATTTAGCAATGGCTAGAGACATTGTTGGTTATCACAAACAGGTTTAGTGCTACCAACATCTAGATAGCTACAACGCACAGGACAACTCCCCTGCTCCCATAATTACCTAGCCCAAAATGACTATTTTGTGGAGGCTGAGAAACCCAGCTACAAGGACTAACACTCAAAAGCTCCTATTAGGTGTTATGCCGCAGGTTGCAATAAGGAAGGAGAAAGGAGAACTTGGGATGACACATAAATCCTTCCATGGTCAGGTAAACCCTGGAATTTATTCTACATTTTGGCACTCAAAGCCCATATCATAAGTTCTCATTCTAGTCACAACCTTTCGTTTAGTCAAGCATCTTCTTTATGCCTTTCCAGACCAATACTAGAAGATTCTTCTGTATAATTAAAATTAAGTATAGCTTTTAATAAAAGCCCTCACAGTTATGTCTGTTTTTAACAAAAGCTCAGAGAAGCTCAAATAGAATTCATTTTATCAATCACTAGTTTTTCAATGTCCTCCCTTTAAACCATTTAACTTTTACTCTCCAAATGAAGTTGATTGTTCATCTATAATTTTCATGTTTTTATTAGAGTTCTGACAGTTCTTAGAAACTTCAGCATTGATCACAAAGATGTTCTAAAATGCAAATCAAATGTTCTCACTATATTAAAAACTGAACAGTGTCACAAGAGAAATAACAAAAGTTGAAGTCCTCTGATCAGATGCTTTCTATAAAATATGAAATACTAGGCAAACTTTAAGCTATGCCTCAAATTTATATGCTTCCAAGCTACTCAAATATAAAACAAGCACTAACAAATGGGCAACCTTGTCCATTGCAAGGCTAATAAATCAAAATCACCAAGGTAAGTTAACTGCATTTCCAGTGGATGCAGATTTATCATCAGAGACCTGATAATCATGCAACCACTAGAAAAAGCAATGTGTTTTCCAGGACCTTGGTCATAATTCACTACCAACACTGACTTGTAACTTTTCACTATTATGTCACACTGGGCACACTCTAAAAAAGATTTCAGGATTTTGAGACTTCTGTATGAAGAACATGCGTATGTTCATCTGACTTCTTTTTTTACATTAGAACTCAGTATAAAAACTATAAACATCTAGTACCTGAAAAATAGAACAGTGGATAAGAAAACTGCAGAAAAGCAGGACTTAAATGTCTTGGAATTTTTCTGAAAAGGAAAGGCTAGCTAGTAGTTTGAGTTAGTCCAAATACAGAAGCCCCCAAACTTTCACTTTTTCAGCAATTACTGTATCTCTTACATCTGGAAATTTCTATTAGTTGAATTCCCCACACCAAACTGGTAATAAAAAAAAGCAAGAATGTCATCAAGGTTTAAATAACATCAGAGAAGCTTTCAAGCATTCCATTCTATAAGTAGTTTTATTTTGATCTCCACAAGTGGAGAAAGGCCTGGCTACCACAAATGTTTTCAAGACAGGGAAAGTGGTTAGGAGATGCTGCTATCTTTCTAGGCTTTTCAGAGATTAATCAGAAGTATAGCAAATCCCTTCAAGAACATAAGATGGAGGAAACATGGAATAAGTTGTTACAACATTGGGCAACAAGTCAAGGTAATATATTTACCAAACTTGCACCTTGGCTTTTAAGCACAGAATGAGAGAGAATAGAAATGATGAGATTTTTTTAAATATTTTAATAGAGAGGTTTTCATTATGTTTGTTTTGTTTGCTTTTTGTTTTAGGACAATAGACCAAGTATCCAGAGGATAAAATGAAGATGCACACTATTTGAAGAGTCACTTAAAATTGAAAGCCTAAATTAGAACCCTGATCAGACTTCTTGCTGGAAGCATAAATTTAAGCTAGCTTGTAATCACTCAGAGCCACTGGTTTTTGCCGTTGTTTGTTTAGTTTTGTTTTAATTTTCATTTTGGTTTTAAGCTATAAAATAGAGATTATAAAATCTATCTTTCAGAAGGAGTATATGAGGTTGATATATGTAAACAGTCTGAAATATGTGTTATATAAGAAAGTGTACAGCATTATTAAATCTCTACAAAGTTAATTATGGGTCTCTATGTCAGAAGACAAAAACCAAAGACAAAAGTTGGGCAGGAACCAGCATATTGGGTCCCACATGCCTTGCTGACCCTGAGTTCTGATGAGAGCCCAGAGAGCAACAACTATGGAGCTTTTCTGACTGCTGGGTGGGAAATGAGTCTATTGAAAACTCAAGATTTTTTTTTAAAGATTTTATTTATTTATTTCACAGAGGGAGAGAGATCACAAGGAGGCAGAGAGGCAGGCAGAGAGAGAGGGGGAAGCAGGCTCCCTGCTGAGCAGGAAGCCCAATGTGGGCCTCAATCCCAGGACCCTGAGATCATGAACTGAGCCGAAAGCAGAGGCTTTAACCCACTGAGCCACCCAGGCACCCGAAAACTCAAGATTTTAACACTAGTAGTTAATATGCAAGATATTACAGTCTAGTTAAGGTGATTTTATCACTACCTATTAGTATTCTCATTTTACAGCTGCAGGAACTAGAGATCATAGAAATTTAAGAACTTGCCAAGGCTACAGGCAGGAAATTAGAGGCATGGAACCTAGAGATGTACTAGAAACAAAAGCAAGCCCAAGAGCAAGCGCCAATGGGCATACAGTGTGTTTTATCCATAATGAGTCCTGAATGCTGGCTTTCCATTAAAAGCTTGCAATGTGGAGATTTTTTTGAGGAGCAAGATGGTGGAGGAGTAGGAGACCAACTATCATCAGGTCCCAGGAGTTCAGCCAGGTAGTTATCAAACCATTCTGAACACCTACAAACTCAACAGGAGATCGAAGAGAAAAAGAGCAGCAATTCTAGGAACAGAAAATTGACCACTTTCCGGAAGGTAGGATGTGCAGAAAAGTGAATCTGAAGCAACCAGGAGATAGACCACAGGGGAAGGGGCCAGCTCCCAGCAAGTGAGAGAGCAGCGGAGCAGAAAATCAGAACTTTTAGAAGTCTGCTCCACTGAGGGACTTCACTCCAGAAGCTAAGCAAGGGATGGAGCCCTTGTGGGGACAGTGCGGTCTCAGGACCCGCAGGGACACAGAAAGACCAGGGGTGCCTGAGTGTGACAGAGCTCCCAGGTATCAGAATGGGGAAGCCAGCTGCAGAGATGGAGCCAAGCAGTGGGCTCTCATCTCGGTATTACTTAAAACGTATCCAAGTCACAGTCAAGTCACTGCACTTTGAGAAGGGAGCTCACAAGTGGAAAATCCAGAGACACTCACCTTCCTCCTCCAGGAAGAGTGGCCTGGGAGTGCACTGCAGGAATCTGCTGGGTTTGGAGACTCTGAACAGGACCATGCACCATATATAGAAACACTCAGTCACAGGCCTGGTGAGCTCAGAGTGTGGCTGGAGACCAGGGAAATGGGACGGATTGACTGCTTTTCTCTGAGGGCTCACTGAGGAGTGGGACCCTGAGTTCTCGGCTCCTATGGGGCTGGAGATTGGGAGGCCACCATTTTCATTCCCTGCCTCCAAAGCTGTACAGAATGTATTCAGAGAACAAAAGCTCCAAGAGCAAATCTGAGCAGATTACTTTTCCTGGCCCCTGGCAAGGGCGATACAATTCCGCCTCAGGGAAAGACACTTGAGAATCACTGCAACAGTCCCCTCCCCAGAAGATCAGCAACAACATCCAGCCAAGACCAATTTCGCTGACCAATGAGAACTGTGGAACTCCAGGGCTATGAGAAAATAAGACAGAATTCATGGCTTTTTTTCCCATGATCCTTTAGTCTTTCAAAGTTAAATTCTTTGAATTTTATTTTTTTCTTACTCTTTTTTTTAAATTTTTCCTCTTTCCTATCTTTTTTTAACTATTTTCCTTATCAATACCTTTTTAAAAATCTTTTTTAATTTTCATTGTTATAGTCATATTTTATCCCTTCATTCTTTTAACCTTATTTTTTGTATACATATAGGGGGTTTTTTTCTTTAAAATTGTGGGGTACAATTTCTTCTAATAGATCAAAATATACCCAAAATCTAGTGCATTGCTTTGTTCTACTCTCCAGCCTGATCACATTCTTTACTCTTTTATTTTTTCTTTTTTGAATCAGCTTATCAATTGCTTTATTCTTATCAATTGCTTTATTAGAGTCTTTTTTAATTTTCATCTTTATAATCGTACTTTATCCCTTCATCATGTTTACCCTTATTTGTGTGTGTATTTTTAAGTTTTTCTTTTTTTAAAATTTTGGGAGGTAGTTTCTTCTAACAGACCAAAATACACCCAAAACCAAGTGTGTGGCTCTGTTTAATTCACCAGTCTAATATATAGATATAGATATAGATGATATGGATATAGATTTTTTTCTTCTTTTTTCCTCCCTACTTTTTCCCCCCAGTTTCGGGTTTCTTCTGATTTGGTTAGTGTATACTTTTCTGGGGGTCATTGCTACCCTTTTAGTATTTTGTTCTCTCATTCATCTAGTCTTATCAGGATAAAATAACAAGGCAGAAAAACTCACCACACACAAAAAAAAAAAAAAACAAGAGGCAGTACCAATGGCTAGAGACCTAATCAATACAGATATTAGTAATATGTCAGAACTAGAATTCAGAACGACAATTATCAAGGTGCTAACTGGGCTTGAAAAAAGCATGGAAGGTATCAGAGAATCCCTTTCTGGAGAAATAACATGCTTTTCTAGAGAAATAAAAGAACTAAAATTTAACCAAGTTGAAATCAAAAAAAGCTATTAATGAGGTGCAATCAAAAATGGAGGCTCTTTCTGCTAGGGTAAATAAGGCAGAAGAATTTGAGCAAAAGAGAGACAAACAACTACTGGACCATGAGGGGAGAATGTGAGAGATAAGTGACAACATAAAATGAAACAATTTAGAATAACTGGGGTCCCAGAAGAAGAAGAGAGAGGGGCAGAAGGTATATTGGAGCAAATTATAGTACAGAATTTCCCTAATTTGGCGAATGGAACTAGCAGCAAAATCCAGGAGGCACAGAGAACTCCTCTCAAAATGAATAAAAAATAGGTCCACACCATATCATCTAATAGTAAAACTTACAAGCCTCAGAGACAAAGAGAAAATCCTGCAAGCAGCTCAGGACAAGAAGTCTGTAACATACAATGGTAGAAATATTACATTGACAGCAGACTTATCCACAGAGACCTGTCAGGCCAGAAAGGACTGGCATGATATACTTAGAGGACTAAATGAGAAAAATATGCAGCCAAGAATAATATATCCAGCTAGGCTGTCATTGAAAATAAAAGGAGAGACAAAAAACTTCCAGGACAAACAAAAACGAAAGGAATTTGCAAACACCAAGCCAGCCCTACAGGAAATATTGAAAGAGGTCCTCTAAGCAAAGAGAGAGCCTAAAAGTAACAGACTAGAAAGGGAGAGTGACAACGTACGGTAACAGTCACCTTCCAGGCAACAACTGGCACTAAATTCATACCTCTCACTAGTTACCCTGAATATAAATGGGCTAAATGCCCCAATCAAAAGACACAGGGTATCAGAATGGATACAAAAAACAAGAACCATCAATATGCTTCTGTAAGAAACTCATTTTAGACCCAAAGACACCTCCAGATTTAAAGGGAGGGAGTGAAAAACAATTTACTATGCTAATGGACATCAAAAGAAAGCAGGGGTGGCAATCCAAAGATTATAATAAGGCATGAGGAAGGACACAATACCATACTTAAAGGGTCTGTCCACCAAGAAGATCTAGCAATTGTAAATATCTATGCCCCTAACATGAGAGCAGCCACTTATATACACCAATTAATAACAAAATAAAATAATATAATAATAGTAAGGGATTTTAAAACCCCCCTTACTGAAAGGGACAGATCATCTAAGCAAAAGATCAACAAGGAAATAAAGGCTTTAAATGACACCCTGGACCAGTTGGACATCACAGATATATTTAGAACATTCCATCCCAAAACAATATAATACAGATTCTCCTCTTGTGCACATGGAACATTCTCCAGAATACACCCCATTCTGGGTCAAAATCAGGTCTCAACCAGTACCAAAAGATTGGGATCATTCCCTGTATATTTTCAGACCATAATGCTCTGAAACTAGAACTCAACCACAAGAGGAAAGTTGGAATAAACTAAAATACATGGAGGCTAAAGAACATCCTACTAAAGAATGAATGGGTAAACCAGGAAATTAAAGAAGAATTTAAAAATTCATGGAAACAACTGAAAATGAAAACACAACTGTTCTAAATCTTTGGGACACAGCAAAGGTGGTCCTGAGAGGAAAGTATATAACAATACAAGCCTTTCTCAAGAAACAAGGTCTCAAGTACACAACCTAACCCTACACTTAAAGGAGCTGGAGAACAAACATCAAAGAAAGCCTAAACCCAGCAGGAGAAGAGAAATAATAAAGATCAGAGCAGAAATCAATGAAATAGGAACCAAAAGGACAGTAGAACAGGTCAACGAAACTAGGAGCTGGTTCTTTGAAGGAGTTAATAAGATTGATAAACCCCTGGCCAGACTTATCAAGAAGAAAAGAGAAAGGACCCAAACTAATAAAATCATGAATGAAAGAAGAGAGATCACACCCCAAAAGAAAGAAATACAAACAATTATAAGAACATATTATGAGCAACTCTACACCAGCAAATTTGACAATCTGGAAGAAATGGATGCATTCTTAGAGACACATAAACTACCAAAACTGAACCAGGAAGAAACAAAAAACCTGAACAGACCCATAACCAGTAAGGAGATTGAAGCAGTCATCAAAAATCTCCCAAGAAACAAAAGCCCGGGGCCAGACGTATTTCCAGGGGAATTCTATAAAACATTTAAAGAAGAATTAATCCCTATTCTCCTGAAACTGTTCCAAAAAAATAGAAATGGAAGGAAAACTTCCAAACTCATTTTATGAGGCCAGCATTACCTTGATCCCAAAACCAGGCAAAGACCCCATCAAAAAGGAGAATTACAGACCAATATCCTTGATGAACATGGATACAAAAATTTTCGCCAAAATACTATCCAATAGGATCCAACAGTACATTAAAATGATTATTCACCATGACCAAGTGGGATTTTTTCCTGGGCTGTAAGTTTGGTTCAAAATCAACAAATCAATCAATGTGATACAAGACATTAATAAAAGAAAGAACAAGAACTAAATGATCCTCTCAATAGATGCTGAAAAAGCATTTGAAAAAGCACAGCATCCTT
>LNAC01000019.1:90709-103419 GCA_002007465.1 Ailurus styani | reverse complement strand
CAGTCTCTTCAACAAATAGTGTTGGGAAAATTGGACAGCCACATTCAGAAGAATAAAACTGGACCATTTCCTTACACCACATACAAAAATAAACTCAAAATGGGTGAAAGACCTCAATGTGAGACAGGAATCCATCAAAATCCTTGAGGAGAACACAGGTAGCAACCTCTTCGACATCAGCCGCAGCAACTTCTTCCTAGGAACATCACCAAAGGCAAGGGAAGCAAGGGCAAAAATGAACTATTGGGACTTCATCAAGATTACAATCTTTTGCACAGCAAAGGAAACAGTCAACAAAACCAAAAGATGACTGACAGAATGGGAGAAGATATTTGCAAATGACATATCAGATAAAGGGCTTGTATCCTAAATCTATAAAGAGCTTCTCAAACTCAACACCCAAAGAACAAATAATCCAATCAAGAAATAGGCAGAAGATGTGAACAGACATTTCAGCAAAGACAACATCCAAATGGCCAACAGACACATGAGAAAGTGCTCAACATCACTCAGCATCAGGGAAATACAAATCAGAACCTCAGTGAGATCCACCTCACACCAGTCAGAATGGCTAAAATTAAAAAGTCAGGAAATGACAGATGTTGGTGAGGATGTGGAGAAAGGGGAACCCTCGTACACTTTTTATAGGAATGCAAGCTGGTACAGCCACTCTCTAAAACAGTATGAGTTTCCTCAAAAGGTTAAAAATAGAGCTACCCTATGACCCAGCAATTGCACTACTGGGTATTTATCCTAAAGATACAAATGTAGTGATCCAAAGGGGCACGTGCACCTGAATGATTATAGCAGCAATATCCACAATAGCCAAACTATGGAAAGAACCTAGATGTCCATCAACAGATGAATGGATAAAGAAGATGTGGTATACATATATACAAAGGAATATTACACAACCATCAAAAGTGAAATCTTGCCATTTGCCACAATGTGGATGGAACTAGAGGATATGCAAAGCAAAATAAGTCAATCAGAGAAAGACAATTACATGATCTCACTGATATGTGGCTTTTGAGAAACAAGGCAGAGGATCATAGGAGAAGAGAGGAAAAAATGAAATAATACAATACCAGAGATGGAGACAAACTATAAGAGACTCTTAACCTCAGGAAACAAACTGAGAGTTGCTAGAGGGGAGGAGGGGGGTGGGAGGGATGGAGTGGATGACTAATGCACATTGGGGAGGGTATGTGTTATAGTGAGTGCTGTGAATTGTGTATGACTGATGAATCACAGACCTGTACCCCTGAAACAAATAATACACTATATGTTAATTTAAAAAAATAAATAGGGGTGTGCCTGAGTGGCTCAGTCATTAAGCGTCTGCATTCAGCTCAGGTCATGATCCCAGGGTCCTGAGATCAAGCCCCACGCCAGGCTCCCTGCTCTACGGGAAGCCTGGTTCTCCTTCTCCCATTCCCCCAGCTTTTGTCTCTTTTAACTGCTTGTGTCTCCCCTGTCTCTCTCTGTCAAAGAAATAAATAAAACCTTTTTGTTTTATTTTATTTTATTTATTTGACAGAGAGCACAAGCAGGCGGAGTAGCAGGCAGAGGGAGAGGGAGAAGCAGGCTCCCTGCTGAGTAAGGAGCCTGATGTGGGGCTCAATCCCAGGATGCTGTTATCGTGACCTGAGCCAGAGGCAGTTGCTTAACCAACTGAGCCACCCAGGTGCCCCAAAATAAATAAAACCTTTTAAAAAAATAAATAAATTTTAAAAAATTAAAAAATAAATGGAGCAAATTTTTTTTAAAATATGATTGTCAATGCACAGTGTTGGTGGGGAAGGTTATAGACTGATGATGGGCATGTAAATTTGTACAACCTTTCCGGAATGAAATCTGGCGATCCGTATCACATTCAAAAATGTGCATGATTTAACACATGACAATTCTGCTAAGAACGTTTCTAAGGAACTAATCTAATAAGCATTCAGTGAATTATACACAAAGCTATTCCTGAAGAATTACTTAAAACAATGGCTTTTTAAATTTAATTTGTTCCCAGCTTTACTGCGATATTGACATATCAAATATGTAAGTTTGAGATGTTCAACATAATGATTAGACATATGTATATATTTCAAAATGATTACCACAATAAGATTGGTTAACATCTCCATCTCTATTCCTTTACATAATTATAATTCTGTGTGTGTGTGTGGTGACAACATTTAAGATATATTCCTTTAAAAATTTTCAAGTATGTAATACAGTATTGTTAATTATCATCACCATGTTCTGCCAAACAATGGCATATTTAAAACAACATTAATGTCCCTCAATTTATTGGTCAAATTATAGTGTTTCCACTGTATGAAATGTTGTTCATTTGTTTTTAAAAAAATAAAGATCCAAATTTAGAAATTTGTTTATGACATACTTGATTAAAGTAGGCTAGGAGATAATTATTAATAACACAATAATTCTACGTGTAACTAAATGCATTTTTTTTAAAGTCTGGAATGGTATAACCAAAAAGAAAAGAGCTTGGGAGAATGTAAACCAAGGCTTATATAAGCATGGTTGTCTATAAATGGTTGGATTATGAATATTTTTTATTTTCTTCCTTTTGTTTCCATAGTTCTTGATTTGTCTTTAATAAGTGTATTTTCCCTTGTAATAATTATTTAAATTTCTTACAATGAAAGAACCCAGATTAAAATATCAACCTATTTTAATAGAACCATACACAGTAATTACAGAAAACCAGTCTGTTTTTATGGCAGAATATTATTATAGCTGAATTGCTGTTATAGCAAAATACACCTACCTTCCTAGTATTTCTTTCACATTTAGGATAATCGACTAGTGACTTCTAAAAATGTAAGTTCAAGGGACACAGTTAATACAAAATACTTAACCTAGCCCTTACAATTTTAAATTTTCTCCAAAGTAAAATTATAAGTTTCTTCACACATCAACTTGTTTTTCAAGTGACATGGGTAACTCAACGTTGGTGTCCACCATATGCTGTTGATTGGCCAACTCATGTTCTAACAATGTAGAAAAGTGTCATTATCTACTGACACACTAAAATCTGAGGGCAAATTAATTATTTACTGGTTGAACTATAATTACAGAAAACAAAAATAAACAGGGGGGAAATAAAGGATCCTGAAACTGACCACATGAAGAATTTAGTGTAAATGTGGAAGACAATAGGTTTTTTTGTTCACAGATAACAGCTGGATACCTCTGCAAATAATTTTTTAAAGCTTCAAATCATGTTCTGGAATCACTCAATATCAAAACGAATTTGTTATTTTAGTCTCCACACTCATTGAGTCTTTCTCCAAAGAAGCTGCCAAAGCGAGCACCAGCTGGCCTCTTGGGAACAAGATGAGGCTAACTACAGATATTTCTTTTTGAACTCAAAATAGAAACTAAAAAGACAGTGTTGAGCTAATCAAACCTGTTAATCTAAACTAATTTAAACTAATCTAATAAAGATTTACCATCAAGAGAGTTTGAATTGTACAGTGAATATTTAAAACATATCCATTTATCTCTATTAAATATTCTGGTTTTATTTAAACATTAATTGTAGATAAGAGACCCACCAATTCTCCCACTCCCTTCTGCCTGGCTTTCCTCATGTTATCAGGTGGGTTCTTGGAAGCATTTGTAAAACCTGGATCAAAACAGACACAGTAGCCGTTTGTAGTACACAAGCTTCCTTACCTATCTTGCCACTTCCTTACCTATCTTGCTGGACTCTGTCTACAATGAAATTTACATAAATTTAGTTAATAGAGAGAAAAGAGTAAAATTGCTAGAATGCAAGGGAGAATATAAATTGGCCCAACCAGTCCACAGAGCAACACATAGCAACACACTCTAAAATCTTCATGCCCTTTAAGCTGGTAATTCCCCAGGACTATTTATATTCAACTAGGCTCAGCACAGCATTATTTGAGTCATAATACACCCATTCTTTTGCCAGATCTTTTCTAACCTTGATCAGGTGCTACTCTCATATATATACTCACCTGTCCAGAAACAATGTTAGATCCAAGGTAGACTGAGCAATGCTTCAGCCTAGTGATATCCTGCAATCCTCAACCAGGGTCCCAGGGATTGTTTGGAAATGTGGAGAATGTTTGATAGTCCTGGTCAGTGGGGCCACAGATACTACATGGCTGCAGTGCCTGGGCTACAACCACATAACAAAGAATTGTTCTGCCCAAAGTACTAGTAGTAGTAGAAGCTGGTATTTGGCCCAGAACCTCTCTTCAAGGCCAAGCTCCCAGTGGCTGGGAATATTGTCTGCTTATGGTTCAAAGCTATGCTCCTCATTGAGCATTGCTGGAGGTTTCTGCACCTCCCTGGAGGAACCCATAGGTGATATCTGGCAGATAAAGGCATGCAAAGGTCCGCTTCTACTTGGGACAATTCCATAGGGCCTTTCTTTCTCTGTGGCTCCCTGGAGAGGATTGGCTGAGACCTCAGTTGTCTATCCTACCGCAACTCAGCTTCTCCCTCTGCCCCATCCTGTCATCCTACCTTCATCCCAGGAGTACTTTTTGCAAACATCACACTCAAGTCTCCCTCTCAGAGTCTGCCTGCACAAAACCTGATTTCTGATAATCCCTACTGAAATACACTGCTTTAGTTCATCTCCTTATTTTCCAGATGAGTAAAGAAGGGTCTAGAAAGGATAAGAATCATGTTCAAAGCACAGAAGTGGCTAGTTTAGCACTTGCTGCACATATTACACTTTAAAAACTGTGGGAAACTTGAGAAATTGGGAGAGAAGAGAAAGAGAAGGAAAAAATCTTAAAATCTTTACTGTGGGTGGGGCACCTGGCTGGGTCAGTCAGAAGACTGTGTGACTCTTGATCTCAGGGTCATGAGTTTGAGCCCCACATTGGGTGTACAGATTACTTTAAAAAAATTAAAAATCAAAAAGAAAATCTTTATTGTGGAAAATCTTAAACAAGAATTTTAAAAAGCAATCGGATTTAACTATATGGATGGACTCAGTTGGTTAAGCATCCAACTCTTGATTTCAGCTCAGGTCACTGATCTCAGGGCCCTGAGATTGAGCCCCACATTGGGCTCAGTGCTCAGCAGAGAGTATGCTTGAGATTCTTTCTCTCCCCCTCTGCTCTGCCCCACCCCTACATGATCTCTCTAAATAAATAAATAAATATTTTTAAAAATATTTAGATTTAACTATATGAAGAAATGCTTAATAATGATAAGAGTCTGGGACTCAATATTACTAATTCACCACAATAACAGAAATCAAAAGAAAACTGCCCAAATATCTCAGTTTGGGGAAAACTCTTTACTGGATTCCCTAACTACTATAAGTCTGCCTAAACTATTCATATTTAGTGTGCATCACTGTTATGGAGCCAAAAAATAATTAGAAATTTTCCTCTTAAAACAGCTAGAAAGATATGGAGAGTATCCACTGAAGTGAGAATGAAAAAACATGAATGGTAACTCAAATCCCCTTCATATCCAACACATTCCTCTTTCCTCTGAAAACACAGCTAGTTCTAGACACCCACTATCCACCAAAAAAAAGTCTTTGCTATCCCCAGTGCTCTCTTCTAAGCCATCTGTCAATCTTGAAAGACATGTCTCTACCATAGCCAATTCCTCCACTCCTATTTTAGCATAATTTTTAAGTATAGCTTTATAATATTTTCACCTTGCAACTTTTATACTTACAACATCTTTGTTCTGTTCTCACTGAAGAAATTTCCCCTACTATTTTCAAGAATCATGTAGACAGAATGACAATATTGCTTAAAGTTCCAGTAATAGGCTAACAATTACCTGATAACACCCACAATAAAAGAAAAACAAAACATACAGGTTTTGAAAGATGCTTTGTAATGTAAACCCATACTTGGAATACAAACAGTTGAAAATTACTAAGACTTTTTGTTTTTTGAGAAAATGAAAACATCTCTAACTTTTTTAATTTTGTCAGAATCAAAATTAGTATTTAAAAAGGCAGGAAATAGAAGCACCTGGATGGCTCAGTTGGTTAAATGGCTGCCTCTTGATTTTGGCTCAGGTCATGATCTCAGGGTCATCAGATGGAGCTCCACAGGGGGCTCCAAGCTGGGCATGGAGCCTGCTTAAGATTCTCTCTCTCTCCCTTGGCCCCTTCCCCCTACCCCACATGTGCACACTCACTCTCTTTCAAATAAATAAGCAGGAAATAAAACACACTGAATGAATGGAATTATTACCAAAGCCAATATGACCAAAATAATTTTCCTCAAACCTTCATTTGAAAAGAATTTGACAGTTTAGTGCAAAAACTCACAGAAGTCCTTGTGTTTAACTAAGCATCTCAAAAGATTGTGCCAAATATTTAACATTTATTTTAAAACATTTTGAATGGTACTTTTACCACATACATGTCCCAAAATAATCCTGAAAATGATATTTTTTCTAACATATAATAAAAAACTTCCTGGCTTTAAAAGTCTGAGAGGCAGCATGCATAATATACTAGATTCCAGTTTATTAGTTCATGATATGAAAAGAATTTTGTCCAATAGCTTCAGGGAAAATTACTAACTAGAATTTACTATTAATAATGTTCTCATTGGGCGCCTGGGTGGCTCAGTGGGTTAAAGCCGCTGCCTTCGGCTCAGGTCATGATCTCAGGGTCCTGGGATCGAGGCCCACGTCGGGCTCTCTGCTCAGCGGGGAGCCTGCTTCCTCCTCTCTCCTCTCTCTCTCTGCCTGCCTCTCTGCCTAATTGTAATCTCTCTCTCTCTCTGTGTGTCAAATGAATAAATTAAAAAAAAAATCTTTAAAAAAAAATAATAATAATGTTCTCATTGTCTTGGTCATCTACATGAAGTACAAAGGAAGCAGTTAGACTCACTCTTTAAAGTTGAAAAAGGACAGGAGTTATTGCCAGACCCCACTTCCTTATATAAACTGTGGTTTTACATCAAAGAGCACCATGATATTATTTTAGTCATCCTCTGATTCAATAGTCATACTCTCTTCATATTTAATTTATTTAAACAATAATTAAACAACCATGTTTAATTAAATTGGGGTAAAGTAATAAGCATTCTACATTTGGGGGTTAGCAATAGGAGTCTTCTCCTGTGTCGAACATGTCCCAGTTTATAGCTCAGTTGACAATTCAAAGGCTAAACCAGAAAAGTCAGGACAGCTTGACTTTGTTGGTTTCCCAGTTGTACAGCTTGCAATCTCTCTATTTCATCGAGGTAGCAGGGCACCATAACAGGAACAGATTGTTCCACCCAGAACAAAAACTGTACTGACAGCAGCTTTCTCTAAAACTGTGACTGTTTTCCAAATGTGCATGCTCTAGTTAGGGCTAAGGTTATTTATTCAAATGCTAGTAGAAATTATTGTGGCCACTAGTTATCTAAGTTGAATTTAGAAACCATTGCTTTTCTCTTCTGCCTACAAGATCTGGTCACATTCCTAGATCTTTTTCCTGGCTGTTAGGTTCTGAACCAAATATCTTCTCATATCTGTGTGAAATTGCAATCTGATGTTGATCACTGTTTATCCTGGCATCATTCCACAAACACTCATACAGTTAGAAAATAACTTCTTTGATATCCTTATAATTATGATTTAGTTCTTCTCTACTAGGTCACTTTAAGACCAGTTCTAAGATGAAAGCAACAAAAAAAAAAATGGAATCCTTCGGATCATGGAAACAGCTTTCTGATAGATATTCTTTGTTAAAGTTCTATGAAACCATCACTGGCTTTCCATTGTCCTTGTGATAAAAATCTAAACTACTTAATTTAGCTTACAATCTCTCCACCATCTGCCTTCCATTACTCTTCCAAGGCCTTATTTCCCCCCTTGAACTCTAGCCTCAGCTTCAGGAAACTTCTTCCCATTCTGGAAGTTACCATATTTCTTCCCACCTTGGAATCTGCACACTCTTCTCCGCACCTAAATACTCTTCCTAGAAGTACTCTCACCCCTTTTGACTGCCTACTTCCCTTCTCATCTTACTTCTTTCTATATATGTTTGTGCGTGTGTGTGTGTGTGTGTGTGTATACAGATATAAATGGAATTATTACAGAATTAATCTATTTCTGAAAGAATGTTGCTGTCAAGAGACTTACCTTTCTCAAAACATCTCTTCCTAAACATTCTCCTAAAGATGCAAATACAAAGTTTTAGAGAATTAACAAAGAATTATTTACATCTAATCAATTTAGTGCAGCTAATAATATGGTATGCTTTGTGAATATGCCAGGCAGAGAACAAAGTTCCAACGTAAGAAGTGGGGCCTAGAAAGGAAGCCCCCTTGGAGGCTTTGATCATGTATATTAGCACTATCAGACAGGGGACCATAGACTGGTGCTTGTGTCTGAACTCTTTGCTATGAGATAGTGAAGAGATAGCAGTTTGCATCAGAGTATAAATCAACACACTGCTTCCCTCATTGAGAAATTCTTGATGCAAAAAAAAAAGGCTGAATTAAACTGTATTTAGTGACTTTGCATACCACTGATGTATAGCAAAATCTGAAGGTCCTAGAAATAGGAACTAAACATAATAGAAAGAACCATAAAAGCAAGAATAAACTTACAAAATTAAACTTTTCTGTCAATTCTATTTAATGCCAGGCTTTAAATTATATCCATAACTGCATTCTTCATTTTCTCTTACCTCTGGTGCACTAGGTTTAACTATGATACTAACTAGGTAAATGGGGAAAAGTTTCTTCATTCAGAAAACATCAATAAGACATTATTTTACCACTCACCCACCCCCAGGTAGCTTTGGTAACACTGAGAACTTTTTATTGTCACAGGTGAAATGGGAGGAGGACTACTAGCATTTAAGTGGATAGAGACCAGCAGTACTGGTAAATGCCCTACAAAGTACAAGACTGTACTTCCCCAAACAGAAAACCATACAGTCCAAAAGTTCAAATTGTTGAAGCTAAGAAACTTTGAACACTAGATGATCTCTAAAGTCCCCTTCATCTCTCACATTCTGATTCTTTATTTCGATGTTCACAAGAATTGTATTCATATTAGTGATCTAATGACAGTGAGCAAAAGTGACTTCTTTACCTAATGTCATTTTCTGCAGTGAAGTGTATTTAGGCTATAAAGAGAATAGGATAATATAACTTCAGTATACATTCAAAAACTGAAATAGTTATAATGCTCAGCAAACTTCCAAAATGTTATTTATTCTAATTGAATAAAAAAAGGAGGGGGAGTTGCCAGAAACTTCTGCCTAAAATGACTTAATTTTCTCTGTCAGCTATTTGTTTAATCCAGCTGTGTAAGAAGCTGAAAAACATTCCAGAAACCTAAGTTCACTCAGCACCTCTGTCCTGATCTATTATGAAGCCTTCAGCAGGGTTCTGTATTCCGGGCTTTAGTTTTTGTTTTTACTAGAAAACAGAGATACCACTTAAAGGCTAAAACCAAGAATGTTTGGCATGAAAATAACATGATTTGTTGTACTCCTTGAGGCCTTGTTTAAGCTTTTTTGCAGTTAAAAAAATAACTACCATGAAATAAGTTTTACTCTGACATTCTTATGAGTACCTTGCACTCTAACTCTAAATAGAATGACTATTCCTTTTAGATATATCTTATAGTGTATGGTAAATTTTCCTTTTTTTATTAAGTCAAAACACTATGTTTAAAAGAATATATATCTTATTGCATATAAAAATTATTTCCTGATGATTTCTAGTGCCTGCTTGCTTACTGATATCACTGTGTCTGTAAGATTCACTAGACATCAAATTTAGAGCCACCATGCTTTGGTGAAAGACCAAATATTCTCACAAAAGATGTCAGTTGTGCCCCTGGAATTACACCCTTCTATTTGATCTGTTCCAGCTTTCTCAGCTGGCACGTGCATACTTGAAAAGAAAAAAAAGAAAACCTCAAGTTCCCAGGATGGTCTTTTGTCTTTGGTCCTTTTTTGCAGAGAGAAGTAATCTTGTCTCTGCAGCTTCCACTATAGTTTTGTCAAGTGTTTCCAAAAGCACTTATCCCTAAACACTTGGATACTGCTCTTAAGTGTTCTTCAAAGTCATTAGATCTTTTATGTTCACAGCCATAAACAGATAGGGTTTTGTAAGCCTTATATAAATATTAATGACTACATGCTAAGCATCAAATGCAAAATGGGCAATCAGGATTTTTATTTAAATTTAAAGGTGCAGGATAGAAATGTCAAGCTCATAAGCAAAAACTGCAGACTAGAACTCAAAAGGCAATATGGATAACTGGAATGGTAACAGATAAGTTTCCAACTGTATCAGAATGAGTAATGAAATCCAAATAAAATAATACTGGCATACTTACAAAACAATAACCTTGTTTTGACCTATTAATAGAATGCATTTTACAGCAAAGTCTCTGATGCCCCAGCTCTGCATATGAGATATGTGAGTAAATTAAATTCTGGTTATTTTGATTTCCTTATCTGTAAAATAGGATTTTAAAAGTACTTACATCATAGAGTTATTGTGAGTATTGAATGGGTCTACATGTTAATGTGTTTGCCCAGTGCTGGAGACAGAGCATCCAGTTGATTCATATTAACTATTATTCAGAAAAATGATATAGGGAGATTAGTGGCAAGATGGCAGAGGAGTAGGAGACCAATTATCATTAGGTCCCAGAAATTCACCCAGATAGCTATCAAACTATTCTGAACACCTACAAATTCTACAGGAGATCGAAGAGAAGAAGAGCAATAATTCTAGGAACAGAAAATCGAACACGTTCTGGAAAGTAGGACGTGCGGAGAAGTGAATCAGAAGTGACAGGAAGATAGACCCTGGGGGGAGGGGCCAGCTCCCAGCAAGGGAGCGAGCAGCGGAGCACAGACTCAGAACTGTTAGAAGTCTGCTCCACTGAGGGACGTCGCCCCAGAGGCCAAGGAGGGGGTGAAACCCCTGCAGGGACAGTGTGGTCTCAGGACCCACGGAGACACAAAAAGACCAGGGGTGTCTGAGAGTGACCGAGCTCCCAGGTATCAGAGAGAAGCCGGCAGGAGAGATGGAGCCAAGCTGAGAAGGGGTTACCTTGGGCCGTGATCCGAAGCACAGTCGGGGCACTGTTCTGTGAGTGGGGACCCAAAGGGTGGCAGACCTGGGGATAACCTTCCTTCCTCCTCCGGGAGGAGCAGCACAGGAGTGGCTGCAGGAATCTGCTGGGTTCAGAGATTCTAAACGGGGCCGCACGCCAGAGATAGAGACGCTCTGTCACAGGCCGGGTGAGCTCAGAGAGTGGCTGGGAACCAGGGACATGGAAGGGACAGACTGCTTTTCTCTGAGGCGCACTGAGGACTGAGGCCCCGAGTGCTCGGCTCCTCCGGGTCAGAGACTGGGAGCCGCCATTTTCAGTCCCATCCTCCAAAGCCCTACGGAAAGTGTTCAGGGAACAAAAGCCCCTGAGAGCGAACCCGAGCTGATTACTTAGCCTGGCCCCTGGTGAGGGCAGTGTGATTCCATCTCGGGCAGAGACACTTGAGAATCACAGCAACAGGCCTCTCCCCCAAAAAGACCAAAAAAAAAAAAAAATCCAGCCAAAGTCAAGGTCGAAATTGCTGAGAATTGTGGAACTCCGGAGCTAGGGGAAAGCAACGCAGAGAATTAATGGCTTTTTCCCCATGATTCTTTAGTCTTTCAAAGTTAAATTCTTTGAATTTTTTTTCTTACTTTTTTCTTTTAAATTTTTTCCTTTTTCCTATTTTAACGTTTTTAACTATTATATCTTATCAACACTTTTTAATCTTTTTTAATTTTCATTGTTATAATTATATTTTATCCCTTCATTGTATTTAACTTTATTTTTTGTATACATATAGGGTCTGTTCAATTCACCAGTCTAATAAACAGAGACAGAGATAGAGATAGATAGAGATAGAGATAGAGACAGAGATAGATATAGAGATAGAGTCATAGACATAGATATAGAAACAGAAATAGATAGTATAGACATAGATATAGAATTTTGTTTTATTTATTTTTGTTTTGTTTTGTTTTTGTTTGTATGATTTTGTTTTTTGTGGGTTTTTTTCCCCCTCTTTCTTTTCTCCCCAGTTCCAGGTCTCTTCTGATTAGGTTAGTGTATATTTCTCTGGGGTCATTGCTACCCTTTAGTATTTTGTTCTCTCATCCATCTATTCTTATCTGCATAAAATGACAAGGCTGAAAAAAATCAACACAAAAAAAAGAACAACAGGCAGTAATGACAGCTAGGGACCTAATCAATGCAGACATTAGTAATATGACAGAACTAGAGTTCAGAATGATGATTCTTAAGGTGCTAGCTGGGCTCAAAAAAACCATGGAAGATAATAGAGAAGCCCTCTCTAGATAAATAAAAATCCTTTCTGGAGAAATAAAAGAACTAAAATCTAACCAAGCTGAAATCAAAAGAGCTTTAAAGAGGTGCAATTGAAAATGGAGGCTCTTACTGCTAAGATAAATGAAGCAGAAGACAGAATTAGTGNAAAAAAAGAACAACAGGCAGTAATGACAGCTAGGGACCTAATCAATGCAGACATTAGTAATATGACAGAACTAGAGTTCAGAATGATGATTCTTAAGGTGCTAGCTGGGCTCAAAAAAACCATGGAAGATAATAGAGAAGCCCTCTCTAGATAAATAAAAATCCTTTCTGGAGAAATAAAAGAACTAAAATCTAACCAAGCTGAAATCAAAAGAGCT
>LNAC01000019.1:870-90479 GCA_002007465.1 Ailurus styani | reverse complement strand
TGCAGCCAAGAATACTATATCCAGCTAGGCTGTCACTGAAAATAGAAGGAGAGATAAAAATCTTCCAGGACAAACAAAAACTCAAGGAATTTGCAAACACCAAGCCAGCCCTACAGGAAATATTGAAAGGGGTCCTCTAAGCAAAGAGAACCTAAAAGAAACATAGACCAGAAAGGAAAAAACACAATATACAGTAACAGTCACCTTACAGGCAACAATATGGCTCTAAATTCATATCTCTCAATAGTTACTCTGAATGTAAGTGGACTAAATGCCCCAACTAAAAGACACTGGGTATCAGAATGGATAAAAAAAAAAAGACCCATTGATAGGCTGTCTACAAGAAACTCATCTTACACGCAAAAACACCTCCAGATTTAAAGTGAGGGGGTGAAAAACAATTTACCATGAGAATGGACATCAAAAGAAAGCTGGAGTCGCAATCCATATATCAGATAAATTAGATTTTAAGCCAAAGAATATCATAAGAGATGAGGAAGGACACTATATCATATTAAAAGGATCTGTCCAACAAGAAGATCTAACAATCATAAATATCTATGCCCCTAACATGGGAGCAGCCAATTATATAAACCAATTAATAACAAAATCAAAGAAACACATTGACAAGAATACAATATTAGTAGGGGACTTGAACACCCCCCTTACTGAAAGGGACGGTTCATCAAAGCAAAAGATCAACAAGGAAATAAAGGCTTTAAATGACATCCTGGACCAGTTGGACATCACAGATATATTCAGAACATTCCATCCCAAAACAACAGAATACACATTCTTCTCCAGTGCACATGGAACATTCTCCAGAATAGACCATATTCTGGGTCACAAATCAGGTCTCAACAGGTACCAAAAGATTGGGATCATTCCCTGCATATTTTCAGACCATAATGCTCTGAAACTAGAACTCAACCACAAAAGGAAAGTTGGAAAGACCTCAAATACATGGAGGCTGAAGAACACCCTACTCAAGAATGAATGGGTCAACCAGGAAATTAAAGAAGAATTAAAAAAATTCATGGAAACAAATGAAAATGAAAACACAACTGTTCAAAATCTTTGGGACACAGCAAAAGCAGTCCTAAGAGGAAAGTATATAGCAATACAAGCCTTTCTCAAGAAACAAGAAAGGTCTCAAGTACACAACCTAACTCTACACCTACAAAAGCTAGAGAAAGAACAGCAAAGAAAGGCTACACCCAGCAGGAGAAGAGAAATCATAAAGATCAGAGCAGAAATCAATGAAATAGAAACCAAAAGAACAGTGGAACAAATCAATGAAACTAGGAGCTGGTTCTTTGAAAGAATTAATAAGATTGATAAACCCCTGGCCAGACTTATCCAAAAGAAAAGAGAAAGGACTCAAATTAATAAAATCATGAATGAAAGAGGAGAGATCACAACCAACACCAAAGAAATACAAACAATTCTAAGAACATATTATGAGCAACTCTACACCAGCAAATTTGACAATCTGGAAGAAATGGATGCATTCTTAGAGAAATATAAACTACCAAAACTGAACCAGGAAGAAACTGAAGACCTGAATAGACCCATCACCAGTAAGGAGATTGAAGCAGTCATCAAAAATCTCCCAACGAACAAGAGCCCAGGGCCAGACGGCTTCCCAGGGGAATTCTACCAAACATTTAAAGAAGAATTAATACCTATTCTCCTGAAACTGTTCCAAAAAATAGAATTGGAAGGAAAACTTCCAAACTCCTTTTATGAGGCCAGCATTACCTTGATCCCCAAACCAGGCAAAGACCCCATCAAGAAGGAGAATTACAGACCAATATCTTTGATGAATACGGATGCAAAAATCCTCAACAAAATACTAGCCAATAGGATCCAGCAGCACATAAAAAGGATTATTCACCACGACCAAGTGGGATTTATTCCTGGGATGCAAGGTTGGTTTAACATTCGCAAATCAATCAATGTGATACAAGACATTAATAAAAGAAAGAACAAGAACCATATGATCCTCTCAATAGATGCTGAAAAAGCATTTGACAAAGTACAGCACCCTTTCTTAATCAAAACTCTTCATAGTGTAGGCATAGAGGGTACATACCTCAATATCATCAAAGCCATCTATGAAAAACCCACAGCAAATATCATTATCAATGGAGAAAAACTGAGTGCTTTTCCCCTAAAGTCAGGAAAACAGCAGGGGTGTCCACTATCACCACTGCTATTCAACATAGTACTAGAATTCCTGGCCTCAGCAATCAGACAACAAAAAGAAATAAAAGGCATCCAAATCGGCAAGGAAGAAGTCAAACTCTCACTCTTTGCAGATGATATGATACTTTATGTGGAAAACCCAAAGGACTCCACTCCAAAACTGCTAGCACTCATACAGGAATTCAGTCAAGTGTCAGGATATAAAATCAATGCACAGAAATCAGTTGCATTTCTATATACCAACAACAAAACAGAAGAAAGAGAAATTAAAGAGTCAATCCCATTTACAATTGCACATAAAACTATAAGATACCTAGGAATAAACCTAACCAAAGAGGCAAAGAATCTGTATTCAGAAAACTATAGAGTAATCATGAAACAAATTGAGGAAGACACAAAAAGTGGAAAAACATTCCATGCTCATGGATTGGAAGAACAAATATTGTGAAAATGTCTATGCTACCTAGAGCAATCTACACATTTAATGCAATCCCCATCAAAATACCAGCAATTTACTTCAAAGAAATGGAACAAATAATCCTAAAATTTATATGGAACCAGAAAAGACCCCGAATAGCCAAAGGAATGTTGAAAAAAAAAAGCAAAGTTGGCGGCATCACAATTCCAGATTTCAAGCTCTATTACAAAGCCGTCATCATCAAGACAGTATGGTACTGGCACAAAAACAGACACATAGACCCGTGGAACAGACTAGAGAGCCCAGAAATGGACCCTCAACTCTATGATCAACTAATCTTCGACAAAGCAGGAAAGNATCAACTAATCTTCTACAAAGCAGGAAAGAATGCCCAATGGGAAAAAGACAGTCTCTTCAACAAATGGTGTTGGGAAAACTGGTCAGCCACATGCAGAAAAATGAAACTGGATCATTTCCTGACACCACACACAAAAATAGACTCAAAATGGATAAAAGACCTCAATGTGAGAAAGGAATCCATCAAAATCCTCGAGGAGAACACAGGCAGCAACCTCTTCGACCTCAACCGCAGCAACTTCTTCCTAGGAACCTCACCAAAGGCAAGGGAAGCAAGGGCAAAAATGAACTATTGGGACTTCATCAAGATTAAAAGCTTTTGCACAGCAAAGGAAACAGTCAACAAAACCAAAAGACAACTGACAGAATGGGAGAAGATATTTGCAAATGACATATCAGATAAAGGGCTAGTATCCAAAATCTATAAAGAGCTTCTCAAACTCAACACCCATAAAACAAATAACCCAGTCAAGAAATGGGCAGTAGACATGAACAGACATTTCTCCAAAGAAGACATCCAAATGGCCAACAGACACATGAGAAAGTGCTCAACATCACTCGGCATCAGAGAAATACAAATTAAAACCACAGCGAGATACCACCTTACACCAGTCAGAATGGCTAAAATCAACAAGTCAGGAAATGACAGATGTTGGCGAGGTTGCGGAGAAAGGGGAACCCTCCTACACTGTTGGTGGGAATGCAAGCTGGTGCAGCCACTCTGGAAAATAGTGTGGAGGTTCCTCAAAAAGTTGAAGATAGATCTACCCTATGACCCAGCAATCGCACTACTGGGTATTTACCCTAAAGATAAAAAGGTAGTGATCCTCAGGGGCACATGCATCCGAATGTTTATGTCCACAATTGCCAAACTATGGAAAGAACCTAGATGTCCATCAACAGATGAATGGATAAAGAAGATGTGGCATATATATACAATGGAATACTATGCAGCTATCAAAAGAAACGAAATCTTGCCATTTGCAACAAGGTGGATGGAACTAGAGGGTATTATGCTGAGCGAAATAAGTCAATCAGAGAAAGAAAATTATCAAATGATCTCTCTGATATGAGGAACTTGAGGGACAGGGTTTGGGGTTGTGGGGGGTAGGGAGGGAAGAATAATGAAACAAGATGGGATGGGGAAGGAGACAAACCATAAGAGACTCCTAATCTCACAAAACAAACTGAGGGTTACTGGGGGGTGGGAGGGTAGGGATAGGGTGGATGGGTTATGGACATTGGGAAGGGTTTGTGCTTTGGTGAATGCTGTGAAAGGTGTAAGCCTGATGATTCACAGACCTGTACCCCTGGGGCAAATAATAATTAAAAAAAAAGAAAGAAAAGAAAAATGATATAGAAATTACTCAAAGATCTAGATCAGGGGTTGGTAAACTACAGCCTGGCTCACAAGCCAAGTCCAGTTGGCCACCTGTTTTTGTCAACAGTTTTCTTGAAACACAGCCATGTTCCATTCATTTGTGTATTGTCTAGGGCTATATTCGCCTTACAACAGCAAAGTTGAGTCCTTGTGACAGAGACCAAACGGCCTGCAAAGCCTAAAATACTTATTCTTTAGACCTTACTGTGTCTAAGGATCTATTGCTCTGAAAAAAATGATAATGAACGTGCTGATAATCATCAAGAAGCTGCACACAATTTCCCTCTGTTTACACACGCCCAAAACTTTTCAGAAGTTCTACCACTAAAGGGTTTTAAATTCAAAGGGGAAGCAGGGATGGGATTGGTGAGGGAGAGAGAACAAGGACATCCTACAGATGAAGGCAAAAAGGTTTTCTTCTTCCAATACTGGAATCTTGAGATTGAAAGCCACAGTCATGGCTGTTGTCTCTTTTAGGGATTTAAAATAAGACCATTTTGGGACACCTAGGTGGCTCAGTTGGCTAAGCATCTGCCTTCGACTCAGGTCATGATCCCAAAGTCCTGGGATGGAGCCCTACATCAGGCTGCCTGCTCAGCGGGGAGCCTGCTTCTCCCTCTCCCTCTGCCTGCCTCTCTGCCTACTTGTGCTCTCTCTTTATCTCTCTGTGAAATAAATAAATAAAATCTATAAATAAATAAATAAATAAATAAATAAATAAATAAATAAATAAAATAAGACCATTTTGAAACTGTCCCTTAGAAACTACATAGAGTTGTGGTTAAGAGTACAAACACTGGAGCTAGGTTTCTTGGGTCCAAACACAGGTTCTACAATTAACTAGCTGTGTGACCGTGGCAAATTAATTAATCTCTCTGTGGTGAAGATTAAATAAATTACTAAAAGCACCTCCTACTTAACATCCATAGTCCATTCCTTAAATTGAATGTTGTATTGCACAAATGCTCACCAGACTGCATTATTTTTAAATGAGAAAATCTCTGTGTGTGTCCCACCTCACACACCCCACACACTATACACACCTACACAACTACTATGTCCTGACTGCACAATTACCAGTTACACACAACACTAACCCTTCCTCTGCGTGGGCCAGGCCTAGGGTTTTTGGCACAATGCTGTCACCTTCCTAAAAAGAAACTAAGGCAGTAAAACTGCCTATTCATAATTATCGAAGTATCATTTTAGAATTTAGATGTTCCAAACATCTTTCTGATCACTTAAACATCATTAACAATTTGTGTTTTTTTTTTAAAAAAAAAAAAACAGTTGGCTTTGTACAAGGTAACATGTTATTTTCCATTTAACTTCTTTTCTCGGTTGCTCTGCTATTTCACTATTTTTTTTCTTTTAAGAAAATTTTATTCTTTTTTTTAAGACTTTATTTATTTATTTGACAGAAAGAGAGAGACAGCAAGAGGGATTACAAGCAAGGGGAGTGGGAGAGGGAGAAGCAGGCTTCCTACTGAGCAGGGAGCCTGATGCCAGACTCAACCCGGGATCCTGGGATCATGACCTGAGCCGAAGGCAGACACTTAAGGTCTGAGCCACTCAGGCGCCCCTATTTCACTATTTTCTTCAACACTCTCTCACTGCACAGTTTTAGGCAAAACACAGCCTCAGTACAAAAGTCACTGTGGAAAATTTGTTCGGGACCAGAACCCAGTGACAGGATCGCACTGTGCACAAGGCGGTGAGGCCCCTCCTCGAACCTGCAGCATCCTAGATGCCCAACATTTTGGCTGTGCAAGAAATCTGCTCGAAATTCTGATTTTCTACCACTGTGGATTAACTCCAGACTTTTTCTGCCCATCCTTTTCTTTAAAATGTGAGTTTTGTAAATATAAATATAATTTTCCACATATAAACACTGCCTGAAAAGTATACCCAAGTTTAAATATTAAAAACCAAACCACATGACTCCAAACCACCCCACGTCTCAACCCTTCACCCAAACTCTCCTGTAGCCTGGCCCGCTCACCCAGGAGTCCTGATGCTCACCTAGATAGCGCCCTGGGGCTCCTGGGCTTGGGCGTCTTCAGCATTGGCCTGACGAAACCCCGCCCCCAGCACGGCCCTCTTTCCTACTGGCTCTCCCTCCCTCCCCTCCCCACCAACCCCAGCTCTACTGGCCCTCTCCCCCTCTCAGCCCTTCCCCCCCGCCCTCCGCCAGGCGCTGTCCTGCCATGTTCCAGAGTTCACTCAAGCCAACACACCCTGGCTGAGGTTTTGAGGCCTTGAGAGAGCTCTTGGAAACAGGGAACAGTGCCCTCAGGGCATAAATGAGTGCATCTCCAGAAAAAGGTGTCCCTAAGCATTTAAAAGGGACACAGCTGCACCTAAATACCGTGCCCATTGCCAAACCCCGGATGTAGCCTTAGTCTGATAAGGGAAATCTGTGTTCTAAAGTGGCCAACCAATCCAGCAGGGGAATCCCAGTCCTGGCCTTAGGGCCGTTCAAGGCTTACCCTCGTGCCCCACCTGCCGCAAGCACAGCAGGGCCACAGATTAGGAAGTAACAGTGCCATGGATAAGGAAGTGAAAGTGTATAAAAATACCCCCTTTGTTTGTGCTCAGGGTTCAGACCTTGGGAGATGACTCTCCTCTGAGCCTGCAGGCATTAAACAAACCTCTGATCCTCCAAGGTCTCCAAGTGCCCTTCGGTTCTTCCATCAGGATCCAGTCCAGGTTCCCTAACATTTGGTTCCCTGAATGGGAAACCCAACCACGCTGGCCCATTGTTGCCACCGTTTTGGTGGCAACGGCAGGGCCCTGACTGAACGAGGGGTCCTAATGGAGAAGGCGCGCCCTGCCTAATCTTCGGCACTCTCCCACCCAGTGGCTTCAGACCAGCCCGACCCACTGTTTCCGCTGGACTGAAAGGAGACTTGGCAGGTGAGGACCTGGTCCTGACATGGAATTCCTGTAAGCCCTGGGGCCCCAGGACCAGTCAGACCCACCTGTCAGGGTGGAAGGGGAGACTGATCACTAATCACCTCCCAGAAACCTCTTAGAGGTCTCACAGGTATGGACTCCCTGGGGTGGGGGAGGTAGGTCCCTGAGGTCAGGAACCACCCCCACACACACACAAAGGAAGGACAGGAAGGAATTTCCAAAAGGAATTCCACAGGTCAGGGCCTCCCAGCAGGGGAGGATCTGTAATAACCTCAGTGTGAATTCGTGAATGAGTGAATGGCTGGCCTGTTTGTGTTTGTGGCTCCATGGTCTTGAGACTAGGAGTCTGAGTGGGCCCCAACCTGTTTCTGTGGTGACCTCATAGGGTCAATGGCGAGGCCTTTGGGGCACCAGTCCAGGGTTTGTACGGACTCGCTATCACTAAGAGGCACCCAAGTCTCCTCCAGGAGGGAGGACAGGTGGACATCTTATCGGCCCCTCCTTTGGATGGGCACCCACACTTTGTTTGTCTCTGTACCACCGCACACAGGAACGTCACTATGGGATCAGGGCAATCCTATGGTCCTCGAGACCATGATCAGAAATTTCAAGATGGTGTTTTCAGAAGATTATGGAGTAAAGATGCATCCAGCAAATTGAAAACCCTATGTGAGTTAAAATGGCCCAACTTTAATGCCAGATGGCCTTCAGAAAAGACACTGGATATCCCGACGGTTCATTGGGTATGGCAAGTTGTAACAGGAAAGCCAGGACACCCTGACCAGTTTCTGTACATTGACTCCTGATAGGAATTGTCCAGACCCTTCCCCCTAAGTGTGATTTGCTTGCAATAGGCAGGGACAGGCCAGAGTCTTAATCACCTCATCCAAGCAGCCCAGAAAAAGACCACAGAAACCCCAGCCTCCTCCAGTATGTGGATGACCTCCTCCTCGCCAGTGACACACAAGAAGACTGCACAAAAGGCTCAAAGGCTTTCCTACAGCTCCTGTCAGATTCAGGATACTGAGTCTCATGGAGGAAGACATAAATCTGTCAATAACAGGTCCGATACCTTGTTTTCTCCTCACCCAAGGGAAGAGAGAACTAGGGCCAGAGAGAAAAAAAGTCAACATCTCCTTGCCACAGCCCCAGACAAAAAGGGGCCTGCAAGAATTCCTGGGGGCTGCAGGATTCTGCCACATCTGGATCCCTGGGTTCTCAGCAATATCAAGACCCCACCATGATCTCTTAGGGGGAGCGGATCGAAAAGCCTAGCCTGGACTGAGAAAGCAGAAGCCGCCTTCACAGAGATAAAGACTGCCCTAGGGTGGGCTCCAGTCCTGGGCCTGCTAAATGCAGAAAAACCCTTCAATCTCTTTGTACATGAAAAAGAAAAGATAGCACTCAGGGTATTCACCCAGATTGTTGGGCCCTGGCAATGGCCAGTTGCATATCTGTCAAAGAAACTGGACTCTGTGGCAGCAGGATGGCCACCGTACCTCAGGGCACTAGTAGCTACAGTCCTACTCATCAAGGGAGCAGATAAACTCACCCTGGGGCAAGAACTTAACGTCAAGATCCCTCATGCAGTTGTGTCCCTAAGCACACCAGTGGCACCGCTCCCTTTCCAACTCTTGGCTAACACAATGTCAAGGGCTCCTCTGCGAAAACCCATGGGTCACCCTCGAAACACTAAGGACATTAAACCCATTTCTCCCCATAGAAGAGGGGGAACCAGACCATAACTGCCCCAAAGTAACTGATGAAGTCTACACAAGCCGTCTATATCTACAAAATCAAGCCATAAAGACTCCAGAGCTCATGCTGCTCAGTGATGGCAGCAGTTACCCACAAGAGGGTGCCTGGAAATCGGGTTATGCCATGACCACAACCACTGAAGTCCTCGAGGCTAAAACATTACCATCTGGATGATCAGCACAATGGACTGAACTATATACACCTTACTCCGAGTCCTCACTCTCAGTGAAGGCAAGCGAGTCAGTGTTTACACTGATTCTTGTTACGTCTTTGCTACATATACATGGGACCATCTACAAGGAGAGGGGCCTCCTAACCGCCACAGGAAAAACTATCAAAAACAAGAAAGAGATACTGAAATTCCTCAAAGCCATCTGGCTTCCAAGAGAAGTAGCAATCCTGCACTTTAAGGGACACCAGAAAGGAAACAACCCCATAGCACAAGGAAATCATCTGGTAGATGAGGCTGCCAAGACCACATCCACTAAGGATGTGGACAGAGCCCCTCCCCTCACCATGGCCCTGACGCCCCTAGAGGAAGTTCCTCCACCCAGTTACACTGACAAAGAAAGAAAATGGGCCATGGCTGAGGGAGCCATGCTGACTGAAAAGGGGTGGTGGGTGATGCCAGAGGGGTGTGTCTTCATTTCAACAGCAACAGGAGGGCATCTAGTCAAGGAATACCACCAACTCACCCATCTAAAAACTGCATTAGAGGCCCTCCTCAAAAAGCACTACTACATCACCCAGCTACCAGCACTATGCCAAGCAACAAGTGAGCAATGCATAACATGTGCTAAAAACAATGCTCAATCTGCATAGCGACCCCTACCAGGTGTCCAGAGGATGGGAGTAATGTCTTTCGAAGATCTAGAAATAGACTTCACAGACATGCAGCCAAGCAGGGTATTCGCATATTGCCTAGTAATAATATTCATATACTCTGGATAGGTTGAAGCCTTCCCAACTAGGACGAAGTGAAGCCAGGAAGTAGTCAAGGTCCTCTTGTGGGACATCATGCCCCAGTTCGGCCTGCCATTAACAATCCATAGTGACAATGGGCCCACATTTGTAGCAGACAATGTACAGGTCTTGACCAAGTCTCTCAACATCATCTGGAAACTCCACACTGCCTACCAGCCCCAAAGCTCAGGGAAAGTAGAGCAGATGGATTGCACTCTCAAGGGAACCTTAGCAAAATTTCGTCAGGAGACTAACCACCCATGGCCAGATCTGCTACCCCAGGCCCTCCTGCATGCCTGAGATTCTAGGTTTCTTGCCTTTTGAATTAGTGTATGGATGGCCTCCTCCATGCCAGGGGAGCCTTCCAGGAAACTTACATCAGATTGGGGATAAAGAAGTAGAAGGAAAACTTCAGGCCCTGGGGGCAATCCTAAATAAATTACAAAGGTACACCATTGAAAGGGCCCCAAACTCCCTAGGATCCCAGGTGTACTCCTTTAAGCAGGAGACTCAGTCTAGATAAAAAGTTGGAAAAGGGACCCCCTCAAACCACAGTGGACAAGGCCTCCCACACTGTTGTTCTAACCACCCCTACTGCCTTTAAGGTCTCTGGTTTCACCCTGTGGGTTCACCACTCTAGAGTGAACAAAACCCACCACTTGGACAAGGAGCTGCACCAGTGGAAAGTCCAGCCAAACCCCCACAAACCCATTCTGGGTTCACTTTAGATGAAACCCCACCGACTGAAGGACACCTGTTCACCATGGTCCCTAGCTCTCATCAGCATGATATCCCTCATCCTAGGAGTCGGACTCTACACTGTTGCCCCTTCTGACCAGACTTTCCCCCAAATAATTACCATTGTTGTTGTTTATTGGGTGATCCTAAGATATATTACTATACTTACTTGTCCACAGAGTTTATCTGCTGTCGGGCTAACCATGATGGCTCCCTCGAAGGCCGTGGAGCCCACTTTTATTGGCCCTCTGCTCTCTACTCCTAAATGCTTTTCACCATGGTTTCCCTCACTCCAGTCAGTCCTGGTCTTCTGCTACCTGGTGTGTTGCTCCTCCGCACAGTGGCATTTGGTCCTTGTATTCTTAATGCCCTTATTAGGTTTATCATTGCTCAAATTGCCAAGATCAGACTCCAGTCACTCCTTACTCACTACTGCCCCTTGGAAAATAAAGATGATGTCCCCTAAACTGAGTGTTTAAAGGGGCATCAAAGGGGGGAATGATAAGGGAAATCTGTGTTCTAAGGTGGCCAACCAATCCAGCAGGAGAATCCCAGTCCCGACCCCAGAGCCATTCCGGGTTTTCTGTCCTGCCGGAAAACCACAGGCGCAAGAGTGCCACAGATAAGGAAGTAACAGTGCCATGGATAAGGAAGTGAAAGTTTATAAAATACCCCCTTTGTTTGTGCTCAGGGCTCAGACTTTGGGAGATGGCTCACCTCTGAGCCCTCTGGCACTAAATAAACCTCTGATCATCCAAGGTCTCCCAGCGCCGCTCGGATCTTCCGTCAGGATCCAGTCCAGGTTCCATAGCAAGTCTTCAGAGATGACAGACAGAGATTGTCACCAACTTTCAAAGTAGACTGGTTAGCTCTGAAGGTTTTGTAGGCCTGTGGCCTCTTACTCTGTGGCCCAGAACCTAGAAAATGGATGCAAAGTATCTAGGTAACCCGCTGGAAATAGAAACCACAGAGCTGTATGTCCTGGCCGTGTCAGAGCTCCACCTCTGGGTTCCCTCTTTTGGCTACACTCTCGAGGGCAGCTTCCTGGCACTGACACCATCAGGCAGGATTGGAACTGCTACCCACTGGGGGCCTTTTAGGAGAAGATGACCAGAGAAGCTGCTGCAGGAATATTCTGGTGCCTTCCAACCCTGTGATGCCTTGTTCTCCACCTGTGGTCAGAAAGAAAGCCAATTCGAAGTGGATTAGTAAATGCTTTTTCCTTGTCTTACTAAGGACCATAGCCCAGGAGACTGTCTTTCAAAGATTTCTCTCAAGACCTGCTCCGAAACTTGTTCACTATAAGGGATTATAGATATAAAAAGTGGACCGGATATGTACTTGCAAGCTGTTGTCCAGATACTTGTGCATCACAAAGTATAATTTGTTACCTTTGTAAAAATTAAGGTTTTCTGATTTCCATATAGACAGGAGAACAAACCAAAGGAGAGTTCATCCACCGCATGCCCCCTTAGCAATAAAAGAAAAACAAAACAAACACATAACAAAAAACCACTAGTGAAAACTGACACTGAGCTTTTGCAGTGAACAAGGACAGGCCATTTATTGGTGTGGCACCACCAGGGGAAGTGGGAGCTAGTGCTCAATAGCTCCTAACTCAGAGATGGCTTTCAAGTGAAGGTTTTTAAGGGCAAAACTGGGGGCAGGGGTCTTCTGAGAAGGTGGACACTTCTTTAGAGGTCCATGAAGTCACGTGAACAGATATTTAGTTGTGTCTGGTGCCACTCTGTCTGGTCCCACAGAGGTTTGTTCCATCTCAAAAGACTTGGAATCTGAAAACTATATTTGTCCTTATGTTAGAGATTTCATTAGGTGTATCTGGTGCCTGTGTGTTCAGGATCCTGCTGACTAGCGGCCTGGCTGGGTTCAAACTAACTACTTGTACCTGTATAAGCTAGTGGGGTTGCATTTCTTTATGTTCCTTTGAAAGATAAGCAAGCATTCCTACTTCCTGGGCCTGGTTCTACCTGTTTCCTGGCCAGTCCAATTGTGCCTGGGGATGATATGATCTCAAGTGTTCATTCTTTCATCTGAACTAATAAGATAGATGCAGGTTTCATTAGGTCATCTTTTTTTATTTAAATTCAATTAATCGACATATGGTGTATTACTAGTTTCAGAGGCAGAGTTCATTGATTCATCAGTTGCACACAGCACCCAGCGCTCATTACATCAGATGCCCTCCTTCATCTTCATGCACCTGGTTACCTCATCCCCCTACCCACCTCCCCGCCTGCAGCCCTCAGTTTGTTTCCTGTAGTAAAGAGTCTCTTATGGTTTGTCTCCCTCTCTGTTTCCCTCTTATTTTATTTTTCCCTCCCTATGAGCCTCTGTTTTGTTTCTTAAATTCCACATATGAGTGAAACCATGTGGTAATTGTCTTTCTCTTATTTTGCATAACATAATACCCTCTAGTTCCATCTACATCATTGCAAATGTTAAGATTTCTTTTTTTTTATGAATGAGTAATATTCCATTGGTATATATATGCTACATCTTCTTTATCCATTATCTGTTGAAGGACATCTGGGCTCTTTCCATAGTTTGGCTATTGTGCATGTTGCTGGTCTAAACATTTCATTAGATCATCTTAATAATTATGTTTCTGTCGTATCAGGTTGTTTAAAAATATCACTTAGATGTCTCTGCTTTACTGGTTTTGGTTCTTCACATTTTTTATTTCTCCTTGAGGTCACTTCATACAATCACAGGAGGCTGACATCAGTCACCTGCTGCAGTTTTAGTGGACATACTTCAATAGCCACTCCTCCGTGATTGGAGAGTTGGGAGAACAGACACCTTTTTTCATTGCTCTGAGTACTCCAAGTTCCAGTTTTTCAGAGCATATTCTCAGTCCCCCCTCACACATCCCACCTGCTACCTATAAATATCAACACATCCGCTAGAGCTTCACTCCACAATAACAAGTTACATATAGCACTAACCCTTCCTATGCGTGTCAGTCTCCACTGGGGCCATCAGCACAGTACTTTCTCCTAAGAAATAACCTAACAGTTTTGTTTATTAAGTGGTTAGGTCTGAATGACTTAATAGGCACTTATATACTAAGGACTTAGTAGCCTCTGAAAAAATAATGAACATTAATTGAGAGAAAATATTATTTCATTCTTAAGTTACAACAATTGCTAATGGGATGTGTGAGCCTTTGGGGCACACAAGATTCTCAAATCTTAGAATCAGAGTGTACATCACACCTTCCTTTCCTATTCCATATTGATTTTTATGTGATAATTTTTTTTCTCAAAGGAAGAACCAAAAACCCAGTGTTGTAAAGATACGGCATCACTGGCAGGAATGTAGCACTAATATTGAAACTGGGAGCTATTTCAAGCTAAAAGTCAAAAATTTCTGATAGATGATAAGTATCACTGTGTTTCCTTGGGTATTTTAAATACCGTGCAATGACCTTGTCAGTTCCTTCCAGTGCTGCAGTGTATGTCAGCACATGGTTGGAGAACCATGGGTTTAAATTCTGTGTAATGAAGCATAATATCAAGGCACTGTGAACCAATTTATGGAGCAGGAGAGTATGTGTGCATAAGAGTGTTTGCAGTTACATTTATGTTTACATCTTTGGGTGCCATGTGATTATGGGAGCAATTCTTACAACCTTATAATATAAATTGACACTCTCAGAGTAAAATGTCCATCATGCCACTACAATGCATACATGTTTTAGATCTAAGATTTTTTATTCCTCCAAGCAGGCACATTTTCTAGGTCCCAGGTTTCATTTTCTAACTCAGTTTACTTAAGGAGAAGAATATGAAGGAAAGATATAATTAATTACTAGATACAGATTACTCCTTGCATATACCTAGAATGTGGGATTGTTTTGTCATTTGTGCCAATCAATCTGAATTATCAAATTAAAACAATGTTATCATGTCAAAAGCTGGTTTTAGAATTCTACTAAAGTTTATTTTGAAGAGAAACATGAAAGTAGAATAAATATATGAACATACTTACTAATTCTGAGTTATATACATCCCAGCTACACACACAATTATGTAAGTTTGAATATTTTATGCATAAAAAGGAAAAATCAAATTTCTTTTAAAATGTACCTCAGAGGATAACATGCAGTAGTTCTTCATGCTGTGATCATTCACATGCTCAACAAAATGCATTCCTCCTTTTCAGAGACACCAAGTATATTTAAATTAAACATGTCTATATTATGACTCGATCATTTGTGATATATATAAAGCTAAGTCATAAGTAACTCAAAGTGGGTCAAAGTTTCTTGTCTCTGAGTTGATCCAAACAATCACAACTATATTTTAATAAGTAAGACTTTACACAACTGTGCTAAAAAATTTGTACTTCTTCTCATTCTTCCAAAAGATCTTTTGAAACATTCGCTAGTTGATATAGCAAACAGATTTTATATTTGTAATTTCATTTCAGTTTAGGCTTGAACATGATTATTTTTCTGTTTACTCTCCAATATTACTCTAGCTCACTGATACTAACTCTTTGAACAAGTAAATAATCCAATTATGTAAGTATCAATGTTCTATACATAAAAAATATGATAGAAGTTAATTTGTCCAACGATATGCAGTTATGAAATCTGACATCAGTAGAATCCGTATTTTTAAGCATTTTATACAAGGCAGGTGGATGAATGTTTACTAATATGACCCTCCTTGCTGTAACCATCTTTAAGTCCTTGGAGATTTCGTCCTGAGCTCTTATTTTTGCCTCCAAACCTACACCAGTCTCACAGTCTCACAGTTGTCAGGAACTGGAGGCCTTTCAGAGACTGTGCTACAAAAGAACGGCAACAAAGACTCAGCTCAATCCTATTTTGTTTCTAACATAAAATCAGAAGTGTAAAATGAATTTGGAAGATTCCCCGAGAACATTCCCTTTCTTAAATAAATAAATAGCAACAATGAAAAACAAAAATTAAAAAAAATGAACAAATAAACAAAAAACAAACAAGAGGTGTTCTGTCTAAATGCTCAAAAGGGAGACTTTCTATAAACTTCTTAGAACATTGTCTGGCACTATGCAGATAATGGTGGATGGAAGACAAGAGTAAGCTAGGAAAGAAAGTTGTTCCATATATGTTCTCCTTCTGACAACATACGTATATTCCTTTATACAGTTCACTGTCTGTTCAAAGAATTACTTGGCAAAGGCTAAAGAAGAACACAATCATTCAGTTGATACACCTATATACAGACCCAAGAGGAAGTGTCACCATGAATCCAACTTTTTTGTATTGCTTCCATACCTAGCACCTCAGTCATAGCATGAAATGAAAAACAGATCCATATCTCACCCTGTGTCTTCCCACAATCTCTCCACTTTCACCCCCATCTAGAGTATTCTACTCATTCACCCAAGACCTCTTTGGGGTAATAGTTTCCCTCTGTATTTCATGGTGACTTCCTTATCTACAGGTTAGAAGTCCTTCATATACCTTCAAGATCAAAGGACACTGGATAAGACTTGCAAAATACAGAGGCCAACTTTCCTGTACACCTGTCCCCTGAATCACTACCTCACTGTCCTCTCCTTCCCATAGGGTCAGGACTACTCCCCAGCAAACCTCGCCTGGGTATGGTCCTTCTTATGCAGCTCTGATTCCTAGCAACTGAGATCAGGAGTAGAAAGTCAACAGTTGACAGTGATTATTTTAGCAAGTCACCTAGATTTGTTTTGTCTTGTTTGGAGCACTGTCTTTAGTTGTGGGTGGTAATAGAAAAGTAACATTCCACTACTTTACTGGGTAGGCCTAAAATCACAATCCTGTTTTTCTCCCTCTTACAGCTATTAGCAAAATACTTTACTTTATATCTGAATGGTGATTTACCTGTCCCTATTACTATGAGAAACACTAATGTCTAACCCAGTGGTTCCCTACTTTTTGGTGTTCAGAGCTCTTTATACTCTTTAAAATTATTGTGTGCCCTTCAGATCACTACATCAACAGATAAATGGATAAAGAAGATGTGGTATATACATACAATGAAATACTAGGCAGCCATCAAAACAAAATCTTGCCATTTGCAATGACATGGATGGTACTAGAAGGTGTTATGCTAAGTGAAATAAGTCAATCAGAGAAAGATCATTGTCATATGATCTCACTGATATGAGGAATTTGAGAAACAAGACAGAAGATCATAGGGGAGGGAGGGAAAAATGAAACAAGATGAAACCAGAGAGGGAGACAAACCATAAAAGACTCTTAATCTCAGGAAACAAACCAAGGGTTGCTGGAGGGGAGGGGGTGGGAGGGATGGGGTGGCTGGGTTATGGACATTGGGGAGGGTATGTGCTATGGTGAGTGCTGTGAATTGTATTAGACTGATGAATCACAGACCTGTATCCCTGAGACAAATAATACATTATATGTTAATAAAAAATATTGTAATTATTGTGTACCCCCAAGACTTTTATTTGTGTGGCTTAGATCTACAGTATTTATCATATTGTCAATTAAAACTGAGAACGTTTTAAAACATAATGAAACACAAGGATATATTCCATTAGTCACCACAGCAATGAAATTATCACTGCACACTTATGAAGAAAGACACTAGGAGTGCTCTCACATCCCCTACACTGCACGAAAAGGGTTGGTCTTCTTAGAAATCTTCAGGCCTAAATATAAACATTAACTCACTTTATATGTATCCCCCTCTCCTGAATTATGGGGAAATTATGATGTTTGGAAAATTCTAGTAAGACTACAAACTTAAGGCTCTTTCCTGATAACTAGTTCCTTCCTAGAAGCTTGAAGCCCACCTGTAAAAATCTCTCCAAATCCAACTTTTATGTCAATTTATTGGTATTTATCAAGCCAGACATGATCTCTAAAAATCCCCATCCATATTTCATGATGGATGTTCTGTTCTCTAACAAAGACACTGACATTGTCCCAATTTTAGGCCTTCTCCCAGTATTTTCAGGGGCTGAGGTAAAAGGATATCTGGAGACACTAATTCCATGGCCCAGTGCCCTTCTCTTCCCACTTATAGCTTTTTCTTGCAATGTATGGAGCCTCAAATACATCCATATGCATGCTCCAACCCGCAAATCCAACCTTCATCCATACTTCTATAGACAACCATCCTTTATGGTTACCTCATGGGCCTAGGGATGCACAATCAGTAGCATGGTTTGCCTTAGGACACCCAGGACAAAGAAGACCATACCGGCTCTGGAAGCAGGCTTGGGATCATTTGAGCAAGGAGTGCCAGGATAACTCAGATGTAATGTAGAGTGGAGGACACAGGCTCTGGTTAGGCATATCTCCTGGTACTGCAGCTCCTTACCCTGTGGGGAGGGCTGATAGAGGACCAGAATGGGGTCCCCCAAATCTTGAGGCCTTGAGCAGGAGCCTGGTTGCCCAACTTTAAGGATTAATTCTGCTAAAGAACAAGAGTTCTACTTTTCTTAGTGGGAGTACTGGTTGTAGACATATATTGCATAAGGATTATAAGAATCCTGGAGGAGATCCCAAAATTAATGAAAGCATCCTTAAAGCTCTGTTCACTCTTAAAGACCATATTTTGATAACATTATTTCTCAATAAACTGGTAGAAACTAATTTTTCCCAAAATGTCTTTCAATTTTTCTGGAGTTCACAAAAGATTGCCTCATATATGCCCCCAAAACATTTGTCACTGGAATTACCATTCTGCCTCCAACTGGCACAATGTCCACTACCCATAAAGCCAGGAAGAGAGGCTCCACTGTTCACATTGTGTGTCTTTGGAACTTCAGTGTCCAAGCCAAGGGTTCTCACCACAGAGACTTCTAACACTTCTAACATTTGTGATCTCAGATTTATTGTGGGATCCTTGTAAAAGACAAACAATGACATCCTGTCCAACTTCTTGTCATATTTTGTCTCATGCATACCCAACATCTCTGTTTATGCCCTGAATCTCAAAAAAGTCTCTCTTACATAGTTCTGCAAGTTTCTGACCCTCTCTTCAACCAAAGAGCTCAAACCCAATGCCACACATCAAAATAGGAGCAGACACCATACTACATGATCCAATCCATTCATTTTAACCCCTCATGTCTCTTATAAAGCAAAACCTGTATTCATGTGAATGGATATAAACAGATATAAGGCTTAAGGAGTAAGGTAAATAGATGTGTGCCCTGTTATGAAGTTATTAAGTAGCACAATTGAAAGCCTGGTTTTGGATATATTGAACTATTACCATATATAATAACAACAAAATAAAATCCATGTGTCCAAGTATTTTAGGCTTGAAGAGGTAAGGATGTCCAGATGTGAAGAGACAGCTAACCAAATAGCTCCTAGTGTTTCTTCTTTGTATCCAAATTCTATCACTTTTACTTCTATTAGTGCTCCTGTCACCATAGATTCTAGGGATATTAACTCCCCCTGAAAACCCTGGTCCACATGTGGGCAAAACTGCATGTGGACAGAACCTTCAGGAGCACATGCCAAAACATGACTAGATATGCAAGAGATTTACTGGGGGAAACACTGATGAGGAAAAATGGAAAGGGTCTTGAAAGAGGCCAGGAGAGCCTCAGATACTGATAAAGGTTTGACTGCTGTGAAGGAAAACAGGAAGGAATAAGGAAATTACTCTACCTCAAACCACCTCCTCATGCCTTCCCATCCCTAGGCATATAATATTACTAGTGGAGCCTGGTCATATTTTTTTATTCAATCTTGTGTCTGTAGATGGATTCTCTTATATCTATACTCTGACATTTATTTTCTCCTCTGGAACCTTCACTCCTGGTCACTTTGCTGACTCCTGGCTGGGATTTAGAGAAAAATATACAAATCTTTCTCTGCAGCAGGGGAAGAAAAAACATGGATATTTTCAATACAGGAAAATAAAATGAGACAGGTAAGTTTACTTCCAACCACAAAATGACATACAACTTATCAATACCAATTTAAGTCACTTTTGGATGGATCTCAGATTTAGATTATCTAAGACTCTATCTCCTTCCCATTTCCAATAATAAAACAGCTAATTACAGAAAATATAATAAAATGTCCTGAGTCTCCTTTACACTAGACTGAATGCTCCATATAGTATGATAACTGATGATTAGTACATTGGAATCAATATGGTAATTAAAACCTAGAACTATTTAATATAATGTGTGTCAAGGTAAGAACAGTAATCAGCAGTGAATCACCAGTTCTGAATCAGAGAAAACCAAATTATAATGCTACTTGATTTTTAGTGCTTTGACTAGAGCCAAAAATTCAACAATGTCATTTATGGAGAAATGGCAAGTAGGTTACAGTGCTTGATCACTCTTTAACAGATTGGAAGCTTTTGTTATTAGAAAAACCAAGTCACTGGGGCACCTGGGTGGCTCAGTCAGTTGACTGTCCATAACTTTGGTTTGGGCTCAGGTCATGATCCCAGGGTCCTGAGATCAAACCCCACATCCTCAGTGGGGAGTCTGCTTCCCCTCTCTTTCTCTCTCTCTCCCTCTAACCCTCCCTACTCTCACTCTCTCTCTCTCAAATAAATAAATTTAAAAAAAGAAAAATCAAGTCACCTGAGCATTTCATAACATACAGAATTATTAAATAACTGTGTCTTATACTTGAAACTAATATAATATTGCATCACCTATACTTCAATAAAAAAGAAAAGACAAAAAGAAAGATCAAGTTGTCTTGGAGAAAACAGCACATAGGTTCTAGAAAAGTCCTGGACATCTTGGATCTACTTCTTTTACATGAACTTGCAGAGCCCTTTTTATTTATTTTTTTTTTACTTTATTTTTTCAGTGATCAAAGATTCATTGTTTAAGCATCACACTCAGTGCTCCATGCAATACATGCCCTCCTTAATACCCACCACCAGGCTCACCCATCCCCCCTCCATAACCCTCATGGTTTCGTCTCCCCCTCCGATTTACCCCAATTCACTTTTCCTTTCCTTTTCCTAATGTCCTCCATGTTATTCCTTATGCTCCACGAGTAAGTGAAACCATATGATAATTGACTTTCTCTCCTTGACTTATTTCACTCAGCATAATCTCCAGACCATCCATGTTGATACAAAAGTTGGGTATTCATCCTTTCTGATGGCTGCGTCCTATTCCATGGTATATATGGACCACATCTTCTTTATCCATTCATCTGTTGAAGGGCATCTGGGCTCTTTCCACAGTTTGGTGATTGTGGACATTGCTGCTATGAACATTGGGGTACATATGGCCCTTCTTTTCACTACATCTGTATCTTTGGGGTAAATACTCAGTGGTGCAATTGCAGGGTCACAGGGTAGCTCTATTGGGCAGAAGACATGAACAGACTCTTCTGCAAAGAAGACATACAACTGGCTAACAGACACATGAAAAAATGTTCATCATCACTAGCCATCAGGGAAACTCAATTCAAAACCACATTGAGATACCACCTTATACCAGTTAGAATGACCAAAATCAACAAGACAGGAAACAACAAGTGTTGGAGAGGATGTGGAGAAAGGGGAATCCTCTTACACTGTTGGTGGGAATGCAAGTTGGTGCAGCCACTTTGGAAAACAGTGTGGAGATTCCTCAAAAAATTTAAAAAAGCAGAGTCTGTTTTAAAGAAAATGAATTAAAATGACCACGAAGACGTAGAAAAATGGAAAATTTCTGTTAAGCTGTACAATTTGCCTATTACCATAAGTGAACATCAAAAAAAATTACATCTCTCAAGAGTGATTATAAAACCAAAATGAAAGAAAGATGAACAAGCCACACCTTTTTAACAGTCAGGAAAGAAACTTACACCTGATTTTGGATGTAGTAAAGTCACTGTTTTACTACACAATGTGGAAAGAAAATCCAAAATGAAAACTTTTGGTTCTGTAAAACATGTTGTTTTCTTGTATTTACTCATGTGTTGAGGCACATACATATGTTTTCTTGGTCTCAATATTGTCATCTTTATTTTTGTGCCACTTTTAATACATTGACTTGAACAGTAAGCAATAAAACTACAAAATGTCTATAAACTAAATCTTTGCATTTTTAAAAATAATTTAGCACTTCAATAACAAGTAGATTTGGGGGGCACCTGGGTGGCTCAGTCAGTTAAGCATCCTACTCTTGATTTCAGCTCAGGTCATGATCTCAGGGTTGTGAGATCAAGCCCCTCATCAGGCTCCTCACTCATCACAGAGTCTGCTTGTGATTCTCTCTCTCTCTCCCTCTCCCTCTGCACCTCCCCCTGTTAAAAAAAGTAGATTTTCATTAACCATTTAAAACTCTTAAAATATATACACTGAGTATACTTTATACTTATAATTTTTACCATTGCATCATGCAACCAACTTCTCAGGCAAAAAAATTAACTATTTTCATTTTACTATTTCATTTCACTAAGGTTTATTTTTTCCACTTAAAAATCTTGCATATTATTTTTTTCCTCTAATTCTGGAGATAATTTTTCCATTATCTTAGAGCCATTCTAATATTTGCAGTGACAGGGCTCTGTTGATCAGCTTAAGTTCCTGAAAACATTTCCAGGTAACTCTGAATCTATGACGCTTAAGAGGAGCCAAAAGTAGCCTCAAAAGATAAAAGTCAGAGGACTCCCAGATTTAAGACAGCAGAACAAAAATATCATTGAGGCTGTTTTCCTCTGAAACCACCTGCAAACAACAAAGAATGAGAAACAGAAATAGATGGGAAATATCACAGTATATTTGACCAAGTGTTGTGATAAAATTGGACCAATATACAAAAGGATGCTGAGAAAGGACACATAAAATCTATGTGAAAATACTGGAAGAAAAAGAGGAAAGAAACATGCATAAGTAGAAGGTAGACTAAGAATACACACTAGAAAAGTTTTCCCATGAAAGAAGTGAACATCCTGCCAAACCTTTCTTTAGCAAATGTAAATATTGGAAATGGCCTCTATAAAATAAGAGTGCAAAGCACATAGAAGAATTCAAAGGAGAAATAAGAAGACAAGGGAAGGGGTTTTTTTTTTCTTAATAACCTAAAATAACTCAGGAAAGAAATGAAAAGGAAAAAATCATCATAGAATTTAAAGTCACAAGATATGAAAACATAAAGCAAATTGACTAGAATGGTTTGATAATGGAATGTGTGGAAAGTCCAAAAATAGATCCAGATAAATCAGCTGTTTATTATTCAATAAAGTGGCATTTCAAAGTAGCAGGAAAAGAAGGATTATTTAATAAATGGTGTTGAAAAACCTGGATAGTCATCTGAAAAAAAAATACTCTATCCTTACCTCACTCTGTATGCTATAATATATTATAGTAGGTCAACTGTTGAAGCATAGAAGTAAAGTAAAAAACCAAAAAAAATTTTTTTAAGATTTTTTTATTTATTTGAGAGAGAGCAAGAGGAGAGAACAAGAGGGGTGAGAGGCAGAGGGAGAAGCAGTGCAGGACTCGATCCCAGAACCCTGGGATCATGACCTGAGCTGAAGGCAGGTGCTTAAACACCTGAGCCACTCAGTTACTTGTTGAGCATTTTCCATATACTCTAGCACAGAAAATACTCTACTGGGAAATATTCTTTGCAATGAAAAATAACATGTATTGCTCTCAGCTTGTAATCTAAAGAAGAGATAGATGTTAATAATATAATTATATAATATATATAATTATTTGTATATAATGTATATAATCCATGTAAAATTGCAACTGCGACAAGTGCTAGGTAGCAGAGATACGTCTTAACAGAGATATTTTGATCTAGTCAGGGATGGCAGAAAGAGGTTCTTGAGGATACAAAGATCTGTATGACATATGATAAATAGGCATTAATTAGACAAAGAAGAGAAGGAAGGATATCTCATCAGAAGGACAGTTTGTGAAAAGACCCTTGGTGGGAGGAACATGGCACGATGAAGGAATTAAAGAAGGAAAACATGGCCAGGGTCTAGAATGTGTATGAGCTGTTTGTTGCTAGACAGTAAGGGGACAGGTGCACAGAAGCCACATAAGACATTTGTGTTTATTCCAGGAGCACCACTAATGTTCCTACATTGGGATGTGGTGTGCCTGGTGTTTACACTGGACAAATCACTAGCTGCTGGGTGAGACTGGATTGGGGAGGCTGGTGAGAGTGGATGGAGGTAGAGCGCTCAGCAGGCTCCTATAATCGTCCATATGAGAGTCAAATTGTCATGGCATTCTTTGGCTGCAGTGGAGATAAGACGGTGTGGACACATTTGAAAGACATTTAAAAGGTTAAGTAGACATGAATTTGTGATGGACTCGGGGAGGGAGAGGAAAGCATCAAAGATGATGCTGAGGTATCTGGCTTTTGTCATGGATAAATTATGGTAGCATTCAGTTACACAGGGAACACAGGAAATGAAGACTAGATTTTTGGGGAAGAGTATAAGGTAATTTTCGACATGCTGAATTTGAAGTGCTTTTAAACCTTCCAAAACATGGCAGTCAGGGAGAGGTGCTGGTCAAATAGGCAGCTGGATAGGCAAGTCTGGAACTCAAAGGACAGGCATGGGCTGGTCGGGTAGGAGGCTTGTTACGCTCTGGGGGATAACTGATACTGTAGTTTATTCTCGCCTAGGAAGAGAGTAGAGTGAGGACAGGAGATGGCCTGAAACTGAGACTTGAGGAACTCTAATACCTAATGGCCAGGCAGAAAAGAGGGAAAAAAAGGGGGGGCGGTTATCAAAGTAGAATAAAAACCAGGAAAGCCTTCCATCACAGAACTCAGGGAGAGCATGCTGCATGGCAAACAAGACAGACAAAAAGATCACTGGTTAGAGAAAAATTTTCATATGTGTCCGGTCATATGAATGATACTGATGATCTTACAGAAGGCTGTTTTGTTGAAAGATGAGAACAAAAACAGATGAGAGGGTTGAAGAATGGGTTCTGGTTGAGGAAGTATGTGAACTCTCTTGAGAAGTTTATGCATGTATGAGAAGGGAGAGATGGGACTTCCAGTGAAGAACAATGAAGGATGAATGAAGGATTTTTTTTTCTTTCCTTTTTTTAATGGAGAAGAGGGTTTGGACATAGTAACATGGACCAGTTTGAGAAATACAAACAGAAAGTAAGGTACCTGAAATATGAAGGATGGCTTATGTAGTTGTTAAAATGAGTAAATGAATAAAATGAATATAGCAGATCTGTATATACTAAAAGGAAAAAAATTCCCAAGATAACTTTTTAAGAAAAACAGTAATATGCAGAACACTATTATAGACATTACCATTTGTATATGAATTGTACATGCATACATGTCTGGACATTTAGATTGTTTCCAAATCTTTTTCTTTTTTTTTTAATATTTATTTATTTATTTTGAGAGAGAGAGGGAGACGGAGAGTGCACACACATGTGCCAGGGAGGAGCAGAGGGACAGGGACAGGGAGAATCTCCAGCAGATTCCCTGCTGAGTGCTGAGCCTGATGTGGAGCTCTATCTCAGGACCCTGAGACCATGACCTAAGCCAAAACCAAGAGTCAGACACTTAGCCGACTATACCATCTAGGTGCCCCTCCAAAACATTTTCCTTAAAACTGAATACAATTCTGCAGTGAATACCCTTGTTTATATCTTTGCAAACACGGATGTGCATATTTGTAAAATAGGGTTAGGGTTAGGGTTAGGGCTAGCCTTCTGGGGAATTATTTTTGTTGTGTTAAAAATTTAAAGCTTATTTTATAAAGTAATGTTTATGAGTTTGTATATTATCCTCCTCTGAAACAATACAAAATATATTTTCTTGGGGCACCTGTGTGGCTCAGTCAAGCCTCTGCCTTTGACCCAGGTCATGATCCCAGAGTCCCTCCTCCTGCTCATGCACTCTTTCTCTCTCTCTCAAATAAATAAATAAATAATCTTCTTTTAAAAAAACATAATTTATAAATAAATAACTGGATTTAATGAATCTTGGAAATCAGTTATACACAATAAAGCAGCAGTCACTATAATTCAGTTCTACTAAATTTGAGAAAAAATGAGATTCACAAAAATAGTAAGATTTTTCTGGATATGAGGAGCAAGGTCTCTGAAAGAGTCAAAGATTTCTTGAATTTTTCAAGGATGAGTGAACAGAAAAAGAATGAGGCCAGTAATTGACAAATGGATATTTGGGGATATCAAGTTAAAATAAGAAAATGAGTTTTAGTTTGTTGAGTTAGATGTTATGGTGACATCCACCACAGCTGACACTTTCAGAGATAAGTACCCTTGGCTGCTTCTAAGGAACTACTTAAGCTGCAAGCCACAATTTCTAACTGCTCTGGTTACAATGTGCCAGCCTCTCAGTCCTAATCAGAAGTCCTGGCTAACTCTTCTGTAATTCATTCAGCACGCCTTCATTCCCACTCTTTTTCTTTTCTTTCTTTTTTTTTTTTTTAGATTTTATTTATTTATTTGACAGAGAGAGAAAGAGATTACAAGCAGGCAGAGAGGCAGGCAGAGAGAGAGGAGGAAGCAGGCTCCCAGCTGAGCAGGGAGCCCAATGAGGGGCTCGATCCCAGGACTCTGAGATCATGACCTGAGCCGAAGGCAGAGGCTTTAACCCACTGAGCCACCCCGGCGCCCCCATTCCCACTCTTTATCAACCTCATACATTTCACGTTTTACTTACATTCTTCTCTGTTCTTAGAGTCCTAAGGGATCACTCAGAATGTTTCACCTCCACCCCTCACTACCACTCTTAATTCTTCCAACATGCAGACACAGCACAGACTACCATTCTATCTTAATTATGAAGGCACAGGACAGGCAAGTGGAGATGTCTAGCAGCCTGGCAAGGATATGACATTCACCAGCAGAAAGATTTATCTGGTAACTGAGATTGTGAAAAGGGCTGAGTTTGCCAAAAGTACAGAACAAAACCAGAGGTCAGACAACTCAACCTTTGGAAATAACTACTTTCAGGGATCAAGTAGAAGATAGATAGCCACTGTCTATAAATTCATTCTCTATGTAGATAGCAAACAAGTCAGTCTTTGGAAAAGAATTCAATTTGTCAAACATTTTGAGTCCCTACTATGTAATTGATGAGGACTACCTTTATTAAAGAAGATAATAGTAAATCATAGTCATTTGATATGGGGTGTTTTTAAGTTGAGTTCCTTGGGAAACAGACTCTGAGATGGAGATGTATGGAGAAAGTATACTGGGGAGTGTTATTTAGAATGGTACCTGTAAAAGGGTAGGGAAACTGAGCTGTGATACAGTTCCAGTTGATCCCAGGGGTAACTCTGGAGCTAAGATGACCCTTCAGAGGTGTTCTCAATGGAAGAAGGGGATCTGGCCTTTGGACACCCATCTTGTTCCATCGTGGGATTGGACTGTGGTTGGGATGTGGTGTAACATTAAAGGAGTATTTTCATCAACCAAAGACAATTCCCAGAGAGAGACCTTTGCTGTGAGTCACCAGCAGTTGATAGCCAAGCAGCTAGGGGAATAAATCATTCAGTCTCTCAAGTGTGGTTCTGCATAGTGCATCTCAGTATCCACCACAGAGAATGTTGGATAGCATCTTTTCATTCTGGGTGGGGAACAACTGAATTCCTTTAACAGCAGAGTGGAGGTTTTGTTTTTGTTCTTTTAAAATAGCATTACTGAAATATAATTCACATACCATACACTTCACCATTTTAAGGTGTACAATTGAGTGGCTTTTAAGACATTTAGTCATGCATCCATCCCCAATACCGATTTTAGAACATTTTCATTACCCTCCCAAAAACCCATACTCCTTTTCCATCATGCTTCTAGTCACCCACTCTCTCCCCCACTGCTAGGCAACCACTACTTCCTGCTGCTATAGATTTGCCTATTCTAAACATTTCGTGTAAATGGAACCATACAATAGTTGGTCCTTTGTGAATGGTTTCCATCACTTAGCATAGTGTTTTCAATGTTAGTCTATGTTTTAGCATGTATCAGTACTTCAATTCTTCTTATTGTCAAATGATATTCTATTATATAGATATATCACATTTTATTTGTCCATTCATCAGTTGATAGACACTGGGGCTGTTTCCACTTTTTGGCTATTATGATTAATGCTGCTAAGAACATTCATGTACAATTGTTTCTATGAAAATATTTCTCATAGATATATAACTAGGAATAGAATTCCTGGATCATATGGTAACTCTATGTTTAAACATTTGAGAAACTGCCAAACTGTTTTCAAAGCAGCTGCACCACGTTACATTCCCGCTAACAGTGTGTGAGGGTTCCAATTTCTCCACTTTCTTGCCAACACTTGTTATTATCTCTTTTTATTACATATAGGCATTTCAGTGGCTAAGTGGGTGTGAAGTTGTATCTCAGTGTGGTTTCGATTTGTGCTTCCTTGATGACTAATGATGTTGAGCATCTCTTCATATGCCATTTGTATACCTTCTTTGGAGAAATGTTGAATCAAATATTTTTAGTTGTGTTATTTGTCTTTTTATCATTGAGTTGTAAACATCTTTCATATGTTTTAGATACAAGTCCTTGTCAGATATGATTTGCAAAAAAATTCTTCCATTCTGTGGATTGCCTCACATTTTGATGGTGTTCTTTGAAGTACACAGGTTTTTAATTTTGCTGATGTCCGGTTGATTTATTTTTTCTTTTGTTGCTTGTGTTTCGGTGTCATATCTAAGAAACCATTACCTAACCAAAGATCACAAAGATTACAATAGCACCTTTTTAAACAGAGATATAAGCTGGTAGGGAAGGAAAGAGCAGGTAGTTGGTAAGATGTATTCTGAATGGAGGAAATCCAAAACTTCATTTGGGAAGTTTTACCTCAAGTCAAATCATTTAAACATGCATTTTATTTTATGGTCACAAGGGCTCATTATTAAGGAATAGAGATACATATATACTCATGAAACATTTTAAAAATGGGTCCATAATTAAAGTGCTCAACAGTTAGAAGAGGTCAGATAGAAGAGGCAATACATTGGAACTAGAAATTGATGAATGTCTAAAAACTAGAACTTGAGCTGGATCTTGTCAGGTATGTAGGATCTAGAATATAGAGGGGGGGAAAAAAGAACCCCTTTCCAAATCAGGTGAATAGCAAGAAAAAAAAATCACAGAGGAGAGAATGATCACATCAGGTGAGAAGATCAGCCAGACTGGAATAGAAGGTGGAAGAAAAGAGATACTACAAAAACTAAAAATGAGTTTTGCAACACAGAATGCAAGAGCAAAACAAACTTACATGTTGTTCAGGCAGACCTCAGAACTAAAATTAATCCACAAGATAAGACATGGTGACAAGAGAGGTGGGGGAGGGGGGTAACGTGGGGGGGAAGGGAGGGAAAAAATAAAACAAGATGGGACCAGGGAGGGAGACAAACCATAAGAGACTTTTAATCTCAGGAAACAAACTGAGAGAGGCAGGCAGATGGGAGGGAGGGCTAGGATGGCTGGGTTATGAATATTGGGGAGGGTATGTGCTATAGTGAGTGCTGTGAATTGTGTAAGACTGATGATTCACAGATCTGTACCCCTGAAGCAAATAATACATTATATGTTAACAAAAAAAAATAATAATCAAATAAATAAAAGAGTCTCTGGTAATTCCGCAAGAGTCAATGGGAATTGTGTGTGGTTCTGGGAGACCTAGCCATTTACCATAGGGGGGGGATAAAAGTCTGTGCCTAAGATTAAGTAATACAACCCTCCAAGGTAACAAGAGGAGGAAGAACTATATGGATTGGAGTTCAGATCAGCACCCTCAATCCTCAAAGGAAACAACAGTATCATGCAAAATAATTGGCTGGTGTACTGCATGGAGTGGAGAGAGAAACCCAGCGCAAGGTGCGATGCTGTTGATGCCAGGGATAATTAAGGAAGTTTGGAGGGCTTGTCTAGGTGCCCCAGGTCTTCAGGTCTGGTAGGCAAGAGGACTTACTTTTTTTAACTTTAGCTTTATTGATGACAAATAAAATTGTAAGATATTTAAAGTGTACGTCATGGTTATTTGATACACAAAATAAGACTTAATCCTAAACTCCATCTGATGATGGTGCTGAAACTGCTGGCAGACCTATAGGCCACATCAGGTCTGTATGACATGTGGAATAGCCTTCATCCCACTGATGGATACATCTACAGGGACTGAACAAAAGAGAAACAGGAGAATCACCTTCCAGGCACTGGTACCACAAAGTGAGAAATATGGTTAGATGGGGCCATATCCTGGATGATTTTGAAAAGTAGGCCAAGATGTTCTGACTTGACTCAGGATTAAAGAGTCATTATATGTTAATAAGCCATTATATGTTAATAATCCTAACAGCACTATGTTATGGTAACAATATGATTGGAGCAGCATCCAACTGCTTTCAAGTTTCAATGAAACTTTCATAGTTTCATTCCACTATTTCACATTTTAATTATCTACTCTTAAGTGCTCTTTAAAGTGAAAATGCCCATTCCCTTAGCTATCACACCCATGCATATTCCCCTACCATATTCCTTTTTTTGTTTTGTGTTTCTTTAGAAGCACAGTTGCCTACCTAATTAAAAAAAAAATCACCCAGTTCCCAAATCCAAGAGGGTTTTTCTTTTTTTTTTTTATTAACATATAATGTATTATTTGTTTCAGGGACACAGGTCTGTGATTCATCAGTTTTACACAATTCATAGCACTTCCCATAGCACATACCCTCCCCAATGTCCATCCCCCAGCCACCCTATCCCTCTTTCACCCCTCCCCTCCAGCAACCCTCAGTTTATTTCCTGAGATTAAAAGTCTCTTATGGTTTGTCTCCCTCTCTGGTCTCATCTTGTTTCATTTTTCCCTCCCTTCCCCTATGATCCTCTGTCTTGTTTCTCAAATTCCCCATCCCAGTGAGATCATATGATAATTGTCTTTCTCTGATTGACTTATTTCACTTAGCATAATACCCAAGAGGGTATTTCTTACTTAAATAGGCCAATTACACCAAAACCATAATGACGTCAGAGGATTCATTTAATTCAAGGTCCCAAGAGTTTCAAACTGATCTCTTGCTACATCTGGCTGTTGCTTTGTATGAAGTGATGCATTAAGGAGCCTGAAAAGTTCAAGTTATGTCCATCACCAGCCTACTCTCTAAATATCTGCCATAGCAGATCTACTGACTACTCAGTGAAATCACTTGTGCCTCTGACATCAACAATGGTGACATTTGTGCCTTAGTTAGAATTCTAGATTTTTTTCCTCCCAAATCTGTTCCTCCCCAAGTGTTCACTATCACAGTAAATAATACCATTTCTCAGCTGGTAAGCAAGACGAAAATGTGGAAACCATCTCTGACTATTTGTCACCTCTGTCATCTCACAACAAATCCATTATTGAGGTCTTGTTGACTCTTTTCTTTTAATATCATAAATCTGACAACTTCTTATTACCACTGTCTCTATTACCCTAGTCTAAGTTCCATCATCTCTCCATGATTCCTGAAATAGCCTGCAAATATGACCCCTATGATAGTAGACAAAGCTAGCTGTCTACGCAGTACCCATTCTCCCCCTTCTTTCTTACTAATGGAGCCCTGATTTTGTTTGGAGACACAGAGTAAGCATCTCTGTACTAGCCTTCCGAGCTGCTCTCACACTTACAAGTAACCATTTGACCCAGTTCTGGCCAAAAAGAAATAATCAGAATAATCCTGAGTAGAATTTCCAGGAGAGCTTTCAGAAAGGGCAGACTAATAGCCACACACTTTCAGCCCTTTGCTCTCCTCTTCCTACCAAGACTGTGGTCATGATATCCAAGCTTGAAACAGCCATATTGCAACCAAGATATAAAAGCCACATGCTAAGGATGGGGCACAAGAAAATGGAAGAAGCCTAGATCCTTGCTGATATCACTGAACCAGATTTGGACTGACAGTGTACAGTGTTCTTATTATGTGAAACAAATAAAACCCTGGCTTATCTTAAGCACTATTTGTAGGGTTCTCTGTTGTTTTCAGCTGAATGCACTCTTTTTTTTATGATGACAAAATAACTTATTTATTTTTTAAAAATATGTCATGCAGAGATACTTTGATATTATTCCAAAACTCCTTAGGATCAAAAAAGATTTTACTTTATTTTATTCTATGATTGATTGTTAAATTGATTTATAGTGAGGTAAAGTTAGTATATAATGTTATATTAGTTTCAGGTGTACAACATAGTAATCCTACATTTACATACAATACGAAGTGATCACCACAGCAAGTCTAGTTACTGTGTCACCATATAGTTGATTCCTTTACCCATCCTCTTTTCTAAGTTAAGCATCTAAAGCTATAAATTATTTAATACTTTTGTTTTATTTAAATTCAGTCAATAGCATGTAGTGTATGATTAGTTTCAGAGGTAGCATTCAGTGATTCATCAGCCCTGTATAACACCCAGTGCTCATTATATCACGTGCCCTCCTTAATGTACATCCCCCCACTTATGCCATCCCCCCATCAACCTCCCCCCCAGCAACCCTCAGTTTTTTTCCTATGGTTAAGAGTTGAATGCATTCTTAATAGATAAACCCTCTTTGGTTAAAGTTTCTTGGTAATAACCAATGTGAGCTTTGCAAAGACTGGCTTGCCATCAAAGCCAGAAAAAAATGGAAATTACTTATGTGGCCTGAAAGGCCCTTTATGATTTGTCCCCTGCCTAGCCATCTAAACTCATCTCCTATGACTCCACTTTGGCACACGAGACTTTCTGCCGGTTAAATAATGTATAGAAATACCTTGTTTTAGGGATGTCTTAGTGGCTCAGTTGGTTAAGTATCTGCTTCAGTTCAGGTCATGATCCCAGGTCATGGGATCAAGTCCTGCATTGGGCTCCTTGCTCAGTAGGGAGCCTCCTTCTCCCTCTGCCTGCCATTTCCACTGTTTATGCTTTCTCTCATGCTCTCTCTCTCACAAATCAGTAAAATCTTTAAAGAAAAAAAATACCTTGTTTTATTGCCCTTCACAGATACTGCATTTTTTAAATTGAAGTTTTGTGGTAACTTTGCATTGAGCAAGTCTATCAGCACCATTTTTCTAATAGTATTCACCCACTTTGTGTCTCTGTGTCACATTTTGGTCATTCTCATAACATTTCAAACTTCTCCATTGTTCTTATATTTGTTACAGTGATCTGTGAGCAGAGATTTCTGATGTTACTATTGTAGTTGTTTTGTGGCATCATGAACCACAACCATGTAAGATGATGAACTTAAGTGACAAATGTTTTTTATGTTCTGACTGCTCTAGCAGCCAACCATTCTTCCTTGTCTCTCTCCCTCTCCTCAAGCCTCCCTGTTCTCTGAGACACAACAATACTGAAATTACCCCAATTCATAACTCTGCAATGACCTCTAAGCATTCAAGTGAAAGGAAGAGTCACACATCTCTCATTTTCAATCAAAAGCTAGAAATGATTAAGTATAGTGAGGAAGGCATATCAAAAGCCAACACAGGTAGAAGGTTAGGTCTCTTGCACCAGTTAGCCAAGTTGAGAGTGCAAATGAAAAATTCTTGAAGAAAATTAAAAGTGCTACTCCAATGAACACACAAATGGCAAGAAAGAAAAACAGTCTTATTGATGATAGGGAGAAAGTTTGGGTGGTCTGGATAGATCAAACCAGCCACAACATTCTCTTAACCCAAAGCCTAATCCAGACAAAGGTCCCAACTCTCCTCAATTCTGTGAGGGCTGAAAGAGGTGAGGAAGCTGCAGAATGAAAGCTGGAAGCTATCAGAGGTTTGTTCGTGGGATTTAAGGAAAGAAGCCATGCCCATCACATAAAAGTGGATGAAGCAGCAAGTGCTGAGGTAGAAGCTACAGCAAGTTCTCCAGAAGATCCAGCTAAGATAATTGAGGAAGGTGACTAAAATGAACAACAGATTCTCAATGTAGATGAAATAGCCTTCTACCAGAAAGATGCCATCTAGTACTTTCATAGCTAGAGAAAAGAAATAAATGCCCAGCTTCAATGTTTCAAAGGTCAATCTGAGTTTCTTGTTAGGAGCTAATGTAGCTGGTGATTTTAAGTTGAAGCCAATACTCATTTGCCATTCTTTGGGCTCTTGAAAATTATTCAAAGAATTATGCAAAATCTACTCTGCCTGTGCTCTATAAATGGAACAATAAATCTTGGATGATAGTACATCCAACATGGTTTACTGAATATTTTAAGCCCACTGTTGAGACCTTCTGCTCAGAAGTAAAGATTCCTTTCAAAATATTACTGCTTGTTGACAATGCACTAAAAGCTCTAATGGAGATGGACAATGAGATTATGTTGTTTCCATGCCTACTAACACAACATCCATTCTGCATCCCATGGATCAAGAAGTAATTCTGACTTTCAAATCCTATTCATTAGGAAATACATTTCATAAAGCTATAGCTGCTATAAATAGTGATTCTTCTGATGGATCTGGGCAGGGTAAATTAAAAACCTTCTGGAAAGGTTTCACCATCCTAGATGCCATTATGAACATTTGTGATTCATGGGAAGAGGTCAGAATACCAACATTAACAGTAGTTTGGTAGAAGCTGATCATGAAGCCCCAAGGATGACTTTGAAAAGCTCAATTCAGTAGAAGAAGGAACTGCAGGTGTGGTGGGAAGAGCAAGAGAACTAGAATTAGAAGTGGAGCCTGAAGGTGGGACTGAATTGCTATAATCTCATGGTAAAACTTTAATAGATGAGGATTTGCTCTAATGGGTGAGCAAAGAAAGTGGTTCTTGAGATGGAATCTACCCCTGGTGGGGATGCTGTGAAGACTGTTGAAATGGCAACAAAAGATTTTGAGTATTATACCTTTTCATCGGTGAAGGGTCTTCATTTGAAAATAGTTTTTGTTGCCTATCACAATAGAGGGAAATTTCCTCAGATACGGAAATTCTGAAAGCACTGTTTTAAAATGTTAATTTAGAAACTTAAGACCTAAACCTTTAAGTTGCACATGGACATCAACTTACATGCTTATAGTCTCTAAGCATGAAGTATACATGTAAAAGAGTTTGGTTCGTGACTTATTTTACATCATAAGATCTTAAAAAGACATAATATATTATTCTGTTAAAAATTATAAACATGGTTTCCTTAAGGAAATCTATAGAAGTCTGATAAAGTATTCGCAAAGGAGAGATAAAATTAAAGTGAATTAATGCATTTAAAGGGAGGACTTTAAATCATAATTTGGCTTAAAACTTAATACATGGAAAACTCTAATTCTTTTGAGAAATTTCATTTTAAAGCTTTGCTACAAAATTCTGATGAAATAAAATAATACAAAGCCAAGGAACTTACAGTACCACTACTATGAACATAACACAAAATTTTACTAGTATACACTGACAAAAGTTAAGAAAAACTTTTTAAATATATACCAGGATGACAACAGCTTACTTGTGAAGGCTGCCAGACAAATTTTTCTATAGTGTTAGTTTTCAAAAACCTCTAGAGACATCAAGCAGAGAAAATCTTTTAAAATTAAATACAACAAACAGCTAAGAACCATTTGTGATGTGTCAGTTACGGCCCTTAAAAATAAAAAAGAGTATAGAATGACTTTGCCAGTTGTGCTAAAAGAATCTGGTAAAATAATCCTAATTATCCTAATAATAATTCATAGGGGTTATCACCAATAGTTACCTGGAACATCTATATTTTCAAGAGAGATTTTCTGAAAAACAAATGTGAATACGTTACATTTCTGGAGTCGAACAGCTTCTAGCAACCAATTTTGTGTAACAGGTTTAACCTATCCATGTTTGTATGTGATTTGAAAAGCACACAGACCCATTCCAAGCGGAATGGAGATTTTTTTTTAATGCTTTTGGAAGAGTTTGCCTGGAGATTTTAACATCTCAGAATTTTAACATCTCAGAAAAGAGTAATTACTGATTCCACTTACCTTCCCCAGGATCATGATAAGTCATTCACATGGGAAGTTCCTAGAACAGTGCCTAGGACAAAAGAGATACTCGATAAATATGTTTTCCCCCTTCTCTCTCACCTTTACTCCTTCTGTACCACATGGATTCCCTGTGGTGCTTCAGGAACCCCAGCCAGTGACAGAGCAAGAACAGGGGGGTCAAGCAGGCTGGCCTTTGGCATCAGCAGTTTTGCTTTTATCTGCTTCACATACTACCTACAGTTAAGAGGTTGTTTGAATAAAGGGTTCTAATTGCAGTGCTAAGAGAAAAAGAAGATCAGGTCTGTCCTTCAGAAGTGAAATTCTGTCTCAGGCTTTCTCTTTCTAGGGTGATCCCATGTCTTCTTAGAACTTCAACTGTCCTCTAGACAGTGATGCCCAGAACACTATCCCAACTCATTATCCCCAGTACCCGATTAGTCAGAAAGTCCTGTGAATTCTAGATATCTCTTGTTCTACTTCAGCTTTACGTCAGGTCCAGATTATTTCTGTGTGTATTAGCAGAATAGAGGATTCACTTCAGCAGTGATATGTAGGCTGTACTGGGAGGCAGCAGTACAAACGTGAGTTGTTGAAGACTTAGATCAGAAGGTAGCAATGAGAAGGAAGGGCTGAGTGTGAAAGATACCACACAGGGAGATCCAACACATTTGTTTGCTGAGGAATTATGACGGGAAGAGAGCGAGCAAGGAGGCAAAGTCACTCTCAAATTTCTAAATTAAGTAAATTGGAAAATGCCTACAGAGAGTAGATTACAGAAGAAAGTAGAGTCATTAAAGAAGATACAAAAATGGATTTGAAAATAAGAGAACCAGAATTGTACAGTGCTAAGAATTAAAATAGCAATAAGCACTGTTAAAAGTGCATATTATATAATTTGTAATTGTGTTTATCATCAATGATTTCATTAATCATTATTACTATTGTTGCTATAAAGAAACACAAGGGGAAATGATCAATAACATGAAATGATGGAGACATTAGAAAGACATGGATACAAAGAAATGTTCACTGGATTTTTCAATGAGGAGACCATCGGCAACCCCAGAGAGGGGAGTGCAAATGGAAGCCAGTCTACCAGGAAGTGACATGAGTGGGCGATGAGAAAAGCAGGCAGTAATAGATTTAAGAAGGGCAGCAGAAAGGAAGATTGGGAAAGGAAAATATTAGGATAAGGTGACTGCTTAAAGGGACTATGAATCATGTAAAGTTTGCAACCATTTAGAAGAGAGAATAGAAAAGAACCATTCATTTTACAAACCAAGAAATTTTGCCTCCAGTGTTTCCTTTATAAATAAGTCACAAGAGGAGACAGCAGGCTTTCCTAACCAAGGAGATATGTAGAGATCTCTGCACTAATGTGACATAGACCATATTCTTAGCTTTTGAAAAGCTGTCTCTGAGTCACTGGCCAAGAGGGCAAAGGCAGGGATATTGCAAAGATATCTACTGCCTTACTAAACAACAGAAATGTCACAGGTCTGCTGCCTTAAGGTAGTATTTTCCTCCATACTTTCAATTTAACATTTTAACATGTTTTTCAAAAAAATAGATTCTATATCAAGTTATTGATGACACAAAATATTTAGAATATGACTTATATTTGGTCAAAAGCCAACCAAACTTTAGTCACCAAAATGGCTAGATGACTGACAGCGTATCTGCCATTCAGCATTCATGAAGCTATCTCCATAAAAAGAATTCACACTCTTAAACTCAGCGGCAGTCAAAATGAAATTAGAATAAAGTGCAATAATCCCAAACACATGCAGTTTGCTGACTGGCCCTCACCATTTCATAAATAGAGGGTGCTTGAAACCTGCCCTTCAATTCTTAATAATAGCCTGCCAAGAGCTTCTAAAGCTAGTAGGAAGGAATGGGGGAGTGAATTTGTGATCTAAGGAGGAGATACTGTATATTTGGAAAATTCCATTTAAATAACGCAATTGTAACAAATCCCCTTCTTAAATCCCCATTCTAGGAGACTGAAAAGCAGTAATTAGAATGGGTGGGCTGAGAAAGTCAACTAAACACAGATTGACAGATAGGCCTACCAGAAGAGGCATCCCATGAACTTCATTATTCCAAAAAGAATGTCTTTATTTACATAGCAAAGTGGGTATATTGTGTTCAGCAAAGCTTTTCAATAAGCAGAAACATGCTGCTAAAAGAATAGCCCACCACCACTGAGAACTTCCAATTTAAAGATACAAAAACCAGTGTGACAATTATTTCTGTAATCCCCACAGAAAACAGTGAAATAGCTTTCTTCATGAGCCTTGCAAATCACAACCATAGCAACTTAACATGTGCAGTCCCATATGGGTCCACTGCTTCCCAAAATGAGGCCAAGAACTTGGGAATTGAAACTTTTACATCAGAACTAAAGAAAAACTGGATATTAAATAGTTTTGTATTGAAGTTATATTTTATAAATTCTAGAAGCAAATCTCAAGTAATAATCATGTATATTCTTGCATTTTGTTATACTGTTTATATGGGTGTAGTTAGATTTTTTAGCCTGTTCTATGCCCCCACAATAATCAAAGAGACTCACTTTGAGAATGGTCATTGCAAGTGTGTGTGTGGGTATGTGTGTTTTATTTGAGGTTTTTTTTTTCCTGATTCTGAATTAAAGAGAATTTTCAAAAGAAAATTTCTCTTGCTATGAACAGCTACTGAATAAGGCTAACACTGTCTATGGAAAAGGACTATTTCCAATGGTCTACCAGTATGCACCGCATACCCTGAATAAATCAAAAAGTGCTGATGTACTACCAGAAGCCAAAAATGTAGGACTGGATCTCTTGTAATTAAGACCCTTGATGGGTCTTAGTTTTCTCATATATCATATGAACAGACTGAACTAGACAGGTTCAAATTCTGATTCTACCACTTAATTTCTATACTTTTTTTTTTAATTTCTGTACTTTTAAATAAATTACTTAACTTCTCCATGCCTCAGCTTCCTCATCTGTAAAATGAGGGATAATAATAGTGCATAACTCATGGAATGAATTAATATATGAAAGCAACTAAAACAGTACCCATTTGGTAGTAACTGCTTAATAACTGTTCTCTGTAACATATTCTGTGTTGATCAAGAGAACACTATAGAACACTTCCCAGCTCCCAGACCTGTAATTGCATGAAAAGTGTGCCAATGTGTTGTGTTGCCTTTACTAAAGAATTAAATATTAGGGCCAAAAGGGAAACCATTCTGATGAAATATCACTTTCTAAATATTTAGTGCCAACCTATTGGAAAGACAAAATAAATTAGAATATTTATTTGGTATTTTTAAATCAGTAACTTGTGATCACAAATATGCTCTTACAATAAGCTCAAATATTATTTCCATTAGAAAAAAAGAAGAGCCATATTTGGAGTTTACCTTTCTTCCTTACCATTGCCCTTTTGTGGTTTGTATCTCTTTTCTGAGTTTCCATAATTGGGACTACTAGAGTGATTCAAGAGTATAAAATGGGAACATCTTATAAATGATTACTCAAAGAAGACATAAGAATGTCTACAAAAGAGGGGGCATCTGGATGGTTCAGTCATTAAGCATCTGCCTTCAGCTCAGGTCATGATCCCAGGGTCCTGGGATCCAGCCCCACACTGAGCTCCCTGCTTGGTGGGAAGCCTGCTTCTCCCTCTCCCACTCCTCCTGCTTGTGGTCCTGCTTTTGCTGTCTCTTTCTGTCAAATAAATAAATAAATAAAATCTTTTTAAAAAAAAAGAAAGTCTACAAAAGAATTAGGGTAAAGAATCTAGCAGATGAGCCTCTTTTAAGGGCCCCAACACTTTTAGGGGGAAAAAAAGAGAGAAATATTTTTAGGCATGTAAATTAATCCATACATTCATTCATTGAATAAATATCTTTTGAAAATGCTACACATTATTCTAGAAACCACAAGCACATATGTAAATATGCAGTCCCTGCCCTTAAGGAACTTATAGTTTAGTGGAAAGACAGTCTGGTAAACCAACAATTACAATACAGTATGACAACAGAAGTGTTAGAAGTATGTACAAGATACAATGGGAACATAAAAGAAACAGGGCCCAATGTCTGTCTGGAGGTGTCAGACAAAAATTCACAAAAGAAAATAATAAATAGAAAAGAGATTTTTCTTAGCCTGGGAAGGATGAGAGGGCATTCTAGGCATATGGAATGGCATCTGCCCAAATCCAGAAGCATGAAAACACCTGCATGATGTGCTTCAAAGAGATCGATGTTGCTAATGTGTGAAATATGAGTGGATAGTCAGACAGCTAGAAGAGAAAACTGGACCAGCTGATAGGAAACAGATAAGTCATGTCTGGCTACAGAATTCCATCTTTATTCTACAGTTGATACACAAAGAACAAGGACAAAGGGACCAACACTAATTTCAAGTTTGGAAAGATCACTCTAGCCATAAAACAAAACCTGGAGCAGAGGAAAAACAGAGTAAGAACCTGGAGATGGTAAGTACCTAACATAAATCAGTAGTCACAATAAATAAAAATGCAGGTATGCTCAAATACATATTTAAGAGCACAAACTTACAGAATTTGGTAATTGATAGGATAAAACAGGAGAAAGAGACAGGAAACAAGAATAATGCTGAAGTTTCTATCTTAATTAAAATAGATGAAATATCAGGGCAGAAAGAGGAGGTTTGTGACTTCAGATTAGGATGGTGTCTGTGGAATTTGCAGGTGTAGATGTTGGATCGGGAGGTTAGGACAGAGATCTGGATATGAAGAGGACAGATTGCACAGTTCAAGTGATGGACATGAATAAGTCTGCCCAACTAGAGGGTAGATGAGAGAAAAAAGGACCTAGAAGTCTGTCATAGGAGAGGTGGGCTAAGTCAGCAGAATTCCAAGGGAAAGCCTGGAAGCCATAGACACCACAGAGAACGGGAACAACTGGTTGTTGGTACAAAATGTTGCTGCCAGAACATGGAAAAGCACAGAAAAAAGAAAAGTCTACTAGATTGGATAACTAAGAAACCATTAATGACTTTAAGGGGAGTGGGGAGGTAGAGAAGCTGGGTTGTGTGGGGTGAGGATTAAGTAGGATGTGAACAAAAAGAGTAGGCAGACCCAACTCTCTCTAGATGAACACACATGTGACTTATCTTATACACATAACAAATACACAGTCACACTTTCAGCCCAGTTGCTAAAACCACGCTGGTCTTGCATAGATGTTTGTGGTAAGCTGCTACTTATGTGGTATACCAAGAAGTCCCTTTTTCCCCTGCAAAGACCTTTCCATCCATTCACTAATGCCTGAAAATCTGATAGAACACAAAGCCTTTCTTTCATACTATAATTAGAAATAAAACTTATAAATTCCTTTAGAAGAGGTAAAACATGGGCAAATTTCAATTTAAGCTGAACATCATCCTTGCTGACCCTTCTCTAAGAGAAGGTTTGGGCAGGGCAAGGAGTCGGGAAAAATCTGAGAGCCCAGAGAGAGAGGACAGAAAGGAAGACCTGAAAGGACTAAAAACAAATTTTGCCTGGTCCAAAATTATACTTAGTGTTACCCTTGTCTTCCATGGTTTTAGAGGTCACAATGTCATAAGCACAAAGACACAGATTCCTAACCACTGGGAGAATGTTTTCCCCTGGTTGCCAAAGGAGAGAATTACACTGATTAGTAATTTCACATTGTCTAAATTCTAGATAGCTTTAAATAAAAAGTCTACCCTTATTCTCCAACCCACATACTCATTTTCAGCTTCTACCTAATAATCTTGACACATTTCATTTGGTTTTAAGGGTTTTTTTTATATCTCTTTAGCAATAGTTAATTTTTTAATTGCCAAGAAAAGTTTTTAAAACCTATTATGGGTATTATGATATAGAACTATTAAGTTTGAACATACATACCGACTTTCAGATATTTTTAAAACCTGTCATAAAGTCTTAACTTTTTTAAATACTCCACTACTTTCATGAGCCTTCTAAAAAAACCACTCATCAGAGCCATTTAGAAAGAAATATGACATTAAAAGGAGGTAAATTTTCCATGTATTATACTGCGATTTAGTAGTGCTCTCCCATTAACTCTAAATCTGTCTTCCAACCAGTGTGAAGTAGTCATGGTTTATTTGAGCCTGATGGAAAAGGTCTATTAAAACAATAACTTGAAAATAGTCTTCATAGCTGACGTGTCACTCATTGAACAGATTAGGGCAGGAATTCCACAGAAGGCTGTGGGTCTATCTGAATCAAGTACAAACTAAAAGGACTAAAGATGTCTGACTCTTCATGCACAGAGAACCTCACTCCCAGAGGGTCTCAGAGAACTAGGGGAAACTTGGAAACAGTCCATGGAAGAGAAGTTCTCAGAGCCTGTGCCTGCTACAGGCTGTGAAATGCCCTCACAGACTGACTCTGCATTTAAAAAAAGAAATGTTTGCAGTTGGATAAAGAAAACAAGAGTAATACCTTTAAATTTTTTAAAATGTTATCCAGCAGAGTTGTCTATAATATAGCTTGCTGGCAAACAGATTTAGACATTCCCAAGATCAAATACCATGACTAAAACTTATTTTAGTTTTGTCCCGCCCCACCCGTCTTTGAAACCTATTCCTTTTTTCTTTACCTCAATTAATGGTGGTACTCCAAATGTGAAATTCTGGGAATATTCTATGCTTCTTCCCTTTCTCTTACCACTGACACCCCAGTAAGTCACCAAAACTCATTAGTTCTATCGCAGAAAACATCACATATCAAATCTCTGCCTTAGACCAACCACTCCTTGTCTGTCGAATGGATTGATGAAGTAACCTCTGAACTGGTCTTCTGTCTGCAATTTCTCCCCATCCTGCAAGCATTCACATACCTGATCCTACAAGCGACTGTTGGTCCCATCATCCCACAGTATAAATATCTTCACTGCTATACCTCAGCTGCCTTCAGATGTAGTTCAAGCTCCTTAAAGAGGCGTACAAGTCCTTCAGTCTGGCCCCAGCCTATGTCTCCAGTCTTAACTACTGAAGTTTCTCTTACAAACTATCTGCATGTAGTCATGTAGCCCTTCTCATTTACTCCCTCTGAAATCTTAAATTCCTTCACTGAATGACCAACATCTCCTAACGGTCCAACTTCACTGTCTTAGCATAGCTTATCTAATTCTTTACATCACTGAAACCTCTGGTTCCTCCATAACACCCCCTCCCCAGTTATTTCCAATCTATTAGCTTCCTCTTGAGCTAAAGCCTCATCCCTATATGCTTTCAATTAGATCCTTTCAATTTCCTCACCTCTCTTGCCCTCCTGGTCTTCTTATTTATTCTACAAAACCCAACTCTGGATCAATCCAAATATATGAATTCTTTGTTCTTATTCCCTAAGGGTAATCACCTTTATCAGCTCTGTTCTCAGAAATAAGTCCATTAAATTTTATGGAAATAGCTTATAATAGCAATAGGTATGATTCTACTGCATGAAAAATTAATGAAATGGATGATACTCAGAATATTCTCTGATGCTGCTACAAGAGTTTGAGCTTCTTGGTGGGGAAAAAGCACAAATGATTTCTTTGTCCAGGAGAAACCTTGTCTTAGTTAATAAAAAGTTTGAGCCCAGAATCAGGATTTTAGGTGAGTTGGAGCATCATCCTATGACTCTCTTTCCAGCCAGCCTATATGGAAGTCTCATTAGATCAAATCCTATTTACCAAACTTTTTCAGATGAGTTTCTGACTAATTAATTGATTGAAACTGAGAGTGACTAAATAATAGCAGAAAGATACGTTCTTCTTTTGGTTGTCAGGTATGAACATGAAAAACATTATTCTTTGAATAGCAAGTTAACTTACAGAGAAAGAGGACTGGCTTCCTTTCTCTTATGTGGGTGCTATCTTGTTAAGATCCATTACCAATTTCACCAGCACACAGTAGGCCAACCTGGGTTCCAGGTGAGGATCCTTAATATTGTCAATGGGCAAGTCTTAGAGCAAAACACAGAAAAGAACTCTTTTCTACTCAGAAAAGGGGTTCAAGGTCATTTGGGTGGCTCAGTGGGTTAAAGCCTCTGCCTTCGGCTCAGGTCATGATCTCAGGGTCCTGGGATCGAGGCCCACATCGGGCTCTCTGCTTGGCAGAGAGCCTGCTTCCTCCTCTCTCTCTGCCTGCCTCTCTGCCTACTTGTGATCTCTCTCTCTCTCCGTCAAATAAATAAATAAAAAATCTTTAAAAAAAAAAAAAAGCAAGAAAAGGGGTTCAAGTTGGAGCCTTACATGAGGTGAACCTAAAAAGAACAGAATTTCTGTTCAAATAAGAACAGAAAAGCCAAGGAATAAGCAGGAGGAATAATAAAAAGAAAAAGCACCCACCACAGAACACTTCAGGGAGAAAACAGAAGCAAAACTGTTGTAATCAATAGAAAAAAATTCCAGTGGGGAGCTGGGGCATATCAACCCAAATTTCAACAGCTAGGATTCAAGAGTCCGAATCAGGCAGTGGAAGACCCTACCCCTGTTTCAGATAGGTAGCCTAGAAGAATCAAGTATGGCCTTGGAAACTTCATGAGGCACTTATCTCATATACATTGTATCAGGCAATCTGTGAACACCTCCACTCCATCACTATTCCCACAAGTGGCCTTAGCAGTTCCTGGCCATCTGTATTTGTGTGGATTACCATAAGGACCCATTTCCTTGACTCCTCAGGGAATACCAAGGATATTTTTTACTCCAGTAAATAGTACATAAATCCTGAATAACCATCATCAAAACTAAGGAATTCTAGTTTTATTTCCTCCTACCAATATCTGTGTTAGTGTGTTGGCCAATTTAAAAAAAAAAAAGTGGCCTTGTTCTCACACATGATTATTTAGTACAATTTTGAGAGACCCAGCTGCAGTTTCTCTTTAGAAGGCCTAAGATACAGCCTTCCAGAGAGAGAGGAAAAGGAAAGGAAGGGTAACAGAGGGACCACCACCATGCCAGAGAGAGAGTAAAGAAGGAAGTTGTTTATTTGAATCATTTTCCTGGCAGCATTAATTTATGATTCTTGGACACTTTTGGCAGGAAAGTGGGAGGAAGGATTCAAGAATTCATAGAATCATTTAAAAAAAATAGGGGGAGGGGTATATACAGTACATCGAGTCCAGTTCTGTCATTACATAGATTCAGTCAATGAAGAAAAGGAAAGGGGAAAGAGGATAATATTTAGTGCAACTCCAGTATTAGCCAATTATGTTATATATTTGTCATTTCATTCATCCTTTAAAAAAAAGTACGAAGTAATGACATTTCCATTTTACAAAGATGGAAATTAAGGATCAGCTAGGTTGAGTACATTTTCTAAGGTCACGCAGCTAGTAAATGAAAGAGACAAGCTTTCAGATTTTTCTGGATCCAAACCCTCTTTCCACATAGAGGTCTAGAAGTTTAAAAGATTATCTCAAGCAATATAACTAGTTAAGGGAGGGCAGCCAGGTCTCTTGACTCCCTGTCTCATAGTCACTCTTATATAGCAATTTCCATTTTTCTAAGTGAGGACAAATGACATTATAAACTAAATTCACTCATCATGGTGATCATTCAACATAGTGAACATCTGTTGGATTTTGCCTGCCCACCATCTCTCCAGCCCCTTCTTCATGTCTGCCCCAAATTCACCTTTGTACTGGACCACTCACTGACCCTTACTTGACAATTCCCTTCTCATTTCCTCTCCTCTCAAAGTATCTGTCCTTTCTCCTATTTCCTGAGGACCAGGTGTCTTCTAAGGAACTGATTCATTCATTTAAGGAATAAGTTAACTAATAAAGCCTTAATGATTTAATGTATTGTAACCACCCAGCCATCATTTACATGTTAATATCCAGCTACATTATAGTAGCTCAAGGGATTCAAGTGGAGGGAATTTCAAGCCTCAGGCTAGCCAATGAAGGGCATTTCAGAGGCTTGGGGATTTTCAAGCAGAAATTTTAGACTTGGGCTAGTACCTTCTCCCCCCAAACCTGGCTTTTAAAGTAAAATGCAGTGTTCATCAATATGTATTTCTTGACTACGTATAGTGTGTTCAGCACTGTGCTATCACTCTGTAGAGATGAAAGGAGAAAATGAAAGATTTCAGCCACCATTCCTCTCTGTAAGTTGCTCCCATAATAATATTCATGAATTAAACAAGTTCGCATCCAATAACCTACCAGAGAGTGACTCTTTGATGAGCTCCTGAAACCACCTCAGACTCAACATTTGCTGCCTTGTCCAATAAAACTCCTCTTTCTGCATTTGTGAAAACCTGTGTATGTATTTTGGCTCATGAGCCCTATCCGCCCAATAACCTAGACACAGCAACACCTCTGCCCTTTTCTCAGCCAGTGAGTTGCCTGGTCCTGTCAGCTCTAGCACAGCCATGTCAGCCATCCCACTCTTTTCTTTTCTCACTTGCTGCTGTTGTGATTATGTCTTCCCTCAACTGTTGCACTGAACTCTTCCTTTACAGTTTCTTCCTCTCTTAACCATCCTACATACATGCTGGTTTAGCTTAATCTTCCTTAAGTGCACCTCTGTCCATTCACTCCTCTGATGAAATGTTTAAAACAGCAAACTAAATGCCATGGCCGGCACTCGGAACCCTTCATGATTTGGCCCACGCCTATCTTTCCAGTCCTAGCTCCCATTCACTTCCCTTTGATAAACTTTGTTACCCTGTATTCATTGAGCCAATTTCTGTTTCTTACAGGAATTCCTGCTCACATGTCTCACTCCATTCCTTACCCTGTGAGCATTCCTTTCCTTCTCCCCTCTGCCACCCCTCCCCAAAGTGTATCCATTCCTGAAGGGCCCAGGGTGAAGCAGTCAGAAGCCATGGCTCTGTCTCTAAATGCTCACAGGACTCTATGTGATTACCTAAAAGGATATACCAATCAACCACTACTCAGTGTCATAGTTATTCGTGTGTATGTCTTATCTTTTTGCTGGCCTATAAGCTGCTTGAAATGCACGACTAACATTTAATGCAGATAGAGTCAAAATGCTTTGGTGGTGGAGAGAAGATAGATATTGCTTTCTGTCTGGAGAAGTCAGGAACAAAAAGAAGAAGGGGTTGCCTTTGAATTGATCCTTAAAGAATGAGGAAAATTTGAATGTATGAAGCCTGAAAAGATCTGTTCAAGAGAAGGGGTGGTGGGGGCGGGGAGGAATTTTGAAATAAGGTCAAATTATGTGATGTTTATAAAGAAAAGAGGGTTGCCCACTTTGGTTCTGAGTATATGAAAATTTGCTTTCCAGTTCACCAGATAAAGTGCAATCAGAATACTTTAAGTATAAAATTTTAACTTGCATTGCTTTTATTTTCTTATTTCGTTTTTATTTTTATTATGTTATGCTAGTCACCATACAGTACATCATTAGTTTTTGATGCAGTGTTCTATGATTCATTGTTTGTGTATAACACCCAGTGCTCCATGCAATCCATGCCCTCCTTAATACCCATCACCAGACTAACCAATCCCCCCACACCCTCTCCTCTAAAACCCTCCATTTGTTTCCCAAAGTCCACAGTCTTCCATGGTTTATCTCCCACTCTGATTTCTCCCCCTTCAATTTTCCCTTCCTACTCCTAATGTCCTCCATGGTATTCCTTATGTTCCACAAATAAGTGAAACCATGTCATAATTGACTTTCTCTGCTTGACTTATTTCACTCAGCATAATTTCCCCCAGACCCATCCATGTTGATACAAAAGTTGGGTATTCATTCTTTCTGGTGGCTGAGTAATATTCCATTGTATATATGGACCACATCTTCTTTGCTTTTAAACACATAACATAGACACCTCAGACAAAGCACTTTGACTAGTGATCTGTGGAAAATGTTGTGCCTCTCGCACTTTTCAAGATTGGCCTGGAGAAGGAAAGGAAGGGACTGAGAATAGCCAGCACCTCCGGGCAACACTGTCTAGTGACTTGCCAGCCAAACAATCCTTGCAGTCTACTAGAAAAATGTGAATAAAGAATAATAAACTCTTCAATGAGAAGATGCAAAAAGATCTAAGCTGGTTTTAATCTGCATCTGAAGACTCAATTATTAAGCCTGTATGACAGATTATTAACTCACGTCTTATTTTGTCACATATTTTTCTGTAAACTGTCTTTGGTTGCATTATAAACACAAAGAATCTTCATGAAATATTTTTAAAACATCCACCACGTTTTAAAAGCACGTATGCTGCCTCACTGCATTTGTGTTACTCTATCATTTCAAGTAAAATGAAGGAAGAAAAACGTTCTCTTTGGAAAATTCCATTGAGGAAATTCGATCATATCTTCCATTAACAAATATTTATTGCATACTTCCTTTGTGTCAGGCACTTTTTTTCTAGGCACTGAAAATGCACCAATTAATAAAACAGGAACAAATTCCTGCTCTGATAGAGTCTACATTCCAGTATAGAGAGACAAGCAATAAACAAATCAGTAGGTAAACTATGTAGTTATTGGAAGGTGGTTAGCACTATGGAGAAGAATAAAATGGAGAAAGCAGAAGGAATAACAATTCCAAATAGGCTGATGAGGGAAGTCCTCACAGAGAGAGTGACATCAGAACAAAAAAGATTTGGGAACTCTAAGCAAATTAGGCATGTGATTATCAGAGGGCAAACATTCTAGACAGAGGGAACCACAATTATAAAAAGCTTCAGTGTCCAGTTATGAAATGAATAAGTCATAAGGATATAATATACAGCATGGTGACTATAGCTAATAATACTGTATTTATTGTATTTTTTTGAAAGTGGCTAAGAGAGTGAATCTTGAAAGTTCCCTCACAAGAAAAAAAATTTAACTATGTATGGGGATGGATGTTACTGGACTTATTGTGGAGATCATCTTGTAATATATGCAAACATTGCATCATCACGTTGTATACCTGAAACTAATGTTATCTCAATTACACTCCAATTAAAAAAAATCCTGAGACAGAAGCAGATAATGGAGGAAAGATAAGAAGGTCACCATGACTGTTGCTGCCACAGGGGATTTGAGGCAGTAAGGGGTGCTCCTGATACAATATAGGAAGACACCACAGGTTGGGGAATATGCAGTTTAGACTGATGGGATTTGGTATGGAAAAACCAAGGTATAATGATATGGAGTGACTCTTTCTATAAAATAATAGCCAAACAGAGGATTCATGAAGGAGGAGAGTGTTACCTAAACTGGAATTACTGCCCTCCTGCTACGAGAGCCACAGTAGGGGTGCCTGGATGGCTCAATGGGTTAAGCCTCTGCCTTTGGCTCAGGTCAAGATCTCAGGGTCCTGGGATCGAGTCCCACATTGGGCTCTCTGCTCAGCTGGGAGTCTGCTTCCTCCTCTCTCTCTGCCTGCCTCTCTGCCTACTTGTGCTCTCTCTCTCTGTGTCAAATAAATAAATAAAATCTTAAAAAAAAAGAGCCACAGTAATTGGGGAGCAGGTTGACAAGCATAGAGGGTGGCAGCTCAGCAGTACAAGGGCTGAAGGCTTTGACTTTCACCCCTGGAGAGGCCCTCCTACTCTCCAACACTGGTCTCTCCCTTTTGCATGTGAGCTTCATGGAAGGCACACGTGCACATACCCCTCTGAGGAAGGGGTTTTATAAGAGTGTTAACATTAATATATAATTTGTTAATATTTGTTAATATTAATATATAATCTGCATGCTTCTTCTTTGGCATGGCTGGTTCCATTTAATTTAATCTTAGTTTAATCTTTCTCAAAAACTTTCAGAAGGGCAGAAAGACAATTTGGGTTGGAAGATTGTTCCATGTAGAAGATATTCCAAGAAATGCTGAGAGGAGAGGCATACCCCAATAAAAGGTGGTATCCCTAATCTAGGAACCTGTGGGGCTCTGGGGGAAGACTGTACCTGACCCAAGTAAAATATATTAAAACAGTGTGAACAAAAATCTTGACTTTACAAATGTCCTTACAATAGGCTGCTCTCTTGACCAATATTCTTCTAGTATGTTGATAAATAAACAATAGATCATAAATTTAACTTCATATCTTAAGTCTAGTATAAGTGTTTAACTCTTATTATTTTAAGATAGAACAAAGACTGAATTATTAAATTCCATTACCAAGTGTTAAAGACAATCTGTCTAAAGCCCATTAAAATATATATGCTTGAATGCTCCTTCATTTCAAAAAGTTGGGAAAAAAGAAAAGAAAAACTTTGCCTCACTAAAAATATCCATGCCAAATTGCAAATATGTATGGGGAAGTTCTCACTTAATAATAGCCAGGCAAAAGCTTTCAAAATACCAGAAACCAATATAACAATAATTATTATTCACTTGAAAGCTCTGAGCTTAGCATGACTTCTATATTTGTGTGTTAGATGATCACATTTGGTTCTGTCGCATTTCACAGTAAAGCAATGTCATGTATAATGATGTTATCAACCTCAGAAAAACATAACTATTGTAACAGGATATCTTAATCTTGCTAAATTAGTGGTTTGTCACTAATTTGCTACAGCACTAATTTTATCAAAGTACAAACACCTTGTATAGCAATCCACCTGCATTTACTAGGATTAAAATCTAACCCTTTTCTTCAACAACACTGCCACCTTCTGTTTAATGTGGACTTTATTTTTATTTCTATGCTTTAAAGACTTGTGAAATTTACCTTAGATTCATATATACTTAAAGTTAACCATAAGGAGACCATAAAAAATATCTAATTGAGTCCCCACATTCTATAGATGAGATAACTTAGGGCCCAAATTAGTAAGTCTTACAATCATTTTGCCCAGATTAGAACTCACAGATTATTGATTCTCTCTGGTTTTCTTTGCGTGGACATATCTATTATTAAATCAGAGTAGAGATGTTTTATCAAGACCTTAATAATGGTTTTCACCAAGCATGGGATTGGCTTATTTATATTACATAAATTTTGTACCATCAGCAAACATTATGCTTTCAATTTTAAAAGATTTGTGTTTTTTCAGGGTCTGGCTTTAAATAGAAAAAGTTATTCTAAGCTGGGAACACCAGTGTTAACTAAAATAAGTTTTTTACTCTTTTACTTTCCTTCATTTCTCATTATGAAACTTTTGTCAAAAAAAAAAAAAGAAAACTTGGTCAAATAAAGCACAATTCCCATGTAATGGAAAGGTCCTAGAAAAACAAGGGACGGGAGACTGGGTGGCTCAGTGGGTCAAAGCCTCTGCCTTCGGCTCAGGTCATGATCCTAGGGTCCTGGGATCGAGGCCTGCATCCGGCTCTCTGCTCGGCAGGGAACCTGCTTCCTCCTCTCTCCTCTCTCTCTGCCTGCCTCTCTGCCTACTTGTAATCTCTCTCTGTGTGTCAAATAAATAAATAAAATCTTTAAAAAAGAAAAAAAAAGAAAAACAAGGGACAAGAAATATATATACTTAGGAATAACTAAACAAGAATTGTGTTATGATATTTTATAAGTTGGTAAACTTATAGATATATTTAAAAGTAGGTAATTTTATATTTAATAAACTCTCAGTTAGCAGGGTTGTTTTTTTTTAAGTTTTGTGCAAACTTAAATGTCTCATTTAGCTTGGTTGGGTGTAAATAGGATTAGCATTTCAAGTATAACACTGCTGAGTGACTCTAGCATATTACTTATTTATTAATATTTTATTAAAGATTTTTTTGCATCTGTGCTCATAAAAGGATATTGATCAGTTTTCTTTCCTTGTAATGTTGTCTGGTTTTAATATCAGAGTAATGTTGGCCTCATAAATGGAGTTTAGCCTCCTCTTCTGTTTTCCAAAAGAGAATTTGCAAGATTTGGAATATTTCCTTCATAGATTTTATAGGATTCACCTATGAAACTATCTGGATCTGAAGTTTTTTTCTGAAGTAAGTTTTCTGCTTATGAATTCAAGTTCTTTGATAGATTTAGATATATGTCTATTCTGATTTTCTATTTCTTTTTTAGTTCATTTTACTAATTGGTATCTTTCAAGGATTCAGCCATTGTCACATCTATTGGCACAAAATTACTCCCAAGTACCTCTATTATCTTCTCAAAGTCTATAGAATCTGTAGTAATATCCCCTTTTCCAATCTTGTCATTGGTGATTTATCTCACTTTTTATAGTCTGGTCAGAGGTTTATTGATTGTATTGGTCTTTTCAAAAAACTAGGCTTTGGTTTTATCGATTTTATCTATTTTTATTTTATTAATTTTTATTTTATTAATCTCTTCTCTTTATTATTTTCTTCCCTCTACTTACTTTTGGTTGTTCTTTTTCTAGCTTCTAATGATGGAAATAGAGATCACTGAACTTTAAATATTAGTATTTAAAGGTAAATGTATGTCTAAGCCCTGCTTTATCTGCATTTCACAAATTTTGATATATTGTACTTTCATTAACATTTCCATTCTATTTGCTGATTTCCCGTGCTTTTTCTTCTTGGGCCCATGTGACTTGCACAGTATATCATTTAATTTCCAAATACTTTAGGATTCTTAACATGTTTTTGTTATTGATAACTTATTTAATTCAGTTGTCATCATAGAACAAATTGCATAATTTTAATCCTTTAAAAGTAGTTGAGAATTGGGGCCCCTGGGTGGCTCAATCATTAAGTGTCTGCCTTAGGCTTGGGTAACAATCCCCGGGTCCAGGTTCCACTCCTCATCAGGCTCCCTGCTCAAATGGAAGCCTGCTTCTTCCCCTCCCACTCCCCCTGCTTGTATTCCCTCCCTCGCTGTCTCTTTTTCTGTGTCAAATAAATAAATAAAATCTTTAAAAAAAAAAGAAAAGTAGTTGAGAATTGTCTTATAGTCCAGCATATGGTCTCTTAGACAATGTTCCACATGTACCTGGAAAGAATGCAAGTTCTCCCACTGTGTAAAGTATTCTGTTAATGACATTTAGATCAAGTTGGTTTACTTATTTTTTATATCAACCAACCCAAAACTCAAGGATATACTTACTTTTTAAATTTTGTTTTCATAATTTTTAGATCACTGGACTCACCCTGGAATGTTACCATATCAGAGCCGAATATCACTGCCTAAAGCAATAAATCATGAAATGAATTCATGAAAGCTAGAGACTACATGATTTCCCAATGTCCCTTATTGTTCAGAAATTTTATGATTAAGCTTAACACTAGAAAATGTAGATTAGATATCTTTATTGAATGACACTGGAAATTTGTTATAAAATATAAGATTAATAAAACTTAAAGATAAAACCAAGAATTATTTATAATTTTATTTGTAATTTTAATTATTTATAATTTTAATTATTTCTATCTTATAAGAAGTATTTATAATTTTCATTATAACTGCAATTAAAGTAGAATAAAATTGAACTTGTATACTGGTCAATGCATTTAGCTTTATGGGCTTCATTCTAATTAACCTAAGCTCATGAAAAAAATTAAAGAGCCTTTGCCCCCAAACCAATGGATTATTATGTTGCTTTGCTTCATTTTCCTAAAGCCGACTGATCTTTAATTTCCTTATTTATGCTGTAGTTTCTTGCATAGTGTATGCCATAAAATCTAAACTGTAAATAGAAGTTAGTGGGCATCTCTGAGATAATATAGAAACTGATCTGGGTATCCCACAGGAAAAATACCTTCATTTCAAGGTCGCAGCTTTATTCAGCTGTTCTACTAATTTACTTCCTATTCTACAGTCACCAATAATGTCAGAAAGGCCTAAAATAGCAAATACTCATTCTCCTTTTCTTACTTTCAAAGCCAAGACCTTTGAGAGTCCTTTAAGAGCCCAAAAGGCTATAACTAAGTTACTTTTCCCTCTCATCATCCTTCCTTACCAACCCACACTGACTGCACCTGCTGGAATACTAAAACTATCATTAAAAGGCTGAAGAAATCATCATTAATTGAGAAACATAGACGAGGGGAAGAATATCACAGAGGAGTCAAATTAAAGCAGCATCATGTCATCAAAAGATTATGAACTTTGTACAGGAATCAAAGAGTCACGCCTGGTTTTGAATTCTAGGTCTTTCATTTAGGAATTGTGTGACATTAGGCATTATTTAAGGCAAATTTCTCATTGAAAATTAGCATACTAAATATTTCACACATATAGCACTCTGCATGGTACACAGTAGGTGATTAATAGTGATTCCCTGCTAACTACCCTCCAGCCCACCAGTCCAATCCTCCAATTGGATATCATTTGTTGGTGTTTAAGGACATCTCTGTCATACAATTTATCTTCCAAATTATGGAAACAAAGATCAAAAAGAGTAGCTATATTTCCCAAACAGACAAGCAATTCATTTCGACCATCTCAAAGTACCTAAAACCACTCAAAAAAGTTTTTTGTACTATTACCTGAATTCTACAATGCACAGTCCTAAGTCCTGTAATTTCCATTGCTCTTTCAGCAAGTGTCACTGCGCAATTTAGACTTAGGATGATGTCACAGGTGACAGTAGTCAGTAAATATTAGTTAAAGTGAAGAAGGTAAGGATATCTTACAGTACTAAGAATTGGAAAGTATTTACTTCTAGACTTTAATTGCATTGTGATCAAATTATTTGCACACTAATGAATCATGACCGAATTGAGGCATAAAAAATATTCCAGATATTCTTCCTACTTGTATGATTTTGTTTCTAAAGGAAAGTTCCTCATTGCTTAATAGATCAAACATTTTGCTGGAAAGTTTTTACCTCCTAATATATAACGATAGATACATTTTGACAATTGACTGCAGATCAACAGAAATTGTAACTGGCTTTTATCAGTAATTCAAAGGGAAAAAAACACACATGTACCATAAAGATCCATAAGACAATATGTAGCAGATTTTGCCATCCATTATTTCACAGCTGAGGGAGCAGGGAGGGGGGAAATTTATCTCCATACCTCCAATATTTCTCAGTACAGCAATAATCACTTTTTGTTGGGAATTAATAGAAATAGTTTGGGGTAGTTAGGGCTAACCACATAATGATGTAGAGAAATTACCAACTTCAAAACTATTAGAACACAGTAAAATACACTTAACACCAAAACTCTACTGAACACAACTTAAATTTTTTTTCTGGATATTGAAGAGCTTGAGAACTTGTGCGTCTAGGTCATTGTTAAGAAAGCAGAAACCACTAGATTATACATAAATAGGAATTAGAGATTCTATAGTAACTCAATTTGTTAATCATGGTACCTGCTATGCTAGCAGCCCCTTCAAATGGAAAGTGCCCATCCCCACAGCCTGTGCATGATGGCAGCCTAAGGCAGCTATGTTTCTTTTTTTTTTTTTTAATTTTGTTTGTTGACATATAGTAAAATATTGGTTTCTGGAGTAGAATTCAGTAATTCATCACTCATATACAACTCCCAGTGCTCATCGCAACAAGTGCCCTCCTTAATACCTATCACCCATCTAGCCCATCCCCCGCCCACCTCCCTCCATCAACCGTAGTTTGTTCTCCATCATTAAGAGTTACTAATGGCGGGCGCCTGGGTGGCTCAGTAGGTTAAAGCCTCTGCTTTCGGCTCAGGTCATGATCTCAGGGTCCTGGGATCGAGGCCTGCATCGGGCTCCCTGCTCAGCGGGGAGCCTGCTTCCTCCTCTCTCTGCCTGCCTCTCTGCCTCCTTGTGATCTCTCTCCCTCTGTGAAATAAATAAATAAAATTTTAAAAAAAAAGAGTTACTAATGGCTTGTTTCAGTCTCTCCTTTTTTTTCTTTTTCCCCTTCCTATACGTTCATCTGTTTTCTTTCTTAAATTCCACATATTTTGTCTTTCTCTGACTGACTTATTTCACTTAGCATAATACACTCTAGCTCCATCCGCATTGTTGCAAATGTAAAGATGTCATTCTTTTTGATAGATAAATAGTATTCCATTATGTATATATATATATATGCATATAATCACACATATACACATCTTCTTTATCTATTCATCAGTCAACGGACATTTGGGCTTCCTCCATAGTTTGGCTATTGTTGATAATGCTGCTATATACATCAGGGTGCATGTACACCTTTGAATCTGTATTGTTGTATCCTTTGGGTAAATACATAGTAGTGCAATTACTAGACCATAGGGAAGTTCTATTTTTAACTTTTTGAGGAACCTCCAAACTTTTCTCCAGAATGGCTGCACCAGTTTGCATTCCCACCAACAGTGCAAGAGGGTTCCCCTTTCTCCACATCCTTGCCAACACCTGTTGTTTCTTGTGCTGTTAATTTTAGCTGTTCTGACAGGTATAAGGTGTATTTCCCTGATGATGAATGATGTTGAGCATCTTTTCATAGATCTGTTAGCCATCTGGATGTCTTCTTTGGAAAAGTGTCTATTCGTGCCTTCTGGCCGTGTCTTCACTGGGATGTTGAGTTTGGCAAGTTTTTTTTTTTTATAGATTTTGGATACTAGTCCTTTATCAGATATGTCATTTCAAATATCTTCTTCCATTCCATAGGCTGCCTTTTAGTTTTGTTGATTATTTCCTTTGCTATTCAGAAGCTTTTTATCTTAATGAAGTCCAATAGTTCATTTTTGCTTTTGTTTCCCTTGCCTCCAGGGATGTTTCTAATAAGAAGTTGCTATGGCCGAGGTTGAAGAAGTTGCTGCCTGTGTTCTCCTCTAGGAACTTGATGGATTCCTGTCTCACATTTAGGTCTTTTATCCATTTTGAATTTATTTTTGTGTGTGGTGTAAGAAAGTGGTCCAGTTTCATTTTTCTGCTTGTTGCTGCCCTGTTTTCTCAACACCATTTGTTGAAGAGCCTATCTTTTTTCCATTGGATATTCCTTCCCGCTTTGTCAAAGATTAATTAACCATACATTAGTAGGTCCATTTCTGGACTCTATTCTGTTCCAGTGATCTATGTGTCTGTTGTTGTGCCAGTACCTTACTGTCTTGATGGCTACAGCTCTGTAATATAACTTGAAATCCAGATTTATGATGTCTCCAGTTTTGTTTTCCTTTTTCAAAACTGCTTTGGCTATTCAGGATCTTTTGTGGTTCCATACAAATTTTAGGATTGTTTGTTCTAGCTCCATGAAAAACATTGGTGGAATTTTGATAGAGATTGCATTAAATATATAGATTGCTTTGGGTAGTGGAGACATTTTAGCAATGTTTGTTCTTCCAGTCCATGATCATGGAATGCTTTTCCTTTTCTTTGAGTCCTCTTCAATTTCTTTCATAGGTGTTCTATAGTTTTCAGAGTACAGATCTTTTACTTCTTTAGTTAGATTTATTCCTAGGCATCTTGATTTTTTGTGTGTGTGAAAATACAAATGGGATTGATTCCTTGATTTCTTTTCCTGCTGTTTCATTATTGGTGTATAGAACTGCAACAGATTTCTGCACATTGATTTTATATTTTGCAACTTTGCCAGATTCATGTAGGAGTTGTAACAATTTTTTGGTGGAGTCTTCAGATTTTCTGTATAGAATATCATGTTATTTGCAAGAAGTGAAAGCTTGACTTCTTCCTAAGGCAACTATGTTTCAAAGTTAGGGCAACACCTGCTCATTGAACCAAAATGATCATTTATTTGATTCATAAGAAGCCAATCCACAGTCTAGTCAGCAATCTATAATGTGTTTTGACATGAAAAATTCAGCCTCTATCTTAGGGAATTTAAGCTTGCAAAAATATATATGTATTATAGCTTTTAGAGAAAGCCAGTGAAGACTTATGGAAAAATATAGGGTGGAGGAAACTGACAGACCAATTTATGAGTAAACCAAAATCATGAGTAAGCAGAAGGTAGACAAAAGATATACAGGGAATAGAGGGTGAAGAATGTAGTCAAGAGAGTGAGCAGAATTGAGCAGACATATGAAAAATAACTGAATCTCATTGATAGTAGAGTCCTTGACTCAAAATCCATAGATTCCTGTTGTCCAAATCCTTGGAACTGCCTGGGATTCTGAGATGACATCTAGTCTGGTTTCCTTTTGATTCTTTGTTTTTTTAAGGGACCAAGGTAAAACAAACTTTTGGGGGGGAGTAATACTCTTTAAAAGTAGATCTCTATCTTTAGAAAACAAAAAGAGATTGTGCTGGATTCATGTGCCCTGGTCTGAAGGGCACCTATACTCTGCTGTGGGCTCTGGCCTCAGTAGCCAGACCCAGGTAAACCTGGAAGAAAGATAAGCCCACAGACACACAGTGCCCTCAGAGTCAACGACACCCTGTGAGAAGGCCCTTTTCTGTATCATCTCCTCACTGCAAGGTAAGGCAGGTGCACCCGACCAAACTTTTGATTCTCATAACTTGCTTGCATCTTAACTTCATCCAAAATACTTGATATAAATTGATTTTCAAATCTTTTCAATCAAATCAATATGGAAAAACAAAAAGATTAAGCTGTCTACTGCTTCCCTGGTATTCTCAATTGCCTTGAATAATCCTCTGATGGTAATTTAGCTGTTGAGGGTATCTGTTGATCTTTCATAGAAGATTAGTATAGTAATAGTAATAACATTTGTTTTTATTACTGTTTGGGGGATTTCATTTTAAGTAGCCTGTAGACTCTCTGTGAAGAGCAGACTGCATCCTGAAATACAGAATGTAGACTAAGAACCAAGGTTAAACTGTCCATGTAGACCAAAACCAACTCCACAAAGGGAGGAATACCAGGTACTATTATTAAAACTATTTTGAAAAATTCAGGTATCATTGGTCTTAGATTCCCAGGGAAAAAAGAAATAAAACTTGCATCGAGTTTCATATATAGTTGTATTTTAAGCTCACAAATCCCTTATTCCAGTATATAAAGTGAAAATGGAGAAATCTAATGAAATTGGATGCAATACCTGAATTATCAAACTTGAGAAATAAATAAGGTAAACTAAATATAGCCAAGAGATGAGAGAGAAGTTGGAGAAAGAGCAATGGAGAGAAGAAATTCTAGAAGTTAAAATTTATGGTCCAAAATCTATATACAAATACATTTTAGACTCCACAAGGAAAACTGGGTCGTTAGACCTACAGAAAATGCAGACTGAACAAAGGAAAAGACTAATGTTTCATTCATCTTTAGCCTCTCAGCCTTCTTTATGAATAAGGTAGTACAGGTTTGTGTTGTTTAGCCCAATGTTATAATAGATTTGGCTATAAAGAGAAATTTAAGGGGCTTTTATGGTCAATGTTGAAAATAGAAAGTAGAAAGATGTTACTCAGGAACATTTTTGTTATTTTCATTTTGTTATTTTCATTTTCTTCTAATTTTCAAAACTGGAGGTTTCCATGTAGCTTTGGTTTTTTCCAAAGATCTATTTCCCCAAGATATGTGATGTTTTGCACTCCATATAAATCACAAATAAAATCATCTAATATGTAGCTACTTATGACTAATTCAGATTCTGACTCTAGGTGGTCTTCACCACTCTCCCTTCACAGTAGAGTCCAAGGTCATTCAGTAGGGAGATATCACTGATAGGCCTTGCCAACCCTACCTCATAACCATCATTACTACCAGATCTCAAAATGCAGTACTCATATCAGCAACATTATTGATGACTGTTAGACATGATGATATAGCACTGACGTTAGGACTGAATAGGCTTTAATGGAACATAATCTCCACCCACTTTATTGTTATTGTAGGGAAATGCATTCTATATCCTAGTCAATGAGCCAACGCTTTAACTTCTGAAAGGTGCAAGTTGGGGACTACATATGTCCCCATATGTGTTTAATATGTAAGAAAGACCAAGATTTTCTCAGGAATATATGCAGGGCTTTTAAAAAACTTAAGGGGGAAAAACATTCACATGTTTAGCTTTTCTTCACTCAGAAACATTGCATTAACACATTTGTTTTGAGAAGTCAAAGACGTTACCACAGTCAGAGAAACACTGTCTTTATACATTGCCTTAAGGTGAGTCCAAAATAAAAAGTGCCAACCATTCATGTCATTTTAAATGTTAAAAGTTTTTGTAATCTATTATAAAGTTTAAATGACAGGGTAAATAAATTTTTTTAATGGTACAGAGAAAAAAACTGAATTCACTTTTTGGGAGCCTATTAAATTAAAGTGATTTTTAGCACACTCTGCATTCTCCTTGCTTCAAAGAGAAATAATAATTCAGAGACCAGCCCCTTTTTATTCCTCTGAGAGGCATAAAGAACAATGACTGAAATGACTTTGAGAGGAGAAAAAGAACTGACAGCCAGCAGGGAGAATGGATACTGCTGTGAAAAAAGGAGTTGGAAGGAAAAAAATATATCTTCAGCAAAGGAGTCAAAGTCTAGTGGAAAATGGAGAAACAAGCACAAAAGAATGGATGGGTCAAGGGAAATCAGAAATACTACAAAACTTTTGCATTCAAAATATAAAATATAATGGACACAATATTGACCAGAAATAGTCTCAAAAAAACCCCACCAAAACTTACATTACTTCTAGTGCCTATAAAATATGTTCATATTATGAAATTCTGTTTTATTAGTATACCAATTATTTCCAAATCTAGTATCATGGATAAATAAATTGTTACATTTGCTGTATCTATCACTTAGTTACTGAATGCTCCATGTTGCATTTCATCAAGGGAAAGTAATTAAATGGGGAACAAAGTCTGGACTTCTTTAAGAAAGCATACTTCTTTCCTTTTTCCATTGCACTGCAATAATAATTTTGATGCAGGCGTCCATGAGGGGGTGCCTGGGTGGCTTAGTCAATTAAGCGTCTGACTTCAGCTCAGGTCATGATCCCAGAGTCCTGGGATTGAGCTTCATGTTGGGCTCCCTGCTCTGCGGGAAGCCTGCTTCTCCCTTCCCACTCCCCCTGCTTGTGTTCCCTCTCTCACTGCCTCTCTCTCTTTCAAAAAAAAAAAAAAATCATGAGCAAATCATCAAAACTTATTAGTTTCCTTTTTAAACTTCTTTAATATTACAGCTGATGTCCAAAGAAAAATTTGGAAGTTAATTAGCTGCCCTCATCTGAAACATGTTTTTCCTTTTTTATGAAGTAAACTGAGAACAGCAAATATCAAGTACAAGTTCTGTAAAATACAATCTTAACAAGCCTCACTATATGTACTATCAGGAATCCCAAAACTCAGCCCAACACTACTGTTAACCTTTCTCTAATTTTAAAGAAAGTATATCTTCATTGGAATGACTTATTTCTTCCCTCAGAATCTTACAATGCAGGTAGGTGTTTGCAGCATTAAACACCATCATGTTATATAAATCCAGAGACACATCATTCACTTTGAAGCCCATATCGATGGTGCCCTCTGGAGTTGTGCAGTGTATACGCTATATTAGACAGTACATGAAAGTTCTAGCAGTATTTATATTTATCATAGTCAATTTTCTTAGAAGCTTATATCACGAATCTCAAGTTCAAAAAATAACATCAACAAAAATTTACTACTTATTATCAAAACTGATTCTTGGTCCTTATTATACATTTCCCAGTAAGATGTAAAAATAAAAAAACACCACCTTTCCCCCAGACACATGAATTTAAATCTCAAATCTGCCACTCACTACTCATGAGATTTTATACAAGTTACCTAGCCCCTAGGCTTTACTCAAGTGTAATGGGATTAGCCAGTTCTCACGAGATTATTATAGGCATTGAATATAGAAACATAAGTCAACTTCCTTACACAGAATATATGACAATAAATATTAGTTGTTGTTATCATGCCACCAACATACTAAATCTGACATGTTTTGATAATAAAATATTCCAAAAGTTAAGGGGTTCAAGATTTACATAAGCAAATAGAATTTAAAATTATGCCCCTGGTTAGATAATTACTGTAAGTAATATGTATGGCATTACATTTTTTATATAAGTTAGAGTTGTGTCATGAAGAGATTGGTATATTTGCATAATCACAGAAATAATTCTCTGTAACACATATAAATTTAAATGAAAGGACATTAGTAAATATAACAATAGTTATTAAAAGATTATGTTCAATCACAAAAAAATGCAACCCTGGGTTCAGATGCCTTTACAAGGGAGAGGTAAATTACACCAAACATTCATAGAACAGATATTCCAATTTTATACATATTGTTTCATTAATTGAAGAGGGGAGTGGTAGTGCTAGTACTTAACTCATTTAATGAAGCTAACAGGAACTTTGATACAAAAATCAAGATATTTTTAAAAACTAGAATTACAGATTAATTTCACTTATAAACACGGGTACAATATCCTAAACAAAATATCAATCCAAATCTAGCAGTGCATTTAAAAAAAACATAATTGTCATGCAAGGATGACAATGCAATGCAAGAATGATTAAATGTGATAACAATGCATTTATGTAATTGACTATTAGATTACAAGAGAAGTTATGTGGGGGCACCTGGCTGGCTTAGTTGGAAGTGCATGAAACTCTTGATCTCGCGGTCATGGGTTTGAACCCCACATTGGGCATGGATCCTTCTTAAAAAGAGTAAATAAATAAACACAAAATTTTTTTTAAAAAGAGAAGGCGTGTGATCATCTCAATAGGCAGAGAGGGAAGAAGCATTAGATAACATTCATCCTACCCATGATTTTAAAAAAATTAAAAAATAAAAAACCAACCTCAGCAAAATAGTGCTATTTAAAAAAAAAGAAAAGAAAAAAACTTCATTAACCCAAAAAGGATACATACCAAAAACTTGGAATGACCATTAAACTCACTAATGGGAAGCTGAAGTTTCCCTTTAAAGTCAAACATGGGACACTGATATTTCTATCACTGGCACTACTTACCCATGTTCTGGAAGTCCTCACCAATCAGTAAAAGAAAATAAAACAAAGATTTAAGGACTTCAAAAGGAGTAAGTATAGTTGTCATTACTTTATAGGTAATAGGACTTTCTGCCTAGAAAACTCTAAAAGAATCTATAGAGAAATTATAATAAGAGAGTTCAGCAGAATGGTGAGGTGAATAAAAGAACTATATATAATCTATAGCATCCCACATATCAGAAACAATTAGAAAGTAATTTTTAAAAGACCCCATCTATAACAACAAACAAAAACTGCAAAATACTTAGAAATAAATTTTTTTAATTGGGTAGCATTTATATGGAGAAAATTTTAAAACCTTACTGGAAGGTAGAAAAGGATGGCAAAAACTAAAGAAATATGTGATGTTCATGGATAGAAAGAATCAAACTATAAAGATTTCGTCTTGCTCAAACTCATACGTAAATTAATGTAATTTCAATAGAAATGCCAATGGAGATTTCTGTAGAACTTGAAAAACTGATCTGAAATTTAGAAAGGCAATGGAAAAATAAGGCTGGGGCAATTTGGAAACAACAAGCTGGGGTAACTTGACAGAGCCATAAGTAATCAACACTCATTAAAAACTCTAAAGGGCTCTTGGCAAATTAGCCCAATAGAAAATAAATAAATTGGGCTACCATTTACAAAGGTTGTTTGTAGTTTTAAAAAGATCAAAACAGGGGCACCTGGCTGGCTCAGTGGGTTAAAGCCTCTGCCTTCGGCTCAGGTCATGGTCTCAGTGTCCTTGGATCGAGCCCTACATCGGGCTCCCTGCTCAGGAGGGAGCCTGCTTTCTCCTCTCTCTCTGCCTGCCTCTCTACCTACTTGTGATCTCTCTCTCTGTGTCAAATAAATAAATAAAATCTTTTTAAAAAAAAGATCAAAACAATTGAAAAACAAAAATGTAAAATGTTATAAGAAGGGGCAATAATGTTTATGTCTGCAGGGTAGAAAATGATTTCTGAAACAAGATGCCAACGTAAAAACAAAGAAAGTTCTTATACTACCAACTACATTTTAAAATTAAAACTTGCAGACAGCAAAGAGAGAAGACAAACTGCAGACCAGGAGAAGATACTTACAACAAAAATAACTACCAATGGATGGTATCCAGAATTTACCAAGAACTCTGAAAAATAAAAAGGAAAAAAAAAGCTCAATAGAAAAATAGCCAAAGGATATAAAGAGGCAAGCTTTTCAAATAGGAAGAAATATGAATGACTAAGGAAGAAATGAAAAGATGTTCATCCTAACCAGTAACCTGGAAAATGCAAATTAAAACCACAGTGTGGGGGGTTCCTGGGTGGCACAGCCAGTTGAGCCTCTGATTCTTGGTTTCGGCTCAGGTCATGACCCAGGCCACGGCTCAGGGTCGTGGGGCTGCACACTCAGCATGGGGTCTGCTTGGATTTCTCTTTCCCTCTCCCTCAGCCCTACCCTCCCTTTCTCAAATAGATAAATAAATATTTTTTTAAAATAAATAAGTCATGGGTGCCTGGGTGGCTCAGTGGGTTAAAGCCTCTGCCTTCGGCTCAGGTCATGATCTCAGGGTCCTGGAATCGATCCCCGAATCGGGCTCCCTGCTTGGCGGGAGCCTGCTTCCTCGTCTCTCTCTGCCTGCCTCTCTGCCTACTTGTGATCTCTCTCTGTCAAATAAATAAATAAATAATATTTAATAAATAAATAAATAAATAAGTCATATGGACACTGGGGAGGGTTTGTGCAATGGTGAGTGCTGTGAATTGTGTAAGACTGATGATTCACAGGCCTGTACCCCTGAAGCAAATAGTACATTATATGTTAAATAAATAAATAAATAAATAAAATCAATAAATAAAAAACCACAGTGTGGGACTGTTTCATACTCATCAGGTTAAGAGTAAATTTAAATTACCAGGTGTTGGCAAGAATATGGAGCAATGAACTCTCATAAACTACCTATGGAAGTAGTTACAAATTGGTATGCCCTTCGAGAAGAATTTGACCATATCTAAAAGGATTGAAGATGAGCATACATTCTGCATACATGCAGTTCCAATCCTAGGTTAATATCCTAAAGAAACTCTTACAAGGTAACTGAAGATAATCACATGCCATATTCTTTGTACTGCTACCTATGATATAGCAAAATAATGAAAATAACCCAAATGCCAACCAGTAGAAGAATGGACCTTAAAAAGTGTTGTGTGGTTAAACTAGAATAATATTATTGCCCTATTAGTCTATGGGGGTTTTTTTTGTATATTTGCATTATTTCCATTTTTTAAAACAAGCAGGGAGAGGGTAAATAGAGTAGTTATATTTGAAAAAGGAAATGCTTCTGGATATTTCAAATCTATGAACCATGCTAAAAAAGTTGCTAGATGAAATCATTACACAATAAATTCACAAACACCTTGAAGGCATCAGAATATATGATCTGTAAGAAACAGGTCTCATCAGACTCACCCAATTTTGTAACAAGGCAGAATAATAGATCTGGTGGGTCAAGAGGAATTGATAAATGCAATGTCCCAACTTCAGCAAAAGTTCTTATCTTGTGCCATATGGAATTCTCATCAAAAAAGAGGGGAGAGAGAAAATTTATATAGAAAGTGGGAATAGCATAGTCTAGAGCTAGACTCCAGTCAACAGAATAAATTACACAGCACACAAGAAGATGGATAATTTTTCTTCCTTAAAGACTATTGTCAACCTTTGGGAGCAAAACTAAAGGCAATCCTATGTTCACATGTGTCTTGGCTTCAGTGGTAAAATAAAGAGCATAGAGGCCTTAAATGTGTAGTTAACATCTATCTAAGAGGGAGTGAGAAGAATTATTTTATATGGGGATGTATTTATTAAATTAAGAAAGTGGTCAAGACCAATCTAATGTTTTAAGAGAGGATACGAGAAAAAGTACATTTCAGGAAGAGAAATTCATATTCTATACAAAAAATATGAAAAATAACTCAAGCTCTAACTAGGAGGCACAGTTCACAGTCCTTCACATGAAAAACAACTTTGGCAAGGAAAGTAGTGATTTTCCATCAAGCAATTAATTTGATGAGAGACACAGGGTAGCAAGGGAGGGACCAGCTTCTCCACAGCTGTGTCCTCATGCTGTCTGATGAGGCAAATCCACGCTACTGACCAATCGTGTGGGTGACCAAGCAGATGGTCTCAAATGCTAGGACTGATCAGTTGAGAGTAGAAATCAATTTAGAAGTCAGCTTGGTCATCACATTGACTTATAAATATCAATATGTCACTGAAATCTAAAAATCAATTCTAATAATGGGATACAGAAATAGGAGCCCTGCCCTGAGGTTGAGTCCAGTTATTCTCCACTTTTGTTCCATAGTGTGTCCACTTCTGTCTCCACTACTTAAAGGATATGTAAAGGTGTTAAATGGGCAAGGAGATTCTTCAAAATCAGCAAGTATACCAATGAGAAAAATTATTTTAAAATTCATATTATCAGAGGATTTTAGCTAGTCATTTCACATTATGCCTTCATCCTTACTCAGAATGTTGTTCCTGGCTATTCTTCATCTTAGGAAAAAAGAAAATGAAGATTTCGATTACAACATGAGATATTTAGGTCATGATTAAAAACAACTTTCTGATAGAGACCAGCTGATAAACTTTAGAAAGTGTCTGTAGGAGAAGTTGTAGAATTTCCTTTTAAGGATGTATTCTTCAATAATGTGTATTCTATTCTGCCTTGGAAAATACTGACAAGATTTCTTTCAGCCCTCAAATAAGAATCTTCCTAGAAATAGCATCCCCCCACCCCATGAAAAATTACTAAAAATTATTTGAGGAAAAATTTCAAGAGAAAAAACTTATTATAAAGTAAGTACTTGGCAAAGTAAGCTGTGTATTGTGCAATGAAGGTGTTTTACCTTAAATTATACACCCACATTCTACAAGAAAGATCAGCATTAGTGGTTTTAAAACAACTAATGCTTTACAGAAAAAATATATGATTTCAGAAACCATCTGCCCACGAGTCATATTTTCTTTGTTACTTCCTTGTGTTTTCTTAACTGCTTTGTTAATATTTGCATAGAAGTAGGACCCTTCTTTCTTGAAAGCACAGATATTTAATCGATGTTTATAATATTACACAATTGTTGAAATTACACTGAACAAAAACACATATGTAGTTCTGAGGAGTTCGCACGCTGGAAGCGTGAGCATTCCCAGAATAAATAATGTGTGTATTCAGCACCATAATTGCTGGTATTTCTGTATTTTCTTGTGTCTGTTTTTTGTCTGGTGAATGGACTCAACTCTTCCCTTCCTAGGGTAGAGTGGCAAGAAGGAGCAAAGGGGAGAGGGATATATGAGCGCACAGGGAATGGTGGTTCCTCTCTCTGTGTAATCCAACCCTTCCTGTCTTAAAAGAACCAAGGCAAGGGCACCTGGGTGGCTCAGTTGGTTAAAGCCTCTGCTTTCGGCTCAGGTCATGATCCCAGAGTCCTGGGATCGAGGCCCACATCGGGCTCTCTGCTCAGCAGGGATCCTGCTTCCTCCTCTCTCCTCTCTCTCTGCCTGCCTCTCTGCCTACTTGTAATCTCTCTCTGTGTGTCAAATAAATAAATAAAATCTTTAAAAAAAAAAAAAGAACCAAGGCAAGTCACCACTGCACATATACATTCGAATCGCTACTACGGAGAGACTGAGATTGGGTTGGGCACTGAGCCTCCTGATGCTATAGACTAAGAATACACAAGAGCGGGAAAATGCTATGAGTATAAGATTTCATCTATCTTCTGTAACCTTGAAGAATGAAAAAATCAAGAAGACTAAATTTCATCTTTAAGCAGAACAGAAAATAGTGACACCATCACCAATAGTGACGGGCTTCTTCCCATTTTCCCCCTGCCCAAGGCTGAGCCTGGGCAGAGGAAGAACTGCCCATGCTGGATACAAGACTCAGGAAAAAAGAACCTGTATCACTTAGATTTTTCAGTTGCAAACAACAGAAACTGATTCTAGCTAGCTTAAGGAGGAAAGAATGTTTTACCATAATAAGAGATTGCTCATAGATTTGAAGTAAAAGCAGGGAGCAAAAAAGACTTTTTGAGAAAAAGCTAGAGTCCCGGCAGCTTTAGGAATTTAGTTAAACAGACAGTTCCTTTTCAACCACCACAATCACACCACTATCATGAGGAATGTGTTCTAGTCCTATTCACTTGTCCCTGGGCCACTCAGGACAAAATTCAAATCAAGGAGAAAGGACCGGACCTTGAGTTCATGTTCACCCTTCAGTCAGGAGTTGAAATGGATACCTTGCCTGACAGTCTCAGTGAAACTGCATTCAATGGGGAAAGGGCCATTCCCCAAAAGAAAAACTAAGCTGCTATTAGAATAAGTAGGGACGGATGATAGGCAGACAAAATTGGCCAAAGTGTGGGCACCAATCAGCCAGAGCAGGTGGTGGCTGACAGGAGCAGGAGGGCTAAAGGCAGGTGCATAGGCGTGGACTCGATGACAATGCCAAAAAGTTACAGGTCCCAGAGACAGCAGGGTTACTGGACCCCTCTTGCATGACTCTTAGCAATCTAGAACATTATTTAGCATGCAAGAATGTGCTTGTCTATCATTCTGCTTTCCCCTATTTATATTTCAGCTATATCTCATCCTCATGCCAAAATCCTCATTTCAGTGATGGATTAAGGGGGACTTCTTCATCTTACACTCTCTATCCAATGAAAACATACAGACCATTTTTTTTAAAGATTTTATTTATTTATTTCATAGAGGGAGAGAGATCACAAGGAGGCAGAGAGGCAGGCAGAGGAGAGGGGAGGAAGCAGGCTCCCCGCTGAGCAGGGAGCCCGATGCGGGCCTCGATCCCAGGACCGTGAGATCATGACCTGAGCCGAAAGCAGAGGCTTTAACCCACTGAGCCACCCAGGCGCCCCAGACCATTTTAAATATTCTCCTTAATTCACTCATTTATTCATTCAGCAATCGCTGTTTTAGCCAGAAAGTGGCACCTAGAGTGCAGTATTGGGCCTTCAGCATCAGCAACCATGTCCTTGAGGCAAACCTCTAGTAGCCGAATAAGCGTTGATAAGAACACGCACACAAAACCTTTCTAAAGACTCCTCAAAGTTAAACGTGGTCACGAAAAACATGTTAGATTTGGAGTACGTCATCAGTTCCAGACCCAGCCAAACGACACACCAAAAGCAAGAGTTCTAAAGCATTCAAAACAAGAAAACACTTGAAATTATTGAAAATGACAACTCTGGAGATGAATACATGTGTTTATGACATTTTCAAATGTTCTCCAAATTAAATGTCATTACAAAAGGTCCGTTATTAAGTCATTGTTTATACGTAACTGTGGATGTCAGCACTGTACATACAGTCTCTCGGTTATAAATGGCAACTGCCTCAAAGAAAACACCCCAGTTCTATTTTTTCTGGCTCCTGTTCCACGTAGGAAGTGAAGAGATGCTTGTCTATACACACATATACAGGTACTTACACATTCACCTACATAACACCTTGCATGTTGTTACACTTGAGGTGGAGACTCTGTGCATGGAGCATGTTTATAAATGATTCACTGAGTAATAAAATCCCCTTCACCCTTTCTGAACTTAAAGAGCATTAAGCAGTCAAAGAAAAAAGAAGAAGAAAAACACCCAGGAATTTGGCAAAAAGCTAAAAATAACAAGGAAAATTTTGAAGAGAAAATTATAAAAGTATGGTTCAAAAGGAAGAAAATTTTCCCAACAGCAGAGGAAAGACACATTTCTTCCTTCAGTCTCCAAATGTGAATTAAGTAGGCAGGCAAGCCTGACGAACCGTGCCTCAGCTTCTAGCAGCTGAGAATGCAGTGAAACCTGGACAGGCTGCGGGCTATAAAGTCTACGGCGGAATAGAGAAATAGACATTCCTAATGAAACATTAGTACTTCCAAATATCTGTAATAACCCCAGAAGGCCAACAAATGGTTAACATGGAGAACTTGGATTTCATGAAAAGATAAACAGGATTTCTTATCTAGCCCTCAAATATGGCATATAAAGCATATCAAATTCAAGTTACTTTTTTTTTAAGTATGACCTGCCACACTGGGTTTTTAAGTTTAATCACAGAAAATCTATAGCATAAATGCTCTAAATCCACATTCTAATGTATTTAGACATTCAGAATCGCAATTATTTCAAAATTATGTCAAAAAGATACCAGCTATTTCTAATTTGCAAGCGCTTATGAAGCACCATATTTCCCCACCCCCACCCCTTAGTCCATCACGGCCATGAATAAAAATTTCCCCGGAATATCAGGGCATTTGTGGGAGGGATGTCAGGGCTTATCCCTCCCTTCAGTGGAGATGATGCTATTGATTAGCTGTATGAAGAACAGGAGGCCTAGTGGCTGCTACAGTCAGAGTATATAATTTAGCTCTGAGGAGAGAGCTCTGCGAAACCAAAATGGATAACATATATGATTTAATTCGTAGTAAGTACCTGTTTAATGGATCAAACAACCTTTATTGCAGTAGAACCTCCTTTATTCCTGAAAATTATTTCTGGGGAAAGTTGGTCTTCTGTTTTCTAATGCTAGGTTGAGTTGGTTAAATCCAATTAAAAATGGCTTCCAAATATAGGAATTGGCTTTGACTGATATGAATATGAATATAATATGAAATATTAATTTTTCACACAAATCCACGATTTCCTGTTTTACCTTTTTTCTTTTTCTCTTTTTATTATAATAATATAGACAACATAAAATTTGTCACTTTAATCATTTTAAGTGTATTATTCAGTGGTATTAATTATAATACACAACGTTTTATAATCATCACCGTATCTATTTCCAAAGGTTTTTCTTTTTTTTTTAAGGCTTATTTATTTATTTGAGAGAGAGAGTGTGTGTGTGAGCACGGGGAGGGACAAAGGGAGAGGGAGAGAGGGAACCCCAAGCAGACTCCATGCTGAGTGCGGAGCCCTCCGTGGGGTTTGATCGCAGGACTGTGAGATCATGACCTGAGCCAAAACCAAGATTGAGATGCCCAACTGACTGAACCACCCAGATGCTGCCAAAACTTTCTCATCAGCACCAAAAAAAACCTATACCCATTAAGCAATCAGTCTTCCTTTTCCCCTTTACCCCAGCCCCTGGTACCCTCTAATCTACTTTCTGTCTACGAATTTGCCCACTCTAGATATTTTACCTAAATTGAATCGTGCAATATTTGTCCTTATGTGTCAGGCTTATTTCATTTAGCATAATGTTTTTAAGGTACATTCTTGTTGTATCATGTATTAGAATTTCATACTTTTTTACTTTCTTTGTATGAATATACCACATTTTGTTTATCCTTTCATCTGTTAATGGATATTTGACTTGTTCCCACTTTGGCCATTGTAAATAATGCTACAGTAAACATTGGCCTACAACTATCTGTTTGAGTACCTGTTTTCATTTCCTTTGGGTTTATACCTAGAACGAGAATTGCTGGGTCATATGATAATTCTGTTTAACTTTCAGAGGAACCACCAAACTATTTTCCACAGAGGCTGTACCATTTTACATTCCTACAAGAAATGTTTTCCTTTTTTCAAGCAACTTTTTCTTAAGTCTCAAAATAGAGAAAAAGAAAAAAAAAGAAATAAGGAACTAGCCTGTACCTCAAGGAGCCAGCCTGCAGAACCTTTCATCTTGTCATGCTGTCCTGCAGACTTTTATAAATGGACTGTAAAATAGCCCTCATTTTAATAGTTGGTTTTATTTTTACTCTTTCCTATTACACAGTAATGTGTAATTAAGTACATATTTCTCCCTTTGGTTCACCGGCCCATATTATGTCCATTTTCCATGCTAAGGCTGTAAGAAAGCATTATTTTAGTTGAATGAAAGGAAGCATGTCCAAGGCCTATTATTAAGTTACCCCATATATATATATATATATATATATATATATATATATATATGCTGGGAGTTGTTCTCTGGTCCCCTAAACACGCCGATCCTTCCACCTCACCAGCCTGCAGTTACACTTTCCAATCTTTTCCTCCCTTAACAAGTTTCCCCATGTCATTTCCCAGAGCAATTGCAGGCTGCTCTTCCTGCTTCTGGCAGATTGATTGTCTCATTTAGTGGTGTGGTTTTGCTTTGCAAATAGAAAGAATTTCTTCTGCCTTAATTTTTTGTCTTAAAATTTTGGGAATAACTCCACTAAATATTCAATTTAATGGTTACTAGGAATGTGAACTGCATATGATTGCAAACAAAAGAACCACAGATGACATTTTTGAAAACTGCACTCTATACATCTTTTTGGCCCATTATGTGTCCCAAGCAGAGCGGTTTCAACTGACTGATACAGTTAAGTTCTCAGAAAGCAAGAATCCCACCACAGGGTACATACTTCATGTGCAAGCAAATATAGACCTTCTCATACTGCTAGTTAGGCAGCAGATAGGAATCACAAAGTGTTATTGAGTGGCTAGCAGTGAGATACTCTCCTTGGGTGCAAAACTTAATGGGTGCCAAAAATCTCAGTAATCAAGATAAATAACATTTTAATGCAATATTTTCAAAAAATGCAATTTAATACAAAAATGTCTATGATGAACAGTACATTAAAATTGTAAATTAAAGATAGGATTGGTATTACTGATTTTCCTTTTGCCTCTGGCTCCATGTGGTTCAGCACAACACTGGTGGCTAAAAAGGCTTTTATTATGAGCATGATAAAAGAAAGTAGCATCACTCTAATATTTCTATGGTATTATTATTCTACTCCTTTAAATTTCTCTCTCATAGAAAACACCCACACAGAGCCCTAGACAAAATTGTGAACCAAGTAAAATTTATCCTCAGTGGTTTCCATCTCCTTCTTTTTCCTCCTTACCCACCCACAGATTCCCAATAGATCTCATGCTGTCCCCCAACTTCTGAGGGCCTCCCACTTGGGCACCTTAGCTAGACCTACCGTCCCACAGAATAGTCCAAACACTGCACCTCTTGTAGTTTTTGTGTAGACCAAAAGAAAATAGAATTTACCCCAAAGGAAAAGAAAGATTGGTATCAAAAAGGGCCAGGATTCTTCAGAGAGAAATTCATCTTAAGTAGAATCATACAATTTTAGAATGAGCTTACAGGGATCCACCAAATGAATTCCTTTATTTTACTAATAAAGTAGCAAGCTCAAAGAGGTTAGGAATAGCTTGTGCACTGGATTAGACTAGAGGCATGGCAAAGACTAGAACCCAGGTCTACTCACCTACAAATTTGACAGAGCTTACTCTTTACTCTGTGTTTTTGACATCTGTAGCTGAACATGAAAAAAAAATCAGAAATCACTGAGACATGAAACTACTCAATTTCTTTGAGAGTTTATCGCACACTCACCATCATTAATGACTTCAGATATTTATCCAGGGATGATTTTGTTATCTAGGATACTGTGCTGAAAACTGGAAGCCTTGGTATAGGAGGTAAAACTTCAAATAATCTTTCCATAACTAAAAGAATTTGTAGAGAAAAGAAAATGGGCAAACACAAATAGGGAGATTGAGAAAATGAGCAGTAGGTATGTTTGCCACAATATTTTTTTTAAGAGCCAACATTTAGATGGGTTACAAAATGTGATGTTAGAAACTTTTCTCAAATATTTTAGTAATCTGAGTATCTTCAAGGTTTAGCCCAGGAATGCAGATGGATTTGCAAACAAGAATATCCATTGTACCAAAAAGTGTCACAGCTTCAGACTTCTTTCTCTCCTAACCAGTTTCTCATTATTCTCTAATGCAATATATAAAATATGTTTACATATATCAATGTCCAATAAAAAGCAAACACCAACCATTAGCTAGAAAATGTGTGTCAGTCCACTTCTGTACAATAAACAATTTGAGGAGTGTGAGGAGGGGGGAACTGAGTAGACCCAATCCCATACGGCAAAAAATACATCAAACGCAGTTTATGGATTGGGGGATGGGGAGAGGGCATGGTTCTTACCTTTTGAGATTCTTTTCTGAAAATGAATACTCTAAATCCAAGAATTTTAATTGACCTTTCTTATGTCCTATAATATTGGTGATTTTTTTCTTCATTCAAATGGTTGCCTATTTTCTAAAAGCTATCAAAAGCCAAAAGATTCTTTTTTTGACCAACAGAAGTTTCTGATCCATTTTTTAATCTTCAAGACATTAAAAAGCAAACAACACTTTTTATATTATTGCCTCAAATTATCTTCCTAGATTTAATATAATAATTATTGAAGCTATCTCAAGTGGTATATAATAAACTAATACAATGACAAGATCTGTGAAGAAATCTAAACCAACAAACAATGTATATATTGAAATCCACTTCCCCAACCCCAATCACCCCCACCCATTCCCATCAAAAATTGCCAGGGCTTTCTCTTCCTACTCCATGGTTTCACAACATTTTCAAAATTCCCAGAAAGTCTACATTTCTGTCCAGAATTTAGCTAATGAGTACAAAGCAATTATCATGTCTTTGGACACTTTGTTTTACAATTTTATGCACCACATTTTCCTAGCTGCTACTCTTGCTCTGATCTAGTAGTTTTCTTGATAGTAATTTTACCTGTGCTTCCTCAAATGCCCATCTAACATGATTAAAGCTCATCCATGGCTAGTTTCTGCATTCTTTACCAGAAAGATGACAACACCATGTGAATGCGACATAACAGGATCGTTGGTTGCTAAATTGCTGTTTCAGGGAACAAGGGGAGATTATCACAAACCAGCTTCAAAATGTCACATTAAGCTTGGAAATATAGTTTATCATTCAACTTGACTTTCAAATATTTGATTTTGCACTTGGTGGGCAGGCATTTCTAATCAATATTATTGATAAACACTAGGCAGGTGGTGAGGTGGAACTAAATGTACTATCATTATACGCAGAACAGTGCTTCAAAACAATGAAGTGCCTGAGTTGTTAATGCAAAATTGCTTCACATTTCATCACTCACTTAAAGCAAAAATATTAAAAGATGGCTCAGTGATTGTTTCCTACAGTCAACATTCTCTAAACTGTACTTTAATGAACAGAAATTGTGAGGTCAGTTCAAGCATGTTATTAAGGGGACTGAAGCCATTATATAAAACTAAAATAAAAACAAGTTTTTATACTATGGCTGACATGCTGATTAGTTCTTCTTCAAACAAAATGTTCCTGAAAGTTTCTTTCCAGATACTCTACAAATTAAATATTGGAGTACTTAAGTGGTCTTTTCTGATAACATTGTGACATGTTAAAATGAAGGTTAAGTATATCAAATAAAACATGAAAATGCTTGGACATAAAAGATTTTAGTTTTTCAGTTTTTAAGTGAACTATATTGTGAATATATTTGTCTCCAATCTGACCAAAGCTGAAGAAATGTTGAATGAAGTGAAAGTAACAATCTTGGAATTATGATTATCATGCTGGAGTTTATGAAGGCCAAAATAGACACTGAAATATTTATCTTAGATTTTAAAGATTTATTAATCTTACTCTCCTATTTATCCCAGAAAAACAATTTATGTACACAAAAGCCTACACAATTTCACAAGATCAAATAAAAGGAGAGGAGGTATACTGCTGTGCCATATTTAGAATTACATTTACTATATTCTTGGGAAATTTGCCAGTGAGAACCTACCTCCTGGGGCCACATCAAATCCAGTAACTGCCATCTGCCAGCTTACCTGCACATTATATGAGGATCTGGCAGAAGAGTTCTCATCACTAGAGGTGCTTTGTCCTAGATAGAGACTGACCCACCGAATCAGACCTCTCTCAGGAATCTGAATACAAGACGTATATAAAGGGTTGGTAACTGTTAGGGCAAAACCCAAGAGACAACATTAAACCAAGACCAAAGGTCAGTAGAAAGTAATACACTGGCAATCCAAGTGATTTCATTTAAGTTCAAATAAAATGACTCTATTTAGTTGCATCACCCACCCCACATAATAGATAATATTATCACCTTTATCTAGAACATTCTGGAAAAATTTTTCTCATGCCTGTGGCTGGTTCAGTCCTCCTCACTACCACCTGGCTTCTTAACCATTGCTCTCAACTCACTAGCGATCTCTACTTATATGCTGCTGTTCCAGACTGGAACTCCCTTCGCCTTTATTTCATCAAACACCCTTAACCTAAGGTCATTATGTATAACATATATTTACTTAAGGCTAAGGATAGTGGAGGGTAAAGTTGTAAACAAGTTTAAACTATATGCTAATTACCAATTTCTCTAGCAATTCATTGGACATTCCTTTCCCACAGGAAATTTCACTGGACATTTCCCTAGGTAAGCCCTGTCTTTCCTCTATCCTAATAAGGAAGCTTTCTCTCCAGGCTCATGTATAGATGAGTACAAGGCAGATAAAATAAGTAACAAAAGGAAAGCAAATATAGTAATAGTTTTTATTTTCATAAAGTAAAAAAAATTTAAACATAGAGCTTTGTCAATCTTTCATTTCCCAAATTTCTATCTCATTCTTCTTTTTTTTATTATTTTATTTATTTATTTGACACAGAGAGAGAGAGAGAGAGAGAGAGAGAGATCACAAGTAGGCTGAGAGGCAGGCAGAGAGAGAGGAGGAAGCAGGCTCCCTGCCAAGCAGGGAGCCCAATGCGGATCTCGATCCCAGGACCCTGAGATCATGACCTGAGCTGAAGGCAGAGGCTTTAACCCACTGAGTCACCCAGGGGCCCTCATTCTTCTTTTCTTAAATTGGGCTCCCTGCCCAACATGGAGCCCCCAAATTTTTATCACCATTCTTAAAGCTACTGCTAAGAAAACTTACTTTTACATATGTGTACGTGTGTGTTGGTGATGTGAAATGGTACAATTTTGGCCTCGTCTCCTAGTAAGTATCGGATGGTGAGCATGAGAACAAACAAGGGTGTGCCTCCCTTTTTAAAGGGGACAACTCATCTCCAGCTCCAACCTCTTTGCCAAATTGAATGCCAGCCCAGAGCTTCTAGATTTTCAGGCTTTTCAAGAGAAACCAAAAATCCAGTGTGCAAAAATTTTCCTAATTTTTAAAATTCTGCGTACTAATCTAATTTTTGTAATTACTATGTGAACCATACAAAATCCATGATGTAGTGCTAAATTCAGCCACAGCCACAGAAAGACCCTGTCATTCATCTCATATCCTACGGTTTCTCTCCACCATTTGAGTTGTGATTGGACAACTCTAAAGTTACTATTTTAAAATACTGAAGTGATACGATTTGAACTAGCTTAGGAAAAGAGAATTTACTGAATGTGTCTTATGGGTCCCAGGCTGAGGAATATGGCTAGGTCTTAGGAATACTTGGTCCAGGAATTCAAATTCCATCAGAGGTTGTAGTGATCACTTTTCTGTGTAAAGATGCTCCATCTATCTGTCGCTCTGCCCTTCTGTCTGTCTCTGTCTCTCTCTGTCTCTCTCCCACTCTTCAGTTGATTTTACTCATGTTTTTTCAGTCCATGGCCACAGCCATGGACAACTCCCCAGCTTTTCATTTTAAGTCTCCTACAGAGAGATAGCCACCTCTTTCTCAATTTCCAAAATTTCCAGGTTAGGCCTCTTGTCCAGCTTGGGTCAAGTTAGCAACCCTGAACCAATCACATATGACCAAAGTGGGGTCTCATTACTGGTGATATACAATGAGAAGAGGTAGAAATGGTAGAAAATATTGCACAGAAAAAAAAGGAAATAGTTGTCACTATGCAAACACACATCGCAAACACACTCCTACACTCATAAACCTTTAGATAACAGTCCAAAGGAGCCCATAATTAAATGTTCAGATGTGTGATACAAGCAACTTATGCTACATGACTTAAAAAAGATTTAATGTAGCTTGGAGTTAGTAGGGAAAAACTTTCTGAAGGAGGAAAGATCTGAGCTGTTCTCAGAAGTGTACACAAGATTTTGTTTGCAGAGAGCCAAAGACTCAAAATGCTGAACAGTCATCAAGGGATATACACATTCAAATCAGTTCAACTGAACTTTGTCAGGGACCTGTGCTATACAAGGGATTATACAAGAAACCAAGACCCAAAGATGATCATGAAGGGTTAGGGAGTAGTGTAAGCATTGTGACTGCATTATACTTGGTTGAACAGCGTGCTTAAAGAATATTAATATATTTTTGTCAATATTGAGGGAATCCCTAGTTGCATTTTATAGAATATTACACTCAACAAAATCTGCCATGAATATAAATTTGAGAAAATTTAATAAATCAAGAATACTTCAAAACATTAAATTAATAGCTTATATGAGCATAATAAAATTTAATAGGAATCAATATGAAGTATTGCACCAAGGAACAATATGAAAAATGGTTGGAGGTTCAGAATGTGGCAGATCTGGCAAAATAGCGATTGTGTGGGGCAGAAAGGAAAATTATGACCTTTTGCTAATTGCAATATTGCTATGAGCCAAACTTCTGACAAGGCACTAACATATCAGATGCAATCTTTTGCAGAATTAATATGATTATTGTGTCTAGAACAAGAGTGTCAGTAGTACTTATACTGGATCTAATTACATCTAGATCATTCTGTTCAACTCTGGATTCTGCACTTAAGGGGCACATTGACAAACACTTCTAAGGAAGGGGACCAGAAAGTAGAATGGTCTAGAAACCATATCATAAAGAATAACAGAAGAGGTCTGGGGGAAGGGGGGAACAAACAAGGAAATCGTTTCATGAGAATAAGAATATAGACTAATCCTGAGGGTCTCTAGCAGATGGAACTATTACCAATGGAAGGAAGGTACCAAGAGCCAATGTTGGGTTTACTTTGAGAAAGAAGTCAATAAAAATTATTTCTTTCCCACAAAAGATGGATTGCTTTTTAAAATAGTGAAATGAACATATATTTGCCAAAACTTGTGGGCCATATTCTTGCAGAGGGGAGGATTTTGGGCTCAGTGACCTAACAGTCTTTTCCAACATTCTATATTCCATTAGCCTGTTTTTCTTTATAAATTTATATATCAAATTTGGTTGGGGGAGCTTCTTTGGCCATGTTGAGTAGGGGAACCAGACTATGTCCTTCACCTTCATCACATTTAGAATTTAAAAACTTATATCAGCTTGGACAAGGTGTTTGGCAAATTTGTTGTATTCAAAAAACCTCAAATTAAGTTTATCCAGAAAATAGCTGTAATAAATGTAATGATATCTACTACTTGGTAGGAGTGGACTTGGGTAGGAGTGAACTTGGACTACTTGAGTTGGAAGGGAGATAAATGTAACATTTTCTTCCGAAGATCAAAATTGTATCAGTGTCTACAACACATTTCAAGACAAATGAGCACTCCTACTCTTATGAAACTTCTATATGCTGCTCACGAAATACTCTTCCAGCAGAAACCAGATTTAAGTACCAGCTATGTTGCTTACAAGTTATGTTAACTTGGGCATGTCATTAGCCTATCTAAAGCCCAACTTTTCATCTCTAAAATAAAGCTATCAATGCAGTAATACCTCCCACATACCTTTGGTGAAACCATACAAATCAAACTAGATAGTGTATGTGAATACATTTAAAAGTTGCAAATATTAGCTATTATATACAGAGGAAAAACTGCATATATTCAGTTAAAATTTTCTGCAGCTGGGATTTCATCCACAGAAGCATATTTAATGTTTCATAAAATCTCTGCTTCTACTTGCAAGGTTGTCTGGTTTTACTATACGGAGTTACATTTTTAAGATATAACAGTTTCCTAATTACTATTGTTTCCTATGTCATAAGATTAACTGTCACACTTGAACACTGAGTTTAGCAGCTGGTTCAACTTTAAGGCTTTTTACTCAGACCACACACTGTGATGTAATATTCTTTCATTTTATTCCACTGTTTCACATAAATTTTATATTTCTTAATTGAACTTTATAGGGACCAGGGACCACCACACCATCAGAACTTCAACTTTTCCTAATGAGCCACTCAACAATTTTAGAAAGGATAAAATTTTATAAAAGATAATAAAATTGCTCAATGGCAAAGCTGGGATTTTAATCTAAATTATTTATAAAACAGAAAGAAAGGATTGGATATTGCTGAAACAAAAGGATTTTGCCCTTGCAGTTATTTTAAATGATTTTACATGCACAGTATGTTTTTAAAAGTTTACTGATCCCACATTTAGTAATAAACTCCAAGGGATGTCTGGCAGAAATTCCCTGCCAGAACAGTTTACATCAACCATCTGTGTCTGTAAGAAGCTTCCAGATATTCTGCCACCTGATTCACTGTCCCAACTCTTCTCACTTCTATTCACAGGCTTCTTTTCATTTTCATCGTATACTATATCTGCCCTGAGAGGAAGAAAATATTACCAAAACAACACAGTGTTACATATTCTGAAACCAAAATAAGATTGAAGAGCTTTTAACAACCAATTCAATTTGTAATAGATTGATGATTCTCTTGCTCTTCAGAATGAGGATACATTGGCAGCAAAGAATGTTTACAGGAGAGGTCTTTAGAAATTGTTTGGTCCACTGCCTTCCTTTAACAGATAAGGAAAGAGACCCAGAAAGTCAGAGGCTTGCCAGAGGCCCCACAAACTGATGTTGTTGCACAGGGAAAGAACAGTTGTGCAACCAGCTCCTGTAGGTGCCCTTGTCAGCACATCACTCTAATTTAGGGATCCTTTGTGATTAGTGACCTCCCTTATTCCAGCCCAAAGAGCAGCCTCTCAGTTACCACATGGCTTGGGAAAGTAGACCTACCTGTGAAAAAGGACATTTCCGAATAGGGCAAGACCAACTGCCTTCAAAGGCCTCTTTTCACCAACTCCATGGCCCTGTCTCCCCTCACTCAGTATCCTAAACTCTTTTTATTGAGGCATAAGTGGCATATTAATTTCAGGTATATAACATAATGAGTCAATATTTGTATATATTATGAAATGATTACCACAATAAGTTTAATTAACATTCATCACCTCACATAGTTACAATTTTTTTGTTATGGTGAGAACTTTTAAGATTTACTCTCTTAGCAATTTTCAAATATGCAATACAATATTAACTATAGTCACCATGCTACATATTACATCTCCAGGACTTGACAGAGCAGTGGAAAGAACACTTCGGAGTCAAGACACCAGGACTCAAGTCTCAGTTCTGCTACCCTTGGGTATTCATTACCCTGTCCCTCCATTTCCTGCTCTGTAGAATGGGCTTAGTATACTCACCTCTCAGGGTCCTGTGAGATTTTAACGACCTATTTTTGGATCTTTTTTTTCTATTTTTTTTTCAAATTTATTGATATATAATTAACATACAACATTGTATAGGTATACAACAGGACTTGATAAATGTATATATTGCAAAATGATTACCACAATAAATTTAGTCAACATCCATCACTTCACAGTTATGAATTTTTTTCTTATGAGAATCTTTAAGATTTGCTCTCTTAGTAACTCTCTAATATATAATACAATATTGTCAACTTTAGTTACAGTGATGTACATTTCATCCCCAGAATTTTAACTTAATTTAGTGTTTGGGGATGTCTTATATGTAGGTATTTAAATTTCTTAGAGTAGCTTTAATGGAACCATGAGATTGAAATGGATATTAAAGAAGTGTCTTATTCAACTTTACAAAGAGAGTTCTAAAATTCTACCAAGTCTCTCAGTCCTCACACACAGAGACAATTCTGCAATTTCACATTGTCTTCTCACTACTTACTACTCTCTACTCCATCCAATACAGGTCTACTGTGTCCAAATATCAGCTTGGAAAAATAATAACCCATTCCAACATTGCATTCATTGATCATGATCTCCATGTAAGATGAGCTAAGTCCATACATTCACTAATGTATCTTATCTGTTCACTATCCAGATATTTGCCAGGGTACTCAATTATTTCAGGCTCTTGGGGAGCCTAAATTATTGCATATTGTTCAAATCTATCCTAGGACCAAGCATATAAGAAAGTGAGTCTACACCTTCTCTATATAATATAGATTGAAGTCTGAAAATTTTTCACTGTAAATATCTGAGTAGCCATGAGAAGGGGAAAAACTGGTAATTTCTAAGAAAGTAACTTTTATCTCAACCTGCCTTTACTCAAAATAAATATCAACCAATCACCTCTTCTTTCAATACTAAAACTTTAGTATTCCGTCTTATGGTATATGGGTGTGTAGAGGTTTAAGAGGAGCTGGATGACAAGAGAAATCTGGGTTTGGAAACAATCAGTATCTGCTTCATATTGAAGGTATATTAAACATAGTTTAACATACTTCTAATATTCTGCTGTCTTGAATTTTATAGGTCCCTGTATTTATTGATTAAGACTTAGCCACTCTGAAAAATGTGGCAATGGTTGTAACAATTCCAAATTAAATTAATGCAAACACAGTAAAGAGAATTGGAGAAAGAGCTAGTTAGCTAATGAATAATTTTATAAAGTGTTAAAAGCAACTGACAAGAAAATAGTAATATTAATTAATACCAACTGGCTTCTCAAAAAAATATCTAGCAGCCCCTCTCAGGAAATGTGATTTCTGGGTCATAGTCTGCAGATTCATGTGGCATTTGGAGTAAGTCCTGCAGCTCTCAACATTCTGGACTGCGAAGAGCCCTCAGATGGAGCAGTGATCTCACTGAGCATAAATTGTGCCAGGCCTTGGGTAACTCCTCATCTTGTACTCCCTGGAGAGATACTGACTCCCAAAATACTACAAGATATAACACATTAATGTCTCAGGAGGTGGGGGTGGGGGCACACTTGGGTTTTCTGTGTTGAGATGTTAATATACAAGAGTTGAAATGTTTACAGGAAGATAATCAGGACTTTCAGAGCAAGTTAATTATCTTTTTAAAAATAACTTCTTTAATTGCAAAAGTAATGATCATTTATTTCATAGAATTTGGAGATGAAAGGAAGGCACAAAGAAAAGATATTAAATCCATCAATAATCCCCTCCATCCTGAAATGACCACTGCAACAACAACTGCAACAATTTGCTGTGTGGATGAACCAGGACCATGACAGGAAAGGGATAACTTTGACTGAGCCAGATGTGCAATGATGCTCAGGGCAAGAAGAAAGGGGTTTTAAAAAAAATTTTTTTTAAGAAAGCAAAACTTTTAGAGTTATTTTTACAAAAGCTAGATAGAACACTGCAAGAGATTTCCAAACCCTGACTGTCACACTCAAACAGCTCTTGGGACAGAGACTGAAACATTCACCTTGTATCCTTAACACCGAACACACCTAAAAAGAAGGAAGAAAGGAAATCTTTGCTGTTCCTCACCCTAGAGGACTTGCCTGAAACAGAATGCCTGTCTGGGATTTTTCCAGCTAAGATTCATATTCTACACCATTTTTGCCTTCTCGGAGCATCCTAATACATAGCATGCCTGTCCTTAGAGCAGTCTCACTGCCATCCTGCTCTCGTTTTCAGATGGCATTTCTCTCTTTGAGGTTTTCCCAGAGCCCTCCCTGCAGTTGAATGTTACATACATCACATACTCCCTATTTTGAGTCAGAAAATCACAAATGTACTCCAAAGTTGGGAGATATTTGTTCAACCATTTTCTCTTAATATCACAGAAACAGAGAGAAATAGATAATGGTGGTTGAGTTCAGTTCAGTGTAACAAATATTGATCATGTACCATGTGCCAGCAACCATCCTAGTATGAGTACATAAAAAGAAATGCATTCTCCCAAACTATGGAGAGAGCCCAAACATCCATCAGCTGATGAATGAATAAAGAAGATGTGGTGTACATATATATGTGTGTGTGTGTGTGTGTATGTATGTATATGTATATATATATACACACACACACACACACATATACATATACATACATATACAATCGAATATTACTCAGCCATTGAAAAGAACAAAATCTTGCCATTTGCAACAACGTGGATGGAGCTAGAGTGTATTATATTAAGTGAAATAAGTTAGTCTGAGGAAAACAAATACCAAATACCATATGATCTCACTCATATGCAGAATTTAAGAAAGAAAACAGATGAACATATGGAAGAGGGGAAAGAAAAAAAAGAACAAGGGAAACAAACCATAAGAGACTCTTAATAGAGAACAAACTGAGGGTTGATGGAGGGAGGTGGGTTAGGGATGGGCTAGGTGGGTGATGGGTATTAAAGACAGCACTTGTTGTGATGAGTACTGGGTGTTGTATGTAAGTGATGAATCACTGAATTCTACTCCTGAAACCGACATTGTACCATATGTTAACTAAAATTTAAATAAAAAATAAATAAAAATAAATGCATTCTACCTCCCCTTGAAAATCTCACAGTCTGAAGAGGGGAGGTGGGCACAGAAATTATTTTTGTATAAGTGTGTATTAAGTGCAAGTGTTGGGGTGCCTGGGTGGCTCAGTTGGTTAAGTGACTGTCTTCAGCTCAGGTCATGATCCTGGAGTCCCAGGATCAATCGAGTCCTGCATCGGGCTCCCTGCTCAGCAGGGAGTCTGATTCTCCCTCTCACCTCCCCCCATCTCATGCTGTCTCTCTCTCATTCTCTCGCTCTCAAATAAATAAATAAAATCTTTAAAAAAAAAAGTACAAGTGTTTCTGGTACAAGGAAGACAGAAAAAGGACATTAACTTCTTTCAGTTAACTTTCTCTTCTTTATAAAACTTACTCCTTGATTTCTTTGGTTTTGGACTTTTTGATTTGAAATTATTTTTAATTCATTAAGCACTTATTGTATATGGTGGGCATTGTGTTGTTTATAGACAATCCCACAACTCTCAACAACCTTGTGCAATAAACATTATTTCCTCATTCTAAAGATGAAGAAACTGAAACTTAGAGATTAGTTAACTTTTCTCAAAGCATAGCATTAGTTAAATGACAAAGTTAATATTTAAAAACCAGTCTGTCTCCAAAATTTATTGTCTTTCCATATAAACAGGATGCTCTCATTTAAATGTAGTAGATTAGAATGGCCATCACCTCTATTTAAAAAAGTGGTAAGTTTAAATCCAGATGCAGAATCACAGCCTTCAATCTTGCTTTTTTCAGGATCATGTTTATCTGAGCCCACTGAAATGTTTACTATTAACTCAGTCTCACACATTCCATTTCTTAATATTAACCATGTTACAAAGGTAGTTCACTTTTGGGATATCAAAAATCAAATAATTACAGAGGAAAAGTATGATTAGTGTGTTTTGATTGTGTAATCTCCATCAATTAACAATTTCCAATGATTCACCATTGCCTTTAAGAAAGATTTCTATCTTAAACATAAACCCCAGCAATCAAGACCCTGTCATAATCTCCTCCACCTCCACTGTAAAGCCTGTCTTTACAAAGTCCATTTTGAACCCTCTTCCTCCTTAGATAAAATTATTTATCAGGAACTTTTCACTTATCTTACACTACCCAACAAAGACAAAGTTCCATATACAGATGTTTGAATTATTGATGTCAATATAGGCTTTGTCCTGCAGCTTTTGTGTGACTTGTCCCCACCACTTTTTAAATGCAGTTGACAAAATGACAAAATTATGAAAATACTTTCATTTTCATTCCAGCCTTCTATATTTAACTAATTAAAGATTTAAAAATGAGACTTTATTAAAAATTCAATTTTGTTGTATTCTGCCTCAAGACTAAAGAATTTTTAGGTTTCTCTCTCTTAGGATTAAGTTCAAATTAAAATTTTTGTCTGATCAGGACAATAGTGTTACAACTACTATGATTTTTAGTTGATCCACAGTGTTCTCTTCTTATAAAAAAATTTTATGTGTGCTATAGAACATTAGAAAATACAGACAAGCAAAATTAAAATTAAAATGCCATGTTCCTATACCAAGAGACTAATACTACTCTTAACCTTTCATGTATACCCATAATCTGTGTGAGAATATGGGAAATGGGAATGTTTTCCAAACACTGCAGAACATGAAGAAGCATGGAGAAGTCTAAAGTAGAAAAGGAAATCATTCATTGCATAGTTTCAGTTTTTAAATGGCAGTAAAGTTGGCTCCTTGCTTTTTGCCTGGTCTTCTTTAAGCACCTTACATGTATTAATGCATTTTATACTCATATATAAACCCTATGAGATCAATACTACTATGCCTTCTTTCACAATGAGGGAAATGAGGCACAGAGAAGCTAAGTGACTTGCCCAAGGTCACACTGTTAGTTAATAAAAGAATCAAGTTCTGGCTGTCTGGTCCTAGAATCTAATCTCTAGAAAATACTCCATTTTACTTCACTTACCTATCAGGTTCTCTGAAGGTCAGAGGAATGGGAAGAAGAAAATACCTGCAGGAAAATATCTCAGACAAGGTTAAGAGAGCATAGTTTTCCAGACTAAGGGGACAACTTTGAAGTACAAAGCCTATAATAATTTGTTAGAGAACTTCCTTGACAGAGAACAAACAGAGGAGGTGATTTTAAGTGAGTAATCTCACAAATACATCACCTTTATGAGACTATAACTCTGGAATATAGCCCTGAGCCCTCCATAGTACAAATCTCCTGCAAATAGCTGGTCCAAGACCTTCCTTATTCAATCATTATCAATAGATCCACCACTGAATCTATACTAAAGTAACTGCATTTAAAAAGGGGTGGGGACAAATCACACACAAAGTTCAATCACCAAATAAATATGGCCAAGGAGCCAATGAATATTGTAACCAAAACACTCTATGGCATCAAAAAAAAAAAAAAAAAGCTTAAAGGAGTAACAAAGGCTTGTATACAAGAAGAATTCAAAGCAAAGATACAAGAGTTTAGAAAAGTTGTCAAGATCCAGAAAAAAAGATGAACGTGTCCTGGAAAATCTTAAGAAAGAAATAAAAGAAGAAAATAAACCACCATGGAAATTAAGAATTGTTTTGAGACAATAAGACACTGCTGGAAACACAGTAGGGGACACAGAAGACAGAAATGAGAAAAATGGGTGGGGGGGAGAATGCCAAAAGGAAAAAAAAATTGAGAGAATATGGGTGATATTAAAGACATAGGAGATCCACCATCAGTGTTTGGTGCCTGCCTCTAAATAAGAGAAATGTATTAATTTTTTTAAAGTTTTGTCAAAAAAGCAATGAATTAATCAAAGAAGATTTAAATCTAAAAACTGAGAGATATTTTCTGCCTAGGAAAAATTAACATACAAATCTTAGCACTCAAAATACCCAAGTAAAATAAAAGGACTTCAAATAAAGAATTCTTTATGCATTGAGGCAGGAAAGAGCAAACCATGTATAGGTAAAAATTCAGGCTCAACTTAGACTTCTCCTCAGCAGCATTCTACACAAATACATGATTGGGAAATACCTGCAAAATCCTTAAGAAAGAAAATGTAATCCAAGGATTTAATCCCAGCCAAATAAGCCTCAAATAGAAAGATAACAGAAAACTCAAAAAATACATTTCTCCCTGAGCCCTTCTGAAAGATGCTATTAGAAAACAAACCACAACCAACTGAGAGATGAATAAAGAATTTTCAGGGGCACCTGGATGGCTCACTTGGTTAATGTCTGCCTTCATTTCAGGTCATGATCTCAGGGTCCTGGGATCAAGCCCCATATCAGGCTCCCTGTTTAGCAGGGAATCTGCTTCTCCCTCTGCCCCTCCACCTGGCCTGTGCTCTCTCTGTCTCTCAAATAAATATATAAAATCTTTTTTTTAAAAAGGAATTTCCAATAAAAAGAACTGACACTGGTACATTGACTATAACCATAGGACTAAGACTAAAGTAAGTCTTGGTGTTACGATGCTGAAAGCCAAAAGAAGTTATTTCAAGTGAATTAGTCAGGTAATATATAGTACACTTAAACACTTAGAAAAAGAATGTGAACAACTAAAACCAAATAGGTGAAAGTAATCAAAGATGAGATGCCTGGGTGGCTCAGTTGGTTGAGCATCTGCCTTGGGCTCACGTCATGATCCCAGGGTGCTGGGATTGAGTCCCACATCAGACTCCTTCCTCAGCGGGGAATTTGCTTCTCCCTCTGCCTGCAGCTTCTCCTTCTGTCTGCAGCTTCCCCTACTTGTGCTCTCTCTCTCTGTGTCTCTCTCTGACAAATACATAAATAAAACCTTTAAAAAAAAAAGTAGTCAGAGGAAATGAAAATCCACTCATTTTTTCATTGCTTGTAGTACAGAGTCAAGATATTCCCTAAAGAAATAGATTCTTTTTCTTTACTTTTTTATTGTATTTTTTCAGTGTTCCAAGATTCATCGTTTATGCACCACACCCAGTACTCTATGCAATACATGCCCTCCTTAATACCCACCACCAAAAAAAAAAAAAAAAATAGATGATTAAGGGCATTTAATAAAGTTCTGATTTTAAAAGTAACAAGCTTTCCTTTCAAAGCAAACCTTTCAAATTTTCAAAAGAAACACTTAGAAAGCGAAAGCGGACCATTTCTGAATATTTCAAACCATAGAAGAAGAGTGAAATATAAAACAAAGAACAGAACTAACAAATACATTGGATAAGGAAACTCACTTATTAAAAAAAAAAAACAGGGATGAAAAGTCTGATTGTACTTAACAATATGCTGAGAGATAAGAGAAACAATTTAAACATGATTCAGAAAGGCTGGGAGTAAAATAATGAACAGAAATATGCCAGGCAAATGAAATGTAAACATAAAGAAAGAAGGGGTCATAATTTTAATAATCAGACCCAGTTGGATTCAAGGTTAACATTTAACGAATACTAAAGGCTATTTTATCATAATAAAGGATATAATCACAATGAATATCTACAATAATGAGTACCTATGCACCTCATAACCAGTCATCAACTTGCATTAAGCAAAAGTATGAGGCACTATAAGAACAAATATGTTAATGGTAGTAGATTTTAATTCATCTCTCCCAAATTATGAAAGCCCAAGTGAACAAAAAGAAGAATTTAGAAAAACAAAGCATACCTGATAAGATAGATGTATTTTTATATTAAAAAAACTCTATGCCCCAAAAAGAGATAATAAACTCAGTTTTCAAATATCCATGGAACAATCATGTTAAAAACAAAATAAAACACAATGTTCCTATAGTAGGCCACAGAATGAAAGTGAAATAAGGGAAAGTTGGGCAAGATGGCAGAGGAGTAGGAGACCAATTATCATCAGGTCCCAGGAATTGACCCAGAGAGCTATCAAACTCTTCTGAACACCTACAAATTCTACCGGAGATCGAAGAGAAGAAGAGCAGCAATTCTAGGAACAGAAAATTGACCGCCTTCTGGAAGGTAGGACGTGCGGAGAAGTGAATCTGAGGCGACGGGGAAATAGACCCGGGGGGAGGGGCCGGCTGCCGGCAAGGGAGCGAGCTGCGGAGCACAGACTCGGAACTGTTAGACGTCGGCTCCACTGAGGGACGTCGCCCCAGAAGCCAAGCGCGGGGTGAAACCCCTGCAGGGACAGCGTGGCCTCAGGACCCATGGGGACACAAAAAGACCAGGGGTGTCTGAGCGCGACGGAGCTCCCAGGTCTCAGAGAGAAGCCGGCGGGAGAGACGGAACTGAGCTGAGGTGTCTCTCAGCTCGGGGTTACCTTGGGCTGTGATCTGACGCACAGCCGGGCCACGGCTCTTTGAGCGGGGACCCCATGGGCGGCCGACCCAGAGAGACTCACCTTCCTCCTCCGGGAGCAGTGGTGCGGGAGCGGCTGCAGGTATCTGCCAGGTTCGGAGATTCTAAACGGGGCCGCGCCAGAGACAGAGACACTCGGTCACAGGCCGGGAGAGCTCGGAGAGCTGCCGGAGACCAGGAGACGGGAGGGACCGCTTTTCTCTGAGGCGCGCTGAGGACTGAGGCCCCAGGCTCTCGGCTCCTCCAGGTCGGAGACTGGGAGCCGCCATTTTCAGTCCCGGCCTCCAACGAGGTACGGAAAGCGTTCAGGGAACAAAAGCTCCCAAGAGCAAACCCGAGCTGATTACTTAGCCTGGCCCCTGGCGAGGGCGGTGGGAATCCGCCTCGGGCAGAGACACTGGAGAAACATAGCAACAGGCCCCTCCCCCAGAAGAACAAGGGAAAAAAAAAAAAACATCCAGTCAAAGTCAAGTTCAGGATTGCATTGTGGAACACCAGAGCAGAGAATTAATGGCTTTTTCCCCATGATTCTTCAGTCATTCAAGGTTAAATTCATTGAATTTTTTTTCTTTGAATTTTTTTCTTACTTTTTTCTTTTAAAATTTTTCCCTTTTCCTATTTTGACGTTCTTAACTCTTATATCGTATCAACACTTTTTATTCTTTTTT
>LNAC01000018.1:8148442-8277568 GCA_002007465.1 Ailurus styani | reverse complement strand
GCCTGATGATTCACAGACCTGTACCCCTTGGGCAAAGAATAAAAATAAAATGAAAAAAAAAGATGGTAAAATACATATAAAGAGCCTCTAATTTAAATATGTTCACTGGAGCCCTGCAGTAATCACCATGACATAATTGATCTTATGTTTTTAATCCATTTGGTGTTTTCCTCCTTTCTAACTTTCTCATTCATTCCATTTCTTGGAAATTAAGCATTGATAATTCTGAAAGGGATTCTCTTCAAGTGATGCCACTTTTAGAGCAAACTAGATAATATATAGACTACCACAATAATTCACTGAAAGCTTAGGAAGACCTCAGATAAGCATGCAGGTAAAAAAATGTGAGGCATTGTAGTAACAAACTTATAAATATTGGTTCTTCTTATTCTTTCATTATTATTCCCCTTTTTATAGGTGAGGAAACTGAGAATTATGGATATAACTTGCCCAATTCACACAGCCATGGCAAATGGTGGAACTGGGATCCCACCTTCCTCACAAGGCCCTTTTGTGAGGAAGTGGCACACTAGTTGGAAAGCCATGATTAACACATGTGAGACAATTAGAGGGACAGTCGGTGACACTGTCATCAAAAAGAGATACATGTAATGGTACTCAAACTGTACACAACTATGTAGTATAAGTATTTGTTTACTGTTATCTGGGGGCCCCATAGACTCGAAATGTCTTTTCCCCCTCCCCCACCCAAACTCCAAAGTTTTAAACTGGCACATAATTACTCCTGTTAATTAGTGGTTCCACCTCTTCCAGCTCCTTTGGTAGAATACCAAGTCCATGTACCAACTGTAACAAAGAAAGATGAAGGGGATGCAGGCAACAGGAAATGGAGAGGGAAGCATTTTACATTTTTCAGAATCTGAATAACAACATCTAATGTTTTTCGACTGGCTCGAAAGGCAGAGAATGCTTCTGGAAAAAAAAAAAAGCCCTTTCAAAAGTTTCCTTTTCAAACAGATTATCATTTCTAGAAAGAAATCCCACTTTCCCTTTCCAAATCCATCCTTTTTTCCTTGAGAAAATATTTTTTAGAAAATAAATACATCTGGACAGTTTACAAAGTCCTCAGAGGCTGAAAAACTAGCTATAACAAGGACTGTACTTGACATATTTTTCTTCAGGCTAAGTTACTTCATTCAAGGTTTTAATGTTTAAATAAACTGCTGCCCAAATCAATAATCTACAAAATCATTCACTCGGGGAGAGGTCTTCAATCCTTCTGCCCCATTTAAGGCTGATTTGTATGGTGAATGAATGCTTTTTATTATATTTCACACAGTCTGCTCCCAGCCCTCCTGAAAGACCGGTGAGTCTATTTTCAGTGAGGAAGCTAAGACAAAGCTTGTAATATGGTGCCACAAACAGGACTTGGTACAACCAAGAGATTGAATCTGGTTTGGCCATGTGATGGGGCAGACATCAGGGAGAATTCTTTGTTCCTTGTCCCTCAAAGGCAAAGCAGTGAGGGGGCTGAGCAGGCAGACTTTGTAGTGAGCTGGACCAACTCAGCTTAAATCCCAGTTCTGCTAATTGCTCAGAGTGAGACTTTAAGCAAGTTGTTTTACCTCTCTGTACCTTATCCTTATCTATAAAATGGAAAGAGTAGAACATTTACTTCCTACGTAATATATTTGACATACAAATGTTAGCCCATTATTATTTATCATAGGCTTACAGAAAGAATTTTTTTACATCACCTGGATTCCTAAAAAATATAGTTTTTGAAGCTCAACCTTGTCCCAGCTAACCCCTGCCTAAGTTTCTGAGAGAGTTTCTATGGTTCTGAGGGAGAACCGTATAGCCCCTCCTGAAACAGCTCTGTGTGCTTTTTTTTTTTCAATTAGCCAACATATAGTGCATCATTAGTTTTTGATGAAGTGTTCAACAATTCATTAGTTGCACATAACACCCAGTTCTCATCACAACGCATGCCCTCCTTAATACCCATCACCCAGTTACCCCATCCCCCTAAGACGTTAAAAATCATGCTACCCTATGACACAGGTCTGTGTTTTGCCTCCTTGTTTCTGCACATAGCAGAGAGTAATTCCCATTGTAGATCCCAGCTACCCCAAGTTTAAAAATACACTCTGTAATAAAATTATATTCATCAGGTCAATAGTTATTATTGGGAAACAAACAATGATCCCATAAAGCTTACCTAACAGTGAGGAAAAGTTCATTAAAAAGTAAAACAGATGAACACTTAGCACTCTTGTCACCCCCAGACATGTTATTTTATATTATTTTACGTGGAGTTCAGGGATGGCCTCTCTGACAAGTTGGCACTAACATAGAGAACCGACGGATGTGAGGGAACAATCCAGAGGCATAAACAAATTCAAAGGCCCCGAAGAGAGGCTATACTTGATGTGTTCAAGGAATGGCAAGAAGTCTAGAATGGATGGGAGTCCAGTGAGCAAGGTGGGAGAGCAGTAGGAGAGGAAGTCAGAGAGAGAGATGAGGCATGGCTATAATGAGGCTTGTAGGCCATGGTAAATGGTTTGCATATTTCAATGGGGATACATTGAAGGGTTCTGAGCAGAGGGCTTATGATCTGATATATGTTTTATAAGGCTACTTTGGCTGCTGGTAGTGAAGAGATCATTAGGGCTCACTGGCAAATAGAAGGAGAGGGACCAGGGAGGTAGTGACTACAATGAGTGATAATCCTCTATGATGATGGTGACTTTGGCTGTGATGGAGAGGGAGAAAAGTGCTAGGTTAAGCTTCTATTTCAAAGATAGGGGCAACAGATTTGGTGACAGGCCGTGTGTGTGTGTGTGTGTGTGTGTGTGTGTGTGTGTGTGTGTGTGTGTGTAAAGGGGCTGTGAGAGAAACAGAGGAGACAGCGTCACCCAAAAAATTTTCATAACATTTAATGAGACAGAGCTGACTACATGAGTCCCGTAGCCATCTTTACTTGCATCACCAAGGCTGAGTACAGAATATCAAAACCACATCATCACCTGAGACCTGAGAACTTGGTTGTATTCATTCACTAACTAAAGGATCACTGATTCAACAACAGTCTGATCCACTATGTGCCAGGCACTGTCCTAGGTGCTGAAGACTTAGTAATAAACTAAGACCCTTTCTCTGCACAGGTAATTCAAAACTGAATCTTAGAGGTTTCCAGTTACTCCATACTATAGCCTTTAGAGTTGGCAGAGAGTAGTTAAGAATGCAAACATTAAGTGTAGACATTGTGAAGATACACCTACATACAGTTTTCTGAGATCCCCCGTGTGATTTCACTGCTCCACCACTTGCATATTCTGCCAACTCTTCTCTATCTGGCTGGACAATCCTGATCATTTAACCCAATTAACTCAACTTAATCTATTCGTAGGAAGTCTGTCCTGAATTTTACCTGCCCCCAGAAAGGTTGAGTCCACTCCTCAGACCTTGTAACCTGCTCCATTATAGCACCCCTCACACTCTCTATGTTAATTAGTAGCTTGCCTATCTATCTTCCCCGACTGACTGCAAACATCTATACAAGGACCACATCTTAATTTTTGTGTTTATGGAGCCTAGAACAGGATCAGACATATAATAAGCACTGAGTAAATGTACACTGAGAAAAGGAATGAACCAATCAGTCAGATGTAACTGTCAAAAATCCCAGCCTTTAATTTTACAATTGATTCCTAGAAGCTAGAAACTACAATTCATACCTCTGAGATACCCCCAGTGTCTAGAACAGAGCAACTATTTTATATTTACTGCTTGAATTTCCACCCAGGGAGATCCCAGAACTGCATCTGTCCAAAATTTATTGAAGATAGAACCTTGAGAAAGAGATTTTTGAGTATTCACTGTTCCCTGAATCGGGCTCAAGTGCTGGTATTTTCTAAGTTGGAGAATCTGGAAAGAAACTTACTTTTCTCTAACCATGAAGATCTTTCTCCAACAGGAAAAAATGGTGTCAAGCCAAAAAATTCAGGCTTCACACAAACCTTGCTGTCACTAGAGCAGAGTGGGGTTTTTTTTGCTCTTAAGTAAGTATAGAAGAGAATTCTTGAAAAGAAAATTAAAAACTAGGCTTCAGATACTGGTGTTCATTTTTTGAGACTAAATATCAATGTGGAGCCAGAGAACATTAAAGGTCTTTATCATGGAACGTGATATTGAACATTAAAAAAAAAAAGGCATTGGGGATTCCTGGAAAGATGGCAATTTGAAGACTCATTTCCATTATCACCTTTGAAATGATAAGTAGAACATAAAAATAAAGAAAATCCTGTATCAAATTATAAATTGGGAAAAGAAAGGACATAAGAAACTTTGAAGACTTTTTACCTGAGAGTTCAGGTGAGCTGCATGGAAAGCAAACCAAACCATTTATCTCAAGGTTCAGCAAACTATGGGCTGTTTTTATAATTAAATTTCACTGGAATACAACCACGCCTACTAATTTATGTATTGTTTAAGGCTGCCTTCCAATGAAACATCAGATAGGAGTAGTTTTGACAAAGACAGTATCTCCTGAAAGCCTAAAATAGTTACTACCTGGGCCTTTACCTAAAAGGTTGCATATCTTCACCCTATTTCTACTCCTTTCCACCCGTTAAGGAATAGCTTACCTAAGACGAACACATGCACTAACTGGGAGGGATGAGGGCTAGAAACAAAGACAGGCAGATGGACAGTCAGCAACCTAGGACTCCACAATTGCCTCTGCAAACATGGAAACACCAGTGCCCATCCCAATCAGGTAAGCCACAGCTGTGTGATTTCTGACCCACCTTTGGTACTGTGGGCCTCCACTAGGCAAAGAGATGGAGCGGTATCCAGTAACTCCTGCCTGCCATCAGTAATCATTAATTTTTCAGCTGAGCAGTATAGCCTCCTGATACACGGCCTCTGAATTTGGCATCTGTCCTATACCCTCAGGCTGCTTCAAGTACACACTGGCAAAGGAAAAGTAAACTTCCCCCTTTGGCTAGGAGATTTGAAACTGAGTACACGCAGAATCTAACAAGACCCACGTCAGACCCTAGCTTTAGAAAAGCATAAAACTCTTTTGGAAAGTATAAGCAGAGGGAGAAAAATCACTAAAAAAAGACAAACTTTCTGCAGGTCACAAAATGAGGACCCAAACTGAGGAATGAGAGTTAGTGTCTTCCTAAGAAAATTACTATAAAACAGTTTTTAAACTTTCTAGCTACTTTCTCAACATATTCCAAGAGGCTATAGTGTTTATGAAACTGAAACAAGTAGTCACAGAAAAGGATATTGGATAATACTACATTGAATCAAAAAAATGCCATTGCTAAATTAAAAGGTACAATCAAGTCAGTAAATGGTGTGGTCATGCCAAAGCAACCCTGACCTCCCAAAAGGCAATGATCCTTCCAGTTTGTAAAAGGTGTAAGATGTTGGCAACCAAGAGATACACAGAGACATCATGGGAACAGAAAGCTCATTTCTACAGGTTCAACCCCCAGAAGTAAATTTGCACAAATAGATGTATGGTTTACGCTTTTACCCAGAGTAATGACTTTCCCAATTTCCAACCACTTTAGCTCCATTCTCTTTCCACAACCATAGCAATTGAAAACATTACCAAGTAAAGTACAATGGGAGGGTGTCTAATTGGGTAAACATATTCCATTTGATGCTTTTCACCTTTTCTTTACACCTTGCCATACAAAGTACTTGCCAAATAACACTCCAAAAGACTCAGACAGACCTGGATGACAGTAACATCCTAGTATCAAAATCTCCAATTACACGCATGCATATAAAATACACACATTAGATAAAGCCAATAGGTCATGAGAGGGAAGGAAAGGAGCTCAATGATTCTGACCCAACTGCATCCTGATTGAATGGTTCTTAAAGTAGGGTCTCCAGAGAGCTTCTGAAGCATTACCTGGAAACTTGTTAGAAATGCAAATTCTTGGTTCTTACATTGGATCCACTAGATTGGAAACTCTGAAGGGATGGACCCAAATTTTGTTTAAGAAGCCCTCTAAGCGATTCTGATACAATTTGAGAACTACTGCCATCAGCACACACACACACACACACACAGACACACACACACACACACACACACACACACACACAAATAGACCTGAGACACAAAAAAACCCAAGAGACCAGAGGATAGTGGTTCTCAATCTTGGTTGCATATTAGCATGACCTGGAGAGCATTAAATATTTCTGAGGCCTTCTGAATTCCAGAATTATTAAATTTAAATCTCTGGGAATGGATTCATATGACTCCAAACCAAGTTTGAGAATTACTGTTTCTTAAGCAAAAGGGAATCCCCAATGTAAGTAATGGCGCCAACATAAGATTTGAAAATGCATGCCATTGAAGAAGGTATTGATAGAGACAAGAAACAATCCCAAGCAATAGTGTGATTTAGGATTTGAACTGTGCCAAAAAAAAAAAAAAGAAAGAAAGAGAGCTATAAAATTACCTGATCTGGAGAGCAAATGGAGAGGAATTCAGGCTGACACAGTCTTTGAGCTTTTTTGAGCCTTATATTGGTCCAAAAGGGAGCACACCTAAAAACAATGAAGGAAAGAAGAGAGTCACGGAAAACAAATCCAGGAAACTGAACACATCTGTGGTTCCCAAAGTTGTCTGCACATTGAAGTCACCTGGGAGCTTTGACGGCTTCCAGTGTCTGTGTTCCGTCTCTCAGAGAATGTGATTTGATTAGACTGAGTGTGACTTGGAACTTGGGAAATTTTAAAAGTTTTCCAGGTGAACTTAATATGTAAGCAAACTTAGGAACCACTACAATGTATGTGGAATAGATATTCCAGAAGAATATGACCAAGCACACAGGAGAGGCACAAAAAATAGAAGAAACCGAAGAAAATGATCCGGAGATGAGGTAAAACCTCTGTGTCATCATCAAAGGGGCTCACTGGTGCTTAGCTGGAAGAAGTTAAAAGAAACTAACTCAGGTATAACTTCATAAGTTGTTGAATTTCAGGGACACAGAAAATATCACAAAAGAAACCAAGCAGGTAAAAACTCATGTTAAAATGCAACTCAAAAAGAAAAAGGAGCAATGTCCACACAGTTATAACCATAGGTAGGAAGGTATAAATAGTAATCTGAACACAATAACCTGCCAAATTCTCATTCGTATGTAAAGGCAACCAATGATATTATCTTTGTGTACAGAGTCGGAAGAGAATTGTGAAGAGTAAAATTGAGAAGTCAAGAATGAGGAAGTGTTGGTATAAAAAACTGGTGCTGGGGCGCCTGGGTGGCTCAGTGGGTTAAAGCCTCTGCCTTCAGCTCAGGTCGTGATCTCAGGGTCCTGGGATAGAGCCCCACATCGGGCTCCCTGCTCCGCAAGGAGCCTGCTTCCCCCTCTCTCTCTGCCTGCCTCTCAGCCTACTTGTGATCTCTCTCTCTCTCTCTCTCTCTCTCTCTCTCTCTCTCTCTCTGTCAAATAAATAAATAAATAAAATCTAAAACAAAACAAAACAAAAAAAACCGGTGCTGAGTGGAACAACCACTGAACCAGTGGGCTCTGAAACCTGGCTGCACACTGCAATGTCTGGGGATTCTCGAAGAGTACCATAGCCTTGTTGCTACGCCCAGATATATTGGCTTAATTGGTCTAGAACGGCCACCCAAAAGTATTTTTAAGCAGTTTCCCAGGTGATTCTAATGTGTAGCTATGGTTCAGAATTACTGTACTAAAACAGTTAATTAAATAATTATCACTAATAACAATTATTGAAAGATGTGTAATGAAAATAATTTAATAACAATTTGGCTCTAATCTTCCATATTATTATATTTACTCTTTCCTCAAGGGAAAAACAATTAAGTTAGTGTGTTATTACAGTCTAAACAGCCCTGCCTGAGGGAACGTCTCAGTGCCCAGGAGCAGCAACCCTGACTGTGTGTATACACATATCCCCCTGATGTTAGGGAATGTCTGCCTCCTGCCCCCACATGAGGTTCAGATCCAAGTGGGGATAAGAAAGTCGGGAGGCAGGGAAGGCTGGAGCTCAGGAGGCCAGGAATCTCCTGATGCCACTTGTGTTTTCATGTGAGTTAGTGTGCATCTGTGGGAATAGTGTCCCTTCCAGGGGCCACCCTCGGATAATGCCTAAACTCCCAAGCAGCATGCTTGAGAAGGGTGGGGACAAAGCAAATAAACAGCAGGGACGTTTCATCAAAGGGAAGTGTTGAGCTTTAAACAGAACAAATTACAAAAGAGAAGTTAAAAAAGAACACAGAATATATGAAATTCCTTTTCTTTTTGTTTTCAATCTTGAAATTAGAGGGAAAGAAAAGTTTTTGTGGTAGTAAAATTTACATAGCAAGTGTAAGCAAGCGAACGCATAAGCTAGAATTTCCTGACCTCAGCACTACTGATGTTCGGGGCAGGTAATTCTTCATTGTGGGGGCTGTCCTGTGCACTGTGGGCTGTTTAGCAGCATCTGTGCTCTCTGCTTACTAGATGCCAGGAACACACCCTTCCCCTCAGAACCAGAAATGTCTCCAGACATTGCCTGATATTCCGGGGCAGGGCGGGAGGGGGGAGGCGGACAAAATCACCCTTGAGTGAAAACCACTGGTGTAAACTAAAGTTCAATATTCTTTCAGAAAAATTAGAGATTCGTTTTCACCCTCCCAAGTGTGTACTATATAAGATCCTATATCTTTACAACTTGTTTTGACATTGTTAATTAGAAACAAAAAATAAAGTTGGTTCAAATACATTCTGAAACAATGTAAAGGTAACAATAGAAAGAAAACAGATTTTATATCCTCTAAATCACTTAAGATAGAAAAAGAATTAAAAAAAACAATGTCTATTTGTCAAGTGACATAAATCACTAAAAGCAGAAAGTTAAAGCAGGGTGACAAAGGACCAAATGTAACCAGTGAAAATGAATGTGAATGGGATAAACTTCCCCATTAGGATACAAAGAATTGCCTGTGAGTGTCAAAATCCACAAATTCAACTACTGAGGCACTAAAAAGGACTTAAAGGCCATACAAAATTTACTCAGCAAAGCAAACCAAAAGGACACAGGAGCAGAGATATTATTGTTCAGATAAAGGTGAAGTTAATGCTTCAAGCCCTAGAAGCCGAGAAAGATTTATTCTATAGTTAAGAAATTAAAATAGCCTTGAACTCAGAAGACAGTAGAATAATTAGCTACTATTATTTTCTTCTTTCTACACTACTGTAATGTCTAAACTTGAGCTCCTTGAAGGCAGCAGCTGTCTCTTATTTATTGTGTATTCCCAGGACCACTGTGTCTGCCAAGGACATCACCCACATTTATAAATACTTGTTGGCTAAGGGACTGTGTTCACATGATGCATGGATCCTGGTGAAGTTCAGTGATTCATTCCCATGTCTCTCCATTTCCTGATCTTTAATGGGAGAGGTCTCATCTCTCCCACTTCTATATTATCCTGTTTTATCCTCCCAGCCTTCATTTTTTTAAATGCCAGTTGCCTAAATTAGGCCTCAAAATTAACGTCAAGCTTACAGGACATGCAGACGTTAAGGATCTCCCACCTCAGGCAGTTTATATTGAGAAACTAGTTATTAATCGGAAATGCTATAAGACCTATATTCGGCAAAACTATAAGGTAGTGTTGCTATGAGAACAGTCCCGTCAGATGGGATTACATTTTGACAGTTCTTTCTAACCCCATGTCTTTCAGAGAGAATACTGCCTCGAAATGGTAGGCGAGGTTACAAGCTCTTTGAGATTAGCCACACTGTGTTTTCCATTTTGCTAACCCTGAGCCTGGCTCACAGTAGGTGCTTAGTAAATGGGTGTTGAAAGTGAATTAAGGAAAGGCCCCATGTTTTTCATTCCTGGATGGGGCCCTCAAAGTGCCATTCTTTCTCTCTAAAGTTCTTAGCAGCTGGAAGAGAGTCTTTTAAAAATATAACCTCCATTTGAATGAGGGGAGTGTGAGTACATGGAACAGTCACAACAGTGCCACTTGACTTGTCACCACTGGGCTACACAGAGGAAGCCCCAGGAAAGAGTATCAAGACACTTACTCCTAGCACTTAGCTCGAATGTGCACCCATCCTTCCTGTTCCCTGCCCCTCCAAATTAAATAACACCAAGGAAAAAATATCGGTCTAACAAGGTCTTATTTAATGTTCCAGACTGACTCAAATCCATATTGATCCCATTTCAATTTGAAGCTGGAGCCTGCAGCAATAAGTGAGATCAATAGGAGGTCTTCATTCAAATATCTCATCTGCTAAAAAAACAAAACAGAAAAGATTCTAGCACTGTACAAGATACGAGGTTGATGAGAAAGTCAGATTTAAAAAAAAAGCTATTTAAAAAGATATAACTAAGTACTTACGCTTATGATAGTTTTGAACATTTTTAAACAGAGAGAAGAGCTATTTTTAGATAGAAAAAAGAAAGGAAATCAGTAAGACTTGCCCAAAGCCCTTACTGATTTAGTTGCGAGGTTTACTTGCTGTGTTTATATAGATTTTTTTTTTCTTAATGTAGTTCTAGAAATACCTTTTGTGGATGCTGAATATGGCTTTTTATATGGACTCAATCAGTAGACGCCCTTCTGTGCCCAGCATTGTGTGGAGTGCTAGAAGTCCCAGAGAAATGTATGACAGCCTCTATGGTCTAGGACTGCATAGTCCTGTGTGGCAAACAGGAATAGAAAAACAAAGGTGTGATTAAGATACAAAACAAGACAATACTGCATTAAAAGTCAAAATATGTGATCCAAATAAAGACTTCTATAAAGGAAATAAAATCCTTTGAAAGGCAATTAAGGAATAGCTAGAAGAATGAGATTTGGAGAAGAGAGACCTCTGGCACTACCGTTTCCTTAAGATAATTTCCAACCTCTTTGTGTACCTGTTTCCTCACCTGTAAAACAAGGAGTGTGATATAGCTACATCATGAGGCTGTTGTGGGGGAACAGGTGTCAAGAACACAGCTGGCTAGTGAGAGTTTAAAGAAGGGAGGATCTGGGCGCCTGGGTGGCTCAGTGGGTTAAAGCCTCTGCCTTTGGCTCGGGTCATGATCCCAGAGTCCTGGGATCGAGGCCCGCATCCGGCTTCCTGCTCCGCGGGGAGCCTGCTTCCTCCTCTCTCACTGCCTGCCTCTCTGCCTACTTGTGATCTCGCTCTCTGTCAAGTAAATTAAAAAAAAAAATCTTTAAAAGGAGGGAGGATCTGTGTGCATCTATGCAAGCCAGAAGACCCAGTAGAGGAGATATGGCTTGTAATCTGGTATAGATTGGAGAAAAGTTGAATTTGGGCAAGTCATTCCCTTTTCTGGGTCTCAGTTTTTTTTTTAGCAAGGTGATGCACTTAAATGCTTCAGCACACTGCTTCTATTTCTGAGAAACAAATGACCCTGGAACATGGTGGCTTTAATGCAATATTTATTTTCCTCACTAGCTGCAATGCAGACAGTGTTTGGTGGGGACAGTTGTCTCTGGTCCACTGGCAGCTCTAAGCATGGGGATTAGAATCATCTGAAGGTAGTGGATACTGCTGAGGACTTAGCTAGAGCTACTGGCTCGAGCACCTACATATTGCTTCCCCATGTGGCTCATGCTACCATACAGCTGGTACCTGGTTTTCAAAAGTAAATGTACAGAGTGAGAAACTGTACTCTGTCCTATGACCCAGTGTCAGACGTGACTCAGCATCACTTCCCCCACATCGTAGTGGTTGGAGCCCACGCAGGTTCACAGCGAGGGGAAACTGATGTCATCTCTAGATGGGGAGTGGCAATATCTAAAAGAACATGTGACACCAGAAATACTACTGTAGCTATTTTGGGGAACTACAGTGTGCCACGCCTAGTATACTTTCTAAAATGTTTGCAGTCATTAGCAGTAATAACAGCAGTATTGGAAAGGGGAAGCTTGATGCAAGACGTCAAAGATTAGCAAGGCATTCAGCAAACATGTACTTATTATGAACAAAAATATAAGTAAGACACAGTTGCTGCCCACGTGGAACTTAAGACCACACAAACAACTAGAACAGAGAACGTGAAAAGCAATGGAGCAAAGAAAAGAAAAGAACCTTTCATGAAAATGGGAGATTCTCGGGTGACAAGGTGCCCACCATGGAGGTCAGGGACAGATCCAGGTTCTGTGGTGTCTGTAGCTTATACAATTTGAGGGCCTTCTTAAAGAAAAGTAATACAAAACTGCAAATACAAAATCAGGTAAAGCACCTTCGAAAGGGCCTTATGAAAGTGAAGAGCCCTGACATTTCAGTTTCAGCATCTAAATAAAAGAGGAAAGGAAGTGAAGCCAAGGGGGAATGGACAGATTCAGAGAAAAGGGAGGACTGAAGGATGAAGGGTCTTACCTTCACCGTTGAAAGGATCAAAATAGGAAATAAGGCAGTGAAAGGATAGGAGACATCTTTGAGGAGAGGCAACAGCAGGAAGTAAGAACAGATCCAGAGCTGGATCTGGTTTGGACAGCCTGGGATGCCAAGAAATGAAGTTAGGATTTTACACTATGATCAACTAAAATTTACTGGAAGATTCTGAAAATGAGAGTGAAATGATTTATGAAGTTTAGTAGGCAGAAAGGATCGGAGTGGGGAAATCATTTGTCACAACTTTTGATACCTAAAAGCTCTTTGTCAAAGTCCCAGACCAGACAATTGGCATTCAGCTTTATTGCTTCTGCTAAACACATCACTGGGTCAGTTATAATAGCTAAAAATGGTAAATCAGAGTATTTTAAAACATCGAAAATCCTAGGTATATTTTTGGCATATTTGTTTTTTGGGACATTATTATGCAGTTACTAAAATTGTATTTATGAAAAGTCTTTACAAACAGAAAACACTTAAAATTCCAAGTGATAAAAGCAGGATATAAAATTACAGGATATTAAAAAAATATATATATATATATTCAGATATGCACTTTTAAGTGCATATAGTTACATACTTGAGTACATAAAAACTACTATAAGAGAACATCTCAAAGTATAACAGTGTCATTGGTTGCCATATGATAAATTTCTTTCAATCTTTTGCCTTTATGTATTTTTAATAATGTGCATGTATTGATTTAATAATTGGATACAAAAAATAATTTGAAACATCACTTTTCCAGGTCTATCCCCAAATATTACCTCCTCAGGAGGACTTCTCTGATGCCTGATGCTTCTCCACATTACCCCACACCTCCAGACCACAGGCACTTATCCTTTTCTTCAAAACCCACTAGAACTGCTTATATTTCTCTTGCCACATAATCATATTCAACATTCTGTATTAGCTTTTGTAGTAGCCCCCACAAGAAGATAAATCCCACAAGGAGGCAGACGAAGGCTACAACCCTATTTCATGTTTCGGTATTAAATTGTTACGGGGGCGCCTGGGTGGCTCAGTGGGTTAAAGCCTCTGCTTTCGGCTCAGGTCATGATCTCAGCGTCCTGGGATCGAGGCCCGCATCGGGCTCCCTGCTCGGCGGGGAGCCTGCTTCCCCCTCTCTCTCTGCCTGCCTCTCTGCCTCCTTGTGATCTCTCTCTCTGTGTCAAATAAATAAATAAAATCTTTAAAAAATAAAAAAATAAAAAATAAATAAATAAATTGTTACGGAATTGGATGGGGTTCAGGGTCCACTGGCAGTTGTGTAGGACAGAGTACAAGTTATTCAAGCAATAAGGCATAGGTGACAAGTTCCATGAAGGGAAAGTGCAGGCCACATTCCAGTGACCAGTGACCATCCAAACTAAGTGGTAGCAATACTAATACTAAGGGCACTGGCATCTGCCATCTCATTTGACCCTTAGAGGAGTTCTGTGAGGAGCAGAGATTCTTTGCCACAAGATTAAATGAGATCATATATGTCAAGTGTTTATGTGCCTGGCACTGAGTAGGTAAGCCAGTGGTTACTATTCTATTGTTTTCTGTGATCTGCTCAAAGTCACAGAACTCAACAAAGTGTGAAGACTGGAATTTTCCAGCCCCAATTCCTATTCTTCCACTCTGGCACCACCCTAGGCCTGGCAATCAATGGTCTTTCTTCTCTCCAAGGATTCCTGGTGCTGATCTGCCCCTGTAACTAACAAGGGTGAACAGCCTCTTGCTATCTTGTCCCTCTTAATCCAATGATTCAGTTACTTCTTCAGTGACTCTGATCACCATAATGGTTCCAGGAAAGGCAATGAGACATTTTGAAAACTGAAAAGTATTAGCATATATTTAGTATCATTGGCCCACAAACTTCCCAATAACAAATGCAATTCTTCTTAAAATGAATGCATCTCTCATGGCCATTATTCTGATGATAAGGACATTCATTTACTGAGCGACCACTATGTGCTCTACCAGGTAACCTGCATGAGTTAGCTCCGTGTAATTATGCAAGAAACCCTATGAGGTATGCATTAGCATCTTCATTTTTCACATTTTCACTGAGGCTCAGGGAGGTCAACTGAATTGCCCAAAGGTTTGAGCTAGTAAATAGCACATTTAAGTCTGTCTTGCTGCAAAGACCATGCCTATTTCACTTTGCCATATAGTAATCAATACATGATAGTACTGATCATATAGTAAGCAATCAACAAATACACCACAGCGATGACCATATAGTAGGTAATCAGTAAGTACAGCATAGTAATGACCAGGTAGTAGGTGGTTAATAAATATAGTTTGAGGTGACATAACTGTGACCCTCATGTTCTCACTGATTCCACCACCTTTGGGTGAGATGGATGAGAGACAGAGAGAGGGGTGAAAGATGTTCTTGTCCCACCAACACTGCTCTATTTATTCACCTCCTACTAGACTCTAAGCATCAAAACCCAGAAACCCCATCGTCAATCCAAGTCGAGTTTAACTTCAGTTCCTCTCCAGGTCCTCAACATGGAAAATGCACATCAATTGCCCTTCTTTTTGCAGACCTTGACCTTCCACTTCCCTCCTTTTCCTAGACCTTCTGTCTGTGACCCCCCGGGAGGCCAGCGGCCACTACAGGCACATCAACAAAAGGTGAGGAAACACAGAATGAAGAAGGTACCTAGGGCACTAGGTTAGAAGCCGTGTCTCTGTCAACTTTGAGGTAATGGGAGCAAAAATGGAAGCTGCTGAGGGGAGGAGAAGCAGCCCATGGTTTTCAGAAGGTTGGTTGAGATGGTGGTCCCTTCTCTTTGGGGAGGTAGTGGGCAGAATAATCACATTGCTCCCCAAAGCTGAAAGTTTGGGTTTTCTCCTTTTGTGCAAGCTGCAATGCTGTTTCTACCACCTGCCAAGGGCCAGCTGCCAGCTCCTTTGGGAGGCATTGTTTCGTTTTAAAGCAGGGGTGGAGGGAAGATGGAGTGACTCTGGCTCTTTTCTTTCCGGAGAGCGTTTTGTTCCTTCTGCTGTCAAGAAGCCTTTGTACAGACAGGTCTTTATTCCCAGGGCAGAAGAACTGGAGACAAGCATTAGACATTTGCCAATTCTTGATCACTTTCCTCACCCTTTATACTTTGTTCTCTTGAAATTTGTTTAGACTGTGTCTTTTCCCTGAAAGGCTTTAAGACCTTTTTCAAAATAAGGTTTATCTACGGTAAGGATATAAAATAGGAACAGAGAAGAGGAAAGGCAAGTCACGGGAAAAAGCAGCAGTACATATTTTAAATGTAAAGATAAGCAAAGCTGCTGGGCTTAAGCGTTAAAAATTAAGCTTTGCAATTAAAGCTAAAAATTAAGCTTTAAAAATTGTCTCTGAGACAAAAAAAAAAAATTGTCTGAGATTCCTGCCAGCTAGGACAAGAGGGGAAACACAGCATGTTATATAACTGTCATACTAGGATCACAGAGGAATCTGATCTTAAATGGTCACTTTGGGCACTTGTTTATACCTGCCTTAAAATAGTCCAGGCTACAGTCATTATGGCTGTGCTGCATGGACTAGGACTCAGCAGCTCTGAGGACCCATTCATATGGGCATCAGAGAGAATAGATTCAAAATTATTTTCTTTGTTGAATCCTGCCCCAGCCAAAGAGGTGAGCACTCTTCTGTCCAAGATCCTTTGTTCTCTCTTAGTTCTCTTAAAAGGGTATCAACTCAGCCTCCTTTTCAGTTGGCTGTTACCACAAATGGCACTAGATTCAATGGGCAACATACAAGAACTCCAGTCTTCACATTTGCTGAGGTGTATGACCTCAAGCTTTTTACCACCTTGTATCTATCAAGTTTACTAAGGGAAGCGATATTTATTGGGAGGGGATCACTCAAAAGATTTCTCATCTACCTTCTTCCAGATACACAATATCTACCATGGGATTAGATCAGGTTGGCTGGGAAATGAATGACTTCCATGATCGTAGACAAAGGACTTCTGCCCAACACCCTCCCAGGCCTTCTCTGAATTGCTTAAATACCTTTACTGACTTGCCTTCTAGTGTGCTGCCATTGTCCTGTGGGTGGTAAAAAACAAAGAAACAAAAAAACAAAAACAAAAAAACAGCCCTGTTGAATGCATTGCTGCATCTTCTTGCAGACATCGAGACAGAGCTCTGCCAGAGAAACCTTGAGAGAAACATGTCCCTTACACCAGGAATAAGTACCCTTCTGAGGAACTGGCATGCTTTCATATTTTGGACCCAGACTGGTAGGGCTGATTTTATTTTTTCCTTAGAATCAGCTGATTTGAAGCTCAGAGCTGAATTTGGGTCCTAGTAAGAAAGTGTAGAGGACTTCATGCTACCAATCCTTGAATAAGCCTTGATGCTGAAGCCCACGAATGAAGCTACTCGAGTTCGCACTCTGCCTCATCTTTTTTTATCTGTCTTTAATTTTGCAAAGTTTTCTTTATTTCATTAAGCTGTCTTTAGTTCTTTCTGGAACAAAGTGGGATATAATAAGCACACTTACTAAAAGACAGGAGAATGCATACTAATTCCTCAAGGGAGACAAAGGTTTTCCCTAGCACTAAACTCTGAAAGAAAATAGCAAAAATGAGGGCATGACTCAGAGGTTATGGAATGATGGAATGAACAAGATCCTCAAAGGTAATTTTATAACAAATAAGGAAACTGAATTTTTACCTTTTTTTTCCTTTTAAAATATATCTTTGACAAAAACCAAAAGTTGTGCAATGTCCATCAACAGCGAAATGGATAAATAAATCATGATATACCCCACAAGGGAATACTACGCAGAAATAATAAACAACTTACAACTACAAACAACAGTATAGATGAGTATCACAATGGTAATGTTTAGCTAAGGAAGGCAGACAAAAGAGCACCTAGGGATGATTCCATTTACATCAAGTTCAAGATCAGGCAGAGCATCTAGGGTACTAAAAGGCAGCATAGTTGCTTCCCCTGGCAGTGATAGTTCCCGGAAGTGGACACAAAGGAAGGCTTCTGAGATGCTGCTACTGGTTTTTTCCTGATGTGGGTGCCAGTTAGTTGGGCATATTTACCTTGCGAACACTTAGGATTTAAGTACTTCCATTATATGTTGTACTCCAATAAAAAGTTTTTTTTTAAAAAAGATGCGTACCTACACTAAGTGATGAGTACGTTGAAGACCAGCCTTACCCTTGGAGTTGGCCATAAATCTGGTTTCAGCTTCAGCTTTGAAAGGCCAAATAACCAAATGCCTATTTCAAAGCCATTTCTGGCTTCCTTGAACTGATGCATGATCAATGATCATGTGACCATACCCATTTTCTAATTATTACATGTAATAACATCAGCAATATGAATGAGGTGTGTCATTTGATTTTATTGTTATTTTCAAATACAAGGAAAGCATTCCAGCTGTAATAAGAAAAATTTCCTTCTGAGGCTCATAAGTTGACTATTATACATACATATTTATTACTGCAAGAGTACAACGCTACAATTAATAGTGTATAAAATTTTTTGAATCAAAAACAATTTCAACATTCAAATGGTTAAATAAATAGAAAAGTGAGTTGACAATATAAACCCTAAGAGAATACGATACGTTAGCTAGTTAACTTACATCCTTTCGAGCCAAGGAATTATTTAAATATAGAAATTTAAATAACAATGCAAGGTGGAATAATAGAGATTCAATTGTATCATATTTCTAATCCTTGTAGAATTGTTTGGTGTATTACCATCCATTATGTTAAAAAAAAAAAACCTTTAAAGAGTATATTTAAATTGTCGTTATTTAATTCCATTTAGGCCAAGAATCTTTTTTTTTTTTTAAGATTTTATTTATTTATTTGACACAGAGAGAGAGATCACAAGTAGGCAGAGAGGCAGGCAGAGAGACAGGGAGAGGAGGAAGCAGGCTCCCTGCTGAGCAGAGAGCCCGATGCGGGCCTCGATCCCAGGACGCTGAGATCATGACCTGAGCCGAAAGCAGAGGCTTCAACCCACTGAGCCACCCAGGCGCCCAGGGCCAAGAATCTTTTAAGAAAAAGTCTTATTTGGGAATTCTTCACATTTTGTGAGGACAAATTAAAAGGAAAATGTCAAATTTGCCATATCGAAATTTCATGAGGAGGAAAAACTCCAGAATCTTGTACAATAACATTCATAATAAATTACCTTTGGTCCAGACAAAATGAAAAATAAAAAGAATATGGTGGGAATGTAACATAGTGTTACAGCCACTATAGGAAATAGTAAGGAGGTTCCTCAAAAAATTACAAATAGATCTACCATATGATCCAGTAATACCACTACAGGTATCTCAGGTACCTGTCTGAAGAAAATGAAGACACTAATTCAAAAAGATATATGGATGTCCTTGTTCATTACAGCAATTATTTACAATGGCCAATGTATGGAAACAATCTAATCATCCATCGACAGATGAATGGATAAAGATGTGGTATATCTACATAGTGGAATATTACTCAGCCACAAAATAAATGAAATCTTGCCATTTGCAACAACATGGATGAAACTTGAAAGTATTATGCAGAGTAAAAAAAGTCAGAAGGAGAAAGACAACAAATACCACAAGATTTCACTTATAAGTGAAATCTAAAAAACAAAACAAACAAACAAAATAAAATAAACCCAGACTCATAGATACAGAACACAGACTGGTGGCTGCCAGAAGGGAAGGTGGTTGGGAGAGAGGGGAGAAATGGGTGAAAGGGAAGGAAGAGGTACAAGCTTATAGTTATAAAATAAATAAGTCATGGGAACGTAATGTACAGCATAGGGAATCTAGTCAATAATATTGTATTAACTTTGTCAGGTAACAGATGGGAACTAGACCTATAGTTTTGCTCAATTCACAATGTATACAAATGCTGAATCACTCTGTTGACCCCCTGAAACTAATATAATATAGTATGTCAATTATACCTCAATAATATAGCCAGGGGCTTAGTACATGTCTGGGACACAGTAAAAGGTCAATAAATGTCAGCCATTGTTTAAAAAAATATATGAAGAAAAGAGGAAATTAACATGAATGAGGAACCCAGACACATTTTATCTTCACCAAACTTCAACAAAACAACTGACTTGGCAAGACCACTTGAGGAAGACAGTTCTTAGAGTTTTCCCCCAATGGAAGTAAACCTTTAAGCAAAAAGCTTGTTTAGAAGATACCACCCACTTCTAAGGACAAAGCACTTTCATTATTTAAAAGGGAATGTCTTTTCAACTGACCAATCTATGTGTCTTAAAGACAAAGTTTCTTTTAGAACATGTGCTACTGAAAACCTTTTATCCTGAATTATATTCTGATGTGTATATAAGTCTAGTGATGTTACTAAGTATGTCAGTTTAAAGTGAGTTTCTACATAGTACTGGAGATTCCTGCGCTGTAATGACAAACCTTTAAAATCTGACTAATAAAATTTTAATAATAAAATTGTCATTGCACAGCAGAGAAACGCGTCAACAAAATGAAAAGGCAACCTACAGAATGGGAAAAAATACTTGCAAATCATACATATGATAAGAAATGAATATCTGAAATGTTAAAATATTAAATTAAATAAATATTAAAAATAAAATAGTAAAAAAAATTAAAAATTAAAAAAACGCCTCACATAGCACCTGGGTGGCTTAGTTGGCTGAGTGCCTGACTCTTGGTTTCAGGTCAGGTCATGATCTCAGTGTTGTGGGATTAAGCCCCACGTCAGGCTCTGTGCTCAGCATGGAGTCTGTTTGAGATTCTTTCCCCTCCCTCTCCCTCTGGTCCTCCCCCTGCTCATGCTCTCTCTCTCTCTAAAAGAAAGAAATAAATAAAAATCTTAAAACAAAACAAAACAAAAACTCATACAACCGAATAGCAAAAGAACAATCCAATTTTAAAAATGGGCAGAAGAACCAAACAGACATTCTTCCAAAGAACAGTGTTCTGTTCTGTTCCAAACAGAACAGACCACAGGTCCATGAAAAAAAAAGGTGCTCAACATCACTCATCCTCAAGGAAATGACCATCCAAGCCACAATAAGCTATCACCTCACACCTGTTGAAATGACCATCATCAAAAAGAAAAAAGATAACAAGTTTTAGAGAAGATGTGGAGGGGAAGGGAACCCTCGTGCACTGTTGGTGGGAATGTAAATTGGTGCAATTGCTACAAAAAACAATACGGGAGGGTGGGGCCCTTAAAAATTCAAAAATACATCCACCACATGATCCAGCAATTCCACTCCTGGTATACATCCAAAGGAAACAAAATCACGGTCTCAAAAAGGTATCTGCACTCCCATGTTCACTGCAGCATTATTTACAACAGCCAAGACAAGGAAACAAAAAGAGAGGAAAGAAGGGGAGGGAATCCTGCCATTTGCAACAATGTGGACAGACCTTGAGGGCATTACACTATGTGAAATAAGTCAGACAGAAAAAGACAGATGCTGTACAATCTCACTTATGTGTAGGATCTAAAAAACCTGAATTTATGAAAACAGAGGCCGGGGTTGGGCAGTGGAGAAAATAGGTGAAGGGGGTCAAAAGGTACAAACTCCCAGTTAAAAGAGAAATATGCTGTGGAGATATAATGCACAGCATGGTGACTATAGTTAACAATACTGTATTGTGTATTTGAAATTTGCCAAGAGAGTAGATCTTAAAAGTTCCCATCAAAAGAAAAAATTGTTACTACGTGAGGTGACTGATGTTAACTACACTTATTGTGGTGACCATTTTACAATATACACGTGCTAAATTATTATGTTGTATACCTTAGACTAATACATGTTATATGTCAGTTGAATCTCAGTAAAACTGAAAAAAATTGCCATGATGACTTAAATAATACATTAGATTAATTCTTATCCCCTAAAATTTCATTCAAGGATAATGATATTTGGCTTGAGTACTGACTATAACATTTGGCCAGTTTTTCACTCAGGCAACATTTCTACTTTTATTGCACATATAACTTAAGCTCAGTGTAGAAAGGTAAACCTGCCTGGGGCTAAGGTCTTGGGGTTAAAAGATTTGGCCTTGTGAAAGCCTCAACTGAACCCACCTCAGGGCCTTTGCACTCACTGCTTGCTCTGCCTGAAACATTTCCCCTAGGTCTTAACATCACTAGTACCTCGTCACCATTCAGGAATTAGGTCAAAGTATCTTTTTCAGAGGCCCACACTGATATCCTAGTGAAAGCAGAAATGCACTAGGCCCCATCACATTCTATCCCAGGCCCAGCACTCTGGATTGATTTGTTTCTCTGAGGATTTATCACTAGTTGAAATTAATATGTTTTTTCCTGCTTGTTGTCTGTTTCTATTCCATTAGGATCTCAGCCCAGAGGATGCAGTGAGAATAGACTCTTTTCTCTTTCTTCCCTCCTCACTGGTGCACTAGAAGCTTCTATGTAGCACCTCGCATCACTGTCTAAGTGTTCCACCACCCACAAGAGGAGGGGCAGTATCATACAGCTCAAGACCATACTGGCTAGGCAGCGAGGCCTGACCCTGCTATTACTAACTCTGTGACTTCAGACCAGTTACTCAACCTCACCTAGCTTACGTGAAAGGCTACTTTTAAAAAGTTATAACTTATTTCTTAGTCTGTGTGGTTAGGTGTAGGTTGTTTTAAAGATTTTTTCTTTTTTTATTCATTTGACACAGAGAGAGAGATTACAAGGAGGCAGAGAGGCAGGCAGAGAGAGAGAAGGAAGCAGGCTCCCCGCTGAGCAGACAGCCCGATGCGGGCCTCGATCCCAGGACCCTGGGATCATGACCTGAGCCGAAGGCAGTGGCTTTAACCCACTGAGCCACCCAGGCGCCCAGGTGTAGGTTGTTTTAAACGTTTGTGTGTGTGTGCGTGTGTGCACGTGTGTATATACACTTATATATTTTATATATATACAACTAATATTCTTTTTACATATTTAATTTTAAAAACTTGTGAACCACTAGTACAAAACACATAATCAGCAAAGGTTGGCTTCCTCCCCTACCCTTTCTCTTCTATATTTTTGGAACAAATTATTTTCCAAACTGTCCTGTTGCCTTCCAACCACTTTTATACACAGTAAGTTCCTACTCATCCTTTTCTGTCTCTCTCTCTCTCTCTTTTTAAAGATTTTATTTATTTATTTGACACAGAGAGAGAGATCACAAGTAGGCAGAGAGGCAGGCAGAGAGAGAGGAGAGAGGAGGAAGCAGGCTCCCCACCGAGCAGAGAGCCTGATGTGGGCCTCGATCCCAGGACCCCGAGATCATGACCTGAGTGGGAGGCAGAGGCTTTAACCCACTGAGCCACCCAGGCGCCCCCCTTTTCTGTCTGTTAAAGGAAGTCTTCCCTGTCCTACTGGCAAAGTTTGTTGCTCCTTATTTCCCCGACACCTTGTATTTACTACCTTAAGCTATAATTATTGCCTGCATTCTCATCTTCTCCTCTCATCTGTAAGCTGATTCAGACCATAAAATATAATTTATCCACCTCCGTTTCCCGAGCACCTACCCCAGTCTCCTTTATATAGTGGGGACTTGGCAATTACTACACTAATAAGTTAAGGCACTGAAAAGTACCCATGTAATCTTGAACAAATTACTTAATCTCTTTGTACTGTACCTCAGCTGCTTCCTTTGTAAAATGAGGATCATATTATTACCTGTATTATAAGGTTGTTAGGAAGAATAATTACAAAGCTCCACGAGGGAAGGGACATATGTTTTTTGTTCACGGCTGAATCCCCAGTGCCTAAAACGATGCCTGACACGTGCAGTAGGCACTCAGTAAATATTTCTACCGTGACCCAAGTCAGATAATCCATGCAAAGTGCTTGGCATGGTGCCTGACCTATACGTGCTCAATAAATGTTAGCTATTATTAGTAACTCTATTCTGGCCAGTGTCTGCCTCACTGAACACACATGGAGGCTAGAAAATTATCAGACACTCTTTCAAGATGACATTTTCCTGGTCATGTAGCAATTCCCTCAGTCACCAGCACCAAGCCCTCCCTCCTTCACAGACCCTCTGTCTTCCTAAGTTCCCAGGGAGCACCACCTCTTCTGAACTACTCCAATCTGGATTGCTAAGGACCCAGGCAGGGCCATGGTTATCCTGAGTCCCCATCTAGCGTGTGAACTCCCTGAGGTGTTTTCTATTACCACCCCCAACAATGCAGAGTCACTGATGGTTGGTCCCTCTATTTATTGAGCTGGTATGCTGCCCCACAACCCGTTGCCTTTAATACAACCCCCCTACGCCCCCTATCTTCAATCTCTTTCTACTTCTACCTCAATTCCTTCACTTCCTTGCAGAATTATGCCCACAATTTACTAGATTCCATCTTTGGGGCTTGCTTCAGTTCAGTCTATTTTAAGCCTTCCCAGATGTTTCTCATCCCAGGACTCCCCTGCCACCCCTGTATGGCTGCCCAGATCCCAGGAGATCTGGCTTCCTCTGGGGAGAGTGGCTGCAACTGCAGCTGCCTTGGGCCTGCTTCCTGCACTGTCTGGGCCCCTTGTGCTCAGCCCACCCCAGCCCACCCTCTTCCTGCCTCAATCAGGATCTGCATTTATTCCACAGTCATGTAGTGCACTCTCTGGGCTCCAAATGCACCCTGTTTGCCTTTCTGGGAAACTCCATGGTCCATCTACCCTACCCAGGCCCTAGCCCACAGGCATCCCCCTTAGGGTTCAAAAGACAGTAGTTCCTGATGGAAGGGTTGGGTGAAGAATGTGGCCCCCTCCATTGCAGGATGCTGACAGAAGGGCTGGGTCTGAAAGAGTAATGAGCTGAGGCTACTTTTTAGGGGAAAGGCTTCAGGAATGGGCAGCTGTGGTCACTTAGGATGAATTTTAGACCCCTTGCAGCTGCTGAAAGAAAGATCTGGCCCCAGGGATGTGCAATGGAATGATGTGTTCGGGTTGCCATTGCCTAGGACCTTGAAAGATATTGGCTTGGGGCCCCAGGGTTCCGTTCCAGAAGACCAAATGCTTCACTGTTCTAGGTTCTTTGTGCTCCTGGAAGGTTTGGAGCAGTCCACGCGCAATTCACTCCCCCAGTCTGGCCTCCTGCCAGCCCTCCCCTGCTCTGCACATGGTCGGGCCCCATGGGGCTAGACATTGCTACTCTGCAGCTGGGTGGGTTCGGGTGAGGTTTTCAGGATGGGTGGTATGAGACATAATCCTATTTCTGAGGTGTAGTGTGTACTCTAACTGACTTGGACAAAGTTCTTATGGTTGAGGAGTCAGAGAAGTAGATGTCCTCCCTGTCATTCATATTTATGTCATCCTTCAGAGGCCCCTGAGGAAGTGCCGTACTCCAGGAATCTCCTCTCCAAGGAAGCCCACCTCTGTCCTGAGTATCTCTTGCTTCTTCTTTTTAAAAATATTTTATTTATTTCTTTTGAGAGAGAGTGCAAGTGCACACGAGCAGTGGGGGCAGAGGGAGAGAGAGAGAGAGAATCTTAAGCTGGCTGCATGCCCAGTGCATGGAGCCCAACATGGGGCTCAATCTCAGGACCCTGAGATCATGACCTGAGCCAAAATCAAGGGTTGGAGGCTTAACCAACTGAGCCACCCAGGCACCCCTTGAGCATCACTTTCTTCTGCAACCCATCAGGGGCTGTGAATTACAAGAGGGGTAAGAACATGCATTCTGCACTGGGACCTGGTGTACCCTTGGTAGACAGGCTTTCCCTGAGGGCTTTGGAGAAATGGGAGAATTCTCAGCATCTGCATTTCTCAGAAGCTCCTGGTGTGCAATTGGCACTTGATAATTGTTTGTAAGATACCTATGCAGATTCTACTCCTTCCTCAGAATCAAGCTGATGATTTTCCAGGGCTTGGAGTTGCTGTCTATATACAGGAATACTTAAAGCTCTGCTCAGCTAAAGAAGCAGTGACTGCTGCTTCAGAAAATGAATGAAGCTCTTCTTGGAACAACCCAATGACCCACTGACAGTTTCCTCTTCCTATCTCTGCAGTAGGTATTTAAAGCGCCAAATCTCACTGCTGGTTTCCTAACTCCATGATTTATGATCTTTTTGGCCTTGGGAAAGTCAAGTCAATTCTCTGAGCCTTGGTTTTCTCATCTGTAGAATGGAGGTTAATCTACCTTTCATGGTTAGAGTTGACGTTTTCAACACTGCCAGATAGTTTTAACCACTAGCAAAGATTATAAAGCTTGTAGGCTTTACTAGATACTCAGCACTGTTCTAAGTACTTTATATGTGAAGCAGATTAGGAATGTCACCCCAAAATATGCCACTTTGGCATGAGGATTATTTCTAGCCAAAGGCAACTGAGAATCAGCAGATGCTGAAAATCTGCCTTCGCCTTATTTGTCTGAAATCGGGGCATAAACTTTCCTTTGTGAACGCGTTTCCCCATCCACTCTGTGTACCAGGGAAAGGGAGAAACTCCTATCACCAGAGATGGAGAGTTGACATAGAGGTGAGTTTGCAAAATCAGACTTACTAAAAGAAGTCTTATCTTCCATTAGTTCCCTATATTTCCCCCATATATTTCCCCATTACTTCCCCAAAGCCCAAACTTCCTCTCCTTGGTTAAGATAGTATACATGCTCCCAAGTGTAACCATTTCTTTGAGTTTTATTTTTTTCCATGATCTCAGTCCATGTAAATATTTAAAAACATTGTGTGCCTTTTCTCCTGTTAATCTGCCTTTTGTTAGTTTAATTCACAGATCCCCAGATACTGAACCTAAGAGAGTAAAGGAAAAGTTTTCCCTCCCTGACACATGAATTCACTCATTTAATCCTCACAGCAACCATACGAGGTAGGTGAGGTGTTATTACCCTAATTTTACGTAGGAGCACGCAGGCACACAAAGAGCCTGAGTAACCTGCCGAAGGTTGCATGGCTCATAAGTAGTAGAACTAGTGAAATCTGAACTGCTTAGGCATTCTGATTCCAGGTCTTAGCCCTTGCTTCATAAAGAGTAGTTTTTACACTAGCTAACAATAAAATGTAGTTGTTATTCGCATGGCTAAAAATCCATACATTCTCTACCTTAAAGGAATACTGTGAAGACAGTCCTTTGTATTTTTCAATTTTATAGTATCTGAAGCCGGAAAAAAGGCATAGTTTATTCAAAGGTGAAGGTACACGGAAAATATGGACATTACTGTGTGGAATGTTCAGGACCCTGAAATATTATGTGCAAACTTTAAACTTCCCATTAAACAATTTGCTAGAAGATTAAGTTCTAGCATAAAATACAAAGCAGAGCATAACCTTCTGCCTCAACAATATTAATTTTAAAACTTCCAATTTAAATAAAAGCTATAATTTCAATTTTCTTTCCAGGGCCTATGTTCTTTTTGACTTCCCCAAAGCCTTCATGCAAATCCACTTTACTGCTGAATCACAAATTGTGGATCTATTGTTTTCCTGGAATTGAGGAGAGAATTTATTCAAATTTGACCTAAAACTATAGATAATAAGCCACTGAAAACAGTTCCCCCAGACAAACAACTATGTCCCTACCCAATATAGTAGCCCCAAAGGGATTCTTATGGCCTAGTTATATCCTCCAGGGATGGGAAATGGGGGTGGGAGGGACTTTTGAACGGAATATGCTGACGCTGCACTAACTACATAGCAGGCACCCTGTAATGACACCTTCGGATAACACAGAAAATGACTGTGTTCCAAGGATGAGCTGTAATGAGAGGGGAGGGTATAGAGAGCCACAGGCGGCATTGTTTCCAATCTAACAACACAACTGGGGGGAGGGCCAGGTGTGGGCTTGTTTTCAAAATAAACACTGTGATGGTGTTTCTGCACAGGCTTTTGAGGAGAGCTTGAAGTTTGAAGAACCAACTAGCACTGATAGATTCCCAGTTCCCCTACAAAGGCAGAAACAGGAAGAACATCCTTACCCAGGTATTTGTGTATGACACTTTTTGGTCACTGATAAATTTTCTACCAAGAGTTTATAAAACTTCCTCTTTGTTGAAGCTCTATTACTTGAGCAGATGACTGGGCCTCCTTCTTTTTTTATCTGTTAATTTGGGATACATTATAACAGCAAACTCATAGGTTAGTGTGATACTCACAGCCATGTCTACATAACATTTCATATGTTGGTAGGTAGGTTGGTAGGTAGGTAAGTAGGTAGGTAGGTAGGTAGGTAGGTAGATAGATACATAGAATGAACCTATACAGTACCTGGCTCATAGTAAACAAATAATAAATGTTACCTCCCCTATGTCTCTGAAGTTCCCCCTAGTTTCACTAGGAAAAGAAAACAAAATCAGCCCATTTGGAATGACAGTGCAACCCAACCTTTCATGTGCTTTATGAAGACAAGATCCATTCAGTGTAAAGAAAGAGCTCAAAGTTGAAAAGCATCATTCTATAATCCTTTACAGAATGGTGACACTTGGCTGATTTGTCAAAAATCCTGCTACATATCCACACTGGGTGCTTTTAATGAATGTCAGATTTTAAGAATCTATGACATTGACATTACTCCATGGAGCAAAGACTGACGGCCCAACTTATAAATTCCCTGATGCATGTATTAGCAAGGAGGCAAGATGAGTTTTCTGTTCACTGGTCTTGTTCTGCTGTCAGATTCTGGGGGACTTGCATTTCAAGCAATATATCTAATCTCTTTAAATTAAATTATCTTCCTTTCACCAGCCACACATTTTTTTTAGAAGAATATTATCAACTAAGTGAATCAGAAAATGTGGGTTTAAGTCTTGCTTCCTTGGTGAAACGATATTAAAATGAATGTTATTCCCCAGATAAATGATGTGTTCCAAGGGTCATGTACTACAGCTGTTAGAAACGTTTTTAAAAGAAACTTCAAGTGAAAGGAGGAGGAAATATAAAATTAGAGGGAATTTCCTTCTTCAAAGGGATAGTGGGTGTAATTTGGCTTTTATCAGAACAATGATAACTTCCCCCACCTCAATTTTGCTTCTCCATTGATTCTGTTTAATCATCACTATTGAATTATTAGAATGTATGTAAAATATTTTTCTGTATGAAATATACTCTCAGCTTAACACACAGGTCACTTGGAATCTGTTATTAAGCTAAAATCCCCACATACCTACTACAGTCTTTTTTTTCAAGATTTTATTTTTTAATCTTTTAACATAATCTCTACCCCCCAATGTGGGCTTGAACTTATGACCCTGAGATCAAGAGCTGCATGCTCTACTGACTAAAATAAGTCAAGCAGAGAAAGTCAATAATTATTAAATGGTTTCACTTACTTGTGGAACGTAAGGAATAACACAGAGGACATTAGCAAAAGGAAAGGAAAAGTGAAAGGGGTTGGAATTGGAGGGGGAGATGAACCACAAGAAACAGTGGACTCCAAGAAACAGTCTTTAAAAAAATCCTAACTTCTGCCTGTGTGTCATCTCTGGTCATACTACAACATAAAGCTTCTCGATGGTGATGATCGTAATATCACATGCTCAGTTTGAGTTCCCCTAAAACACATACTTAGACATGAAAATTTTCCTGATGATTTCAAAGCTAAAGCAATCGAAGCCAAGTTTACCCAAATTCTTGTATCTAGTAGTAGCTGGTAAAGTAGGATTGGAACCCAGTTCTCTTGATACCCTAACGTAAAACCAAGCTGAAGTCATTGATAACTGCACTTTTATCTTTGCTTTTAGGCTGCTTTGTTACAAAACCTTCCTCCATAAAGTCTAGACCAGGGATCAGCATGCTTTTTCTGTAAGGGTCAAGACAGCAAATCTTTTAGATACTGTGGACCACGTGGTTTCTGTTGCAACTAGTGAATTTTGTGGTGTAGTGCAAAAGCAGCTACATGTAAGAAGTAAATGAATATGTGTAACTGTGCCCCATAAAACTATATTTATAAAAATAAACAGTGGGGCACAGAGTAGAGTTTACTGACCCCCTTCTCTAGTTCATAGTTGTCATTTATATTTTGGTTAAATTCAAAATACGGAAATCATTAGCTATGTTCATCTCTTACTTCTAGAACTAAGTTTGAAATTTGTTAGAGTACAGAACCAACTAATCCTGCTCTGAGAGCCAATCTAAATCATCTAACACAATCTTGACATCAGGTGGTTTCCTAACAATACCTGGTAAATGATCAAGTGAGTGAGGTAGGGAGGCAGGAGTTGATATACTTCAAGAGGTCCTCCTGGAAACTTCTGGTCACTAATGTCAGCATGGTGGCCAGATAGTTTTAGTTTTACAAATGATAATATATAGATCTCTGTGTTTTGAGAGAGCTCCAAGTATCTCAGAATGTTTCACTCATCGCCCACCCAATTCACCCAATATCTATTGTATAAGGGATGTTACCGCTAGTAAATAATTCTAGAAAATTAAATTGCTAGATTAAAATCACTAAATTCCTTTCTTAGTTAAGAAATATTAAGAGCACTCTCACTTTTAAGTGAAATTTTCCAATAAATTAAGGCTGAGAGGATACAATGGACCCTAAAAAAGATTCCACCATGTTTAAACATGGTGGCACTGTGAGAGGCCCCTGATGGGCTATATCTTTAAAGCAAGATAGACTGGGGTGCCTGAATGGCTCAGTTAAGTGTCTGACTCTTGGTTTTAGCTCAGGTCATGATCTCAGGATCATGACCCCCGGGTTATGAGATGGAGCCCCATGTGGGGCTCCTGGCTGGGTGTAGAGCCTGCTTAAAATTCTCTCTCCCTCTCCCTCTGCCCCTTATCCCCACACCCCACTCACACATGCACGATCTCTAAATAAATAAATAAATAACAAGATAGACAATATTTTCATTAACTTGAGTTCTCTGAGAGTAGCCCTTCCTGTTTCCATATTAACATGGAGAAAGCATTGAGTTTAATGCCTGGTCATAGATATGCTATCTCAAAGATAAAAAATACATTGTGTAACTTATGATAACTCATGACATTTTGCACTGATAAATTACTAAGTAATTACTCAATGACAGACAATACTCAGTTACCATCTCAGCTTGTTCAGGAGCTTTCTGTTCTATAACCTGGCCAAGTCTAGACAGCCTTTACAAAATGGGCAATGGTTTTCACCCCACAATACAGTAAGAAATAAAATAACCTTGGGAAGGCAGAATTTTTTTCCCTCCTATCAATGAATATATACATTGGAGATTATAGTGCTCTGTAAGGTAATTATTTCTGAAGGCATACAATCTATCATGTGTGGATTTATCCCCACTGAGTAAGGGGACAAAGTTACCACTGTACCAGGTCAATATCACAACATATGACTTCACCATGACCAAGGAGAACATGGATGAGTTTTAAAGGTGATATCAACAGCTTTTCATGAAGAATATGAAATTCTATATAACTTTAATGAAAATATCAGCCTCCTTTCTTAGGAAAATAACAAAGAAAGCCATGGATGTTGCACAAATGACAAATGCCTCTAGAACCCAGAGTGGAGCACTGAACCATAAATCAAGAATAAAGTGAGGGACTGGAACTTGAATACAGCTTTTAGATTCAATTGCCTGAGACTAAACATGGATTTTATGAATGATCTTAAATCTGAAAAAAATCTAAAAGTCAAGTTTAGCATGGAAATAGTGTGGTGTGGTCATTAAGACGTTAGATTTTAGCTTTTCTCAACCTCAGTGTAAATCCCAGCTCAGCCCATTTTCAGCTGTGCGACCTCTGGCAAATTATTTGAACACTCTAAGGCTCATTTTATAGATGAGGTATCAATCTAAACAATCTAAACAAGTTGCATTTCGAGAATAAGCAGACCAATGCAACAAAAGTGCTTGTCCCATGTTTGTAGCACAGTAAACACAAACATGAAAGATATGGTAGGCTTTACAAGACACTTGTGACCAGAGTGGAATAAAGTGCACCATAATTTCAGTAATACCAAAAGAATACATAATCTGATAGAGTACCTCTACCATGGAACTTGAGCTGGCTGTGCTAGTGCTTATGGGTTTTTTTTCCTTTTTTTTCTTTTTTCTTTCTTTCTTTTCTTCCTTCCTTCCTTCCTTTCTTCCTTCCTTCCTTCCTTCCTTTCCCTCTCTCTCTCTCTCTCTCTTTTTCTTTTTTCTTCTTCCTTTTTTTTTTGACCATGGACAACACTCAACAATTCACTTAGTAAGATTTTACTGAGCCTCTGCTATATTTTAGGTGCTTTAGTAATCAATGATAACAACTACTTGTTGTTACATTACAACTACTTTAGTAATCAATGATAACTACTACACCTTCTGTCCACCTGGATACTCTCCTAAGTCACTATCTAGAAGGGAAAGAAAAATATTTAAAAGGTGGAATGTAGGGCGCCTAGGTGGCTCAGTTGGTTAAACGTTTGCCTTTGGCCCAGGTCATGATCCCAGTATCCTGGGATAGAGCCCCACATCGGGCTCCCTGCTCAGGAAGAAGTCTGCTTCTCCCTCTCCCCCTTCTCCCCACTTTTGCTCTCTCTTTATAATAAATAAATAAATAAATAAATAAATACATACATACATACATACCTTTATTAAAAAAAAAGGTGGAATGTACAAAGTTGACACAGAGATGTGAACACTGAATAAGAGGGAGGGTAGAAAAAGATAAAGAGAATCACAGTCGGGGAGACCATAGGAAGCTACCTAGAACAGGTGACATTTACTCGGGCGATGAAGGCTGGGTAGGATTTTGATACATGGAGATGGAGTAGGAGGAAGTAAATTCCAAATTTAAGGTTCTTCTGAGGAAAGGGCAGATGTGATCAAGCATTGAGTCCACTTAGGGCCAGCAAGGAGTCTAGATGCACTGGATGACAGGATGAGGAAGGTATGGCGGGGCCAGTGCATGGACCCTGAGTGCCAGGCTCATTCAGAAGAACCTTCCCTCCAAGAGGCATGGTTTCAGAAGAAACACCCATCAGTGGTCAAGCAGGATGGAATCTGAGACAAGACTAAAAACTCTAACATCAGGAAGCCACTGAGTGCAGTTTCAATGGAGGAATAGGAGCAGAAGTCAAATGAAGTAAAATGAGGAGTCAGACGTTGATAAGGAAATGTATTTTGACTTATTTTTTAAAGAAGTTTGCCTATACCTTGATATGAGAGGTGAAGTGTTTTGTTTCAAAAAAATGGAGGCCCAAGCATATTGTAGACTGAGAAAAGAGAGCCAGAAGGAGCAGAAGAAAGGGAAAGAAGGTAATGTAGAACTATCTCCTTCAAAAACATACTTCATACTAGCCATTGAAGTTTCCTTATTTTGGAGAGTTTGAATTCTGTGAAAATGAAGTTCTGCAGACATTGGAAGGAGAGCAGGATGGTGAGTAAAAATACTGAAAGATTCTGTGGTAAAAGGCAGTAGACTAAACGCTCTTGAGTTGTATAGCCCTGAGCAGTAAAGATTGATGGGTTTTAATCTTCTCTGAGTGCAAGGAATGGAAATAGGCATAGGAGTCTAAGAAGCCGGGAGAAGGGCTGGTTCAGCCACTGTGGAGAAAGCAGCAGGAACCTCCTAATACATTAATGGAGTCAGAGGCCAGCTGGGGGTAGTATAGTGGACCACATTACCACTGTTTTCATGACTCTCTACAGTCATGGGAGATGAAAAGGCAGGCAACAGAGGTGACTCAGGTTGGACACTGACAAGTAGAAATGGAGGACATCACGGTTGTGTGAGAAGATGGGAAGAAGAAATTCTATGAGAGGAAGAAATAGATGGGCACTGGGTTTTGGCCAGAGGAAAAGTGAAGTGGATCCAGAAGAGGGGTAATGGAGTAGAAGAATAGGGAGGGCTCAAGGGTGGTCTCAATGCTAAAGTCTAACAAGTGCCTCATGTAGGGACTACAGAGAGGTAGAAGGGGGAAGGTGAGGGAGTCTGCCCAGAAAAAAAACTTGCAACTTCTCGACCTTTCCCAGCCCACACATATTTGGCCCTATGAAATGCTAAAATTTTAGATGGTCAGAACTTGCTTGCCTTGAGTTCTATACTTAACATTTTCTGTCAAATGTATTATGTAACACATTGTCAATGTAGTAAGATTGCGGGTTTCCTGAGGGCAGGGATAACACACGACTTTCTTTCATCATGTTGAAACATGTAATAGAAAGACAGTTTATCCTCAGTGGCCAATAAATAACCGCTGGTGAAGTGAATTGAAATTCATTGGCAATCTTGGTGCTTCCCTCCTCAAGATCACTGTCTTCCTCCTCTGTAACTGCCACGGGTTCTACTATGAGAGATGCAATCAGGACACTCTCCAGGTCCCTTCCAAGGCACGTGAACTCCTTTTATGGCAATTAGGAACTAGAATATGCTTATGGATCCACAGAACAACTCTCAGTAGCTTTAATCCACCCAGGGATTGAGAAACAGCTTATTGGTGTGGTTAGGAGCATGACTTTCAGAAACTAGGAGCCATGGGTTCTAGTCTGAGCTCAGCTACTTAACAGTGTGACCCCATAAATTACTTGGCTTCTCTGATCTGCTGTTTCCAATATATTAAAAAGGAAATAAGGGGAGACGAGTATAAACCTCACAGGATCTTTGAATAAAGCATTTAGTACAGAGCCTGTTATATAGTAAGCTGCCAATGACAACAGCGGCTGTTTGGGAACATACACAGAAATGCTTATACTACCTCAAAGCTTTAAGCAAAATTCTGCAGAGTTTTAAAAGGAAAAAGAGAAATCTTATGATCTCTGTGAATCTTAACCTCTCTTTGCATCGGTCTCCTTAAACGAGAACAGGAATAATATAATGCCTACCTCAGAGAGTTGTTATGGTCAGTCAATGAACTAATATTGTAAAATCCTCGGATCAGGGTCCAAGCACAATCAGCATCGTTCCAGATACCTGTATGAACTCTGAGTTCGTGATGAAGGGCTCTGGGGTCAGCTGTCATTTGCAGTTTCTTCTCTTCAGGAAGATTCTCTAAGCCTAACAGAATGAAATTGGGGCCATTATTCTGTAAAGCCTGGACTACAAGCCAACTTTTCAGAATGGTTTGTTGAACAGGCTATAATCCCCATTATCTTTATATAATAGTCTAAAAGAAAATTACAAACTCTTCTCATTACTAACTTCTCTCCAATTCCCATCAGAATCATTCTGGCTCTTCTGCCAAGTTGCTCGAAGCTGGGTGTGTCTTGCCCTTATGATGGCGGCAGACGTTCTGTGCGTGTGTCTGGCAGGTCTCACAGAAATGACCAGTTCTGCCTTTGAAGCTCCTGCATTCCTCCAACTTTGGACACAGGAGTGAGACCCATAGGTGGAATACAGTGAGGAAATACCAGAAGGCTCATGCTCAAGTCCATTCTGCAATATTCTAGCTGTATAACCCTAGGCAATCTACCTTGTCTCTGTGGATCCCAGATTCCAAATTTATGACATCGGGGTGATACTATTGACGACAAGACTTATCTCAGAGAACTTCTATGAGTTGCAAATGAGCTAATATGCATAATGATATTTCACAGATGTAAACTATTACTATAAGTGTTCTCACTATCCCACCCTAATTCTAGAAAATGGGTCATTTGCCATTATCTAAAACAAACAAACCACACCATGAGAAAAGTGGGTCAGACTCTGTCATTCTTCTGGTAGGATGGTAAGGTGGACAGAGATCATTCTGGTTCACATCCTCCCAGTCCTTCCTTCTCTCCACCTCAGAGAGGGTGCAAGGAGAAGCTACCTCGAGCCAGATCAGCCCTAAGAATCCTCATAATTCATCAGAGGAGGGACAAGTGCTCTGCTGGGTCAGCATCAGAACGAGTTTAGATGTTACTTATCAGGGGCAAGAATGGAAAATGATTTGAGGGATTAAAGAGGAAAAGGAGGATGGCTTCATCTATGGAGAAAAAAAAAAACAAACAAACAAACAACACACAGGCTAGTCTTAGCAAAACTGCCAAATAGGTACGTTTCATGGAGAAACACTTTACTTTCTTCTCTCTGCTCTTCTGTCACCCTATGACTCTGCCATACTTCTATCCCATGCCTTGACTCTTCCTGGACTTTTCTGGCTCCCAGAACCAGCAAAGTTGGCTTGGCTGGCTGAACACAAGCTTAGAATACTAGTAAAACAGAGACAGAGCTATGCTATGGAAATATTTTGGCATCATAGGAAGAATCAAAACTGCGTTTGACTCTTACACTAATTTTATACTATAAAACTGTCTCTATTTTGCATGGCATACTAGAGGCAATGGACCATTCTCTTTTTGGCACTTGGGGCTCCATGGTTCTGAAAGCATTGCCTCTGGCCTGCACTCCCTGGTCACTGACCCCACTGGTACCTCGGAGCCCGGATACAGATTGCTAAAGCTGATGTCAAATGTTTGTAACTACCCGTGTCTTAGCAGGGGAGTTCTATTCAGAAAACCCATTTGTAACTTAATGGGGGACTTCAAGAACATAAACAGACAGACAGACAGACAGATTAAAGCAAGGGAGAATTCCAAGCACCTTTAATAGATCAGAAAAGTAGATATTTGCAGAAAGAATTATTTCTACTTTTCTCAAATCTTATTGCATTAGTGACTGTGGTTGATGCTGGAGTCTGTGTTTGCAGACTATTTTCCTCTAACTTGCCAATAACAAGTCTGGCAATAGCACTAGTGGGTCGGGGTGGGGGAAACACATCATTTGAGTCCTTTACTTTCACTTGATCTTCAGTTATCCACAGAAAGTAACCCTAGGCACCCTTCCTACTGTGTTGTTAGTTTATTTTTCTTCTACAGTCTGTACCCAAATATATAATTTTTCCACTTCTTGGTTTGCAAACGGCTCAGTCACGAGGGGGAAAAAAAGCACAGCGATTACCAATGGGAGATGCCCCTAAACCTCCAGCTGCGAACAGGAGAAATCCAAGATGACCCATCATCTAAATGTCAATGCAAACACCATGCCATTCAGAATGAAACAGGGAAGGCTGCGTGCAGACAGCCAAAATATATTACCAATTGCATATTTAGCTCCAGAACTCGCAAATCATTGCAGAGAAACTTAGGGGCTTCTCGCTTGATTAAATAGTCTGTGATGGAGGGTGCAGTTGTTCCCCACAATAGTTGCATGCAAATGACAGATTCACATGAACTACAGCACGGAGAGCCCTTAGGGGGCTGTACATTTTTAAGTAATTCTGCCATTGTTTTTGCATAGTAATTGGAAATGTACATTCTATTGGGATGTGATTCTTATTAGAAGAGAAGGTACCTGCTCTCCGCTACAGGATTCTATTCATTTAGGGTCACAGGGACTTAAAAACAGAGGAAGAGTCTGCATTTATGCTCTAAATGGGAGTCTGTACAAAACACGAGCAATCTCTAGCCTGCACTAAAAGCTAACTTCCACTCTCTACTTTCCTCTGTCTCTTTTCCCAGCTTCCTATTATTTATTTAGCCTGATTCTGCTTTGTGAATAAGTGACTCCCTAATGACCAAGTAGTAACTAGAGTTAAATTAGTCATGTAAGGGCGGTAAATTAGTAAATGGCACCCCAGTTACCAGAGAGGCTATATCATGCAATGTGCTTAACGTATTATTGTCATCCAGGAGCCAAGAGCTGTCCTATGCAGATGATTCTCAGTGGCCCCACTCAGAGTACAGCATAAAACGTGGAAAGCCGTGGGGTCACCTCACCATATTCTCCCACCTGTTTCTCCCTGGGTTTCTTGGATATTTGAGTGAAAGCTGGCCTAGGTCAGGGTCACAGAATATAGCTGACAGCTTCACAGGAAAGGTCTAGTCTGGGATACTGTGAAACTCCACTGATATAAATGAGGACGATCAGCCAGTAAATGAAGGGAGGAGGGGGGAACAGAAGTACTTTGCATTGTTGTTGTACAAAACAGAGGTCTTTGACCAGCAGCACTGGTATCACCCAGAAGCTAATTAGGATTGCAGGAAGTCCAGCCCCACCCGGGCTTCCCAAATCAGAATCTGCACTTTTGCAAGATGCTCAAATAATTTTCATGTACGTTAAAAATGTTCAAGAAGCCCCGTGAGCCTTAGTCAATCTTTTATCGACAGGGCCTTGATCAGAGCCTGGCACACAGTACACATTCAAATATCTGTGAAATGAATTGAATGAGAATGAAGAGGGGAAAGAAAAGAACTACATGGCAATGTAAAATAACTTCTGCAGAGAAATCAAGTTCCAAAGAAAAACTGAAAATTAAAGGCAGTAGAAAACATGCAGGGGACTCCACCTGAGTGGTGGAGATGGGCTGTGGCCCCACCTACTGGCCAGAGTCACTGGTGTGCCATCCTTGCCCATGACCTTCATTCTAAAGTCTCTACCTCTCCCACCAGCCTTAGGATCCTGGCTCCCTATCGGGCTCCACCAGGCCTATTAGCCACAGTTATCTCTCCCACACAGCACTATCAGGTTACATTAAAACTGAAGCCCGAATGCACCAGTGTCAATCTTTACAATGTCTTTAAAGTTCTGACCTCTGGGTTTAAGTGGATAGGAGGTCAACAGTGATTTATAATAATCAGTCTCCTGGGGGGCTCATAAGTCCAGAGCTTGAGCTTCCCAGCAAGAGAGGAATCATCCGGACCCTAAATATTAAGAGAGAGAAAATAAGTCAATGTGTCTAGGTAGACAAAATCAACCACAAACCTTGCTTTTCTCCTCAGTTCCCTATTCATCTGGTCTTATGAGGGACAGTGTGGCCATACCTACAAAGGCAGCACACTCCATGTGTACAAGACTGGGGTCTATGGAGAGGAGGGTATGTCTGCTTAAAAAATTCTGGGTTTTCCTTGACATTACAAAATGAAAGAGAATAATTCAGCTCCCAAATCAGGTTGATCCAAATATCTGACTGTTTTCAATTTCTTTCTTTTTTTTAAGATTTTATTTATTTATTTGACAGAGAGAGATACAGTGAGAGAGGGAACACAGCAGGGGGAGTGGGAGAGGGAGAAGCAGGCTTCCCACAGAGCAGGGAGCCCCATGCAGAGCTCCATCCCAGGATCCTTGGATCATGACCTGAGCCGAAGGTAGACGCTTAACCAACTGAGCCACCCAGGCGCTCCTGTTTTCAATTTCTTAATTAGGCTGATATGAAAAATCATAAGGTGAGTGAATTTACTGCAGTAAGATGCTTTTGATAGGATAATGGCTAATATTTATTAGGATCATGTGGATACTCTCTGAGTACTTTATAAGCAGTATCCCATTCTATCTTAACAAAAATCCAATGAGACAGGTCCTATTATTACCATCTTTTTATATGTGAGAAAACTGAGGAACAGAGAGGTTAAGTAACTTGCCAATGGTCACACAGCTGATAAACAAGTAAAAAGTAGAAAATACAGAACTCAGTCCCTGGTGTACACGGTTGCAGCCGGTGCTCTTAAACTCTCCACTACCCTGTATCTTTTTTATGCTCTCTTGATAAAGAGAAATAGAGACACCGAGGTCAGAGATAGATAGGAAAGAGAGATGCAAGATGGCAAATTACCCCAGGTGCATAGGACTTACACAGACTGTATAAAGAGAAAAGGCTTTTGAGGAGGGTGATGGTTTTAGAGAACTATTTGCAAGGTTGAATTCACCTCTTCTGGCTACTCAAAGACAATTTTTTAGACTTCAAGAGTTATTTAGCAAATGGATCTTAGTGACCCAAGGAAAGAAAATGCTGTTCTTAAGGAGGAAAAATGTATTATTTTCCTCTGGTAGGATCAGGAGCTACCACTGATTTGAGAAGAGAAATGGTCTCTAAAGACAAGACAATAAGAGAGACTCACAGCTCTTTCTATGCCCAGACTCTCTATGTCTGATTGAGCCAGGCCAGGAATTAGTCTAACTCTATATAAAAGGTAATCACTATTCTCCGAAGGGGTCAAGCTCACAATGGAGGGGATTCTGCCATCTGGTTTGACTAACCTCTCATTTTCTGTGGCCACATTGAGGTATAGCTCTTTCTGCAGTGCAGTTTAATAATTAAAAAAAAAAACAACAACACAGAAACTAAAAGTAGCATAGGAAAATTTGCAATGCATATAATTGTATTATGATTGGGGCCTCTAAAATAAGTCATGGCATTTATTTATTCATGCACCACATATTCTGTGGTCCCCTGGGAAAAGAAATGTTTAAATTAAGATGTATTATGAGACAGCATCCAGTGTCTCATGCACTCAATTACAGCTCACTAGCACGTCCCTCTTGCACAGAATCCTTCTCCCATGTACTCTGGCCTTGACTCCAGACATTCTTATACCAAATTTGTCCCTCCAGACTCATTCCAGTTTTGAAAAGCCATTATTATTATTGTCATCATTATTACTATAACATGTACTGCCATTTTATTTTTCATTTCTAACCAGTAAGATCCACTAACTTGATGGGGGAGGGGGAGACACATCAACAAGAAACAGTACATGCAAATATAAATTAAAATCCTCTGTTTTATTACAATTTCCTTCCTAAAAACACGTACATAATTCACGATGGGGGATAAGGGGAGACTATCAGATGCAGGGCTGGGGACCAACTTTTTAAGAGTGACTAGCACAGTGGACGCAGATGTTGCTTTTCTAATGAGTCAAGAGCATAAGAGAGAAACTCAAAGAGGCCACGCCAGTTTGATCTTTCACCTTCACAGCTTTGGAAATGGGGAGAATAAAAGAAAAGTCGACCCTTTAAATTTTCTGGAATGACCACACATCCAATGTACTAAAATGTCAACTATTTGCAACTTTTAAGAAATCTTGCTCTTTCACTTAACATACAAAATGGTGTTTTTAAATACACCCGGCAGATATTCACATCCATAACCTTATCTTTCTGCAAGGGAAAACAAAAAGGCATGGAGCTCTACGGGAGTGCCCGGGCTGCTGTGTTACTGCACTTCCACCTTGCTCAAGGACAAGATTTGCCTTCAGGAGGCGAGACCTTGACCCAGCCAAAGGGAAACGGCCACTGTGAGAGCGGCCCTTCTTCATCCCGGACACAAGCGCAAACTTTAATGAATCCTCTCCCTCCACCACGTACCCCAGACGGTGATGGGAAATCTGAGTGCACCTGCTGCATCTCCCTTCATATCACGTTGCTGTTATGAAAAATAGTTTGCTATTTTGGAACCCCCTGGCAGCCAGAGTGAATCGCCCAGGGCCCCAAGCTCGTTTATCTTGTGTCAGAAGCAAAGCCAAATGAACGCCACCTCGCCCAGCACCTGAAGAATGGGAAGAAGCTCAGAGAGGGTAAAAATAACCAAGGGCTTGGGGAAATGGTGCTGTGATGAGCGGCCTATGCAGGTTAAGTAGGGCTTCTCACAGCCCACTCGGACTTTTTAGAACACCACACTTTGAGACAGGAAGAGGAGAGCTTTTCCTACAAAGAAGTGGGCTTTGTAGGTCCAAGGACAGCAGTGCAGAGGGCTGTGCCTACCCAGTTTCATCCAGTCCTGGGGCTCTGATGAGAGGCACTGGAACTCCTGGCAGCAGCCAGGCCATTCTGTCTAGGAGTCTGCTTGACTTGGACGGCAGGCATGGAAACAGATGAGTGACATTCCTAAGACCAGCCTAAGTCAGTCCATCCGTGGACTATCCCATTCCATCCCCTGCCTTCAAACCACAGAATGCTGAGGCTGGGATCAGGAGACTGGGGCTGAACTGAAAAGAGTTTTGCTTTGTTTTGTTTTGAAGGCAGAGAGGGACAGACAGAGAGACAGGCGGAGAGAAAGAGATGAGAGGAGCTGGGGAAGGCTTACGGCAGAGACCAAGCTAGTATTGGACTTAGAAGGACGCACAAGATCGAGATTGGTAAGGAGGGTGAGGAAGGTCTACCAGTCAGGGGGAAGATAAAAACAAAGAAGTAGCTGTAAGAATGAGCTTGCTCTGCACAGGCCTGAGCAATTCTAGGCGAGGTTCTAGGGAATACATGAGATGTGCACATTCGTGGGTTTCATGCTAGACCTACTGAATCAGAACCGCAGGCTGCCAGGAATGTGTGTTTTACATGTTCTCCAGATATTTTTGGTGAACACTAGGTTTGAGGTATAAGCTGAAGACAGAAGGTCAAGAGCTGCCGGGTTGGAGAAGAGGGCAGCCTGGGGAAGACCCAGGTTCTGCAGACATGAGATTCAAGCTTGTTCAATCAGACAAATTGAATTGGTGTGAATCCTTAGCTCTCTCCCTGCTTTGCTGTGTTCCCTCCTGTCCCCATTGTCATCCTGAGAAAGAAGTTAGGCTCATGAGGAAAACCATTTCACAAAAACTGAAGCACAACTCAACAACAAAGCAGTTATGCTGTGTTCATTTGTTTGTTTGTTTGTTTGTTTTCCTTCCAGTCTCAGACTCTATGATATTGGTTAAGATTGTAACAGACAGGAGAAGATAACTTGGAATTTTGTACATACTACTGCCCAAGGATGACAATGGGTCAGAAAGTCCACTCAGAAACTGACAAACATGTGATTTTTCAAACTAAGCTCTTTTCAAAATAAATCTCCCCCCAAAAAACCAATTTCATGAGAATTATGACTATAATTTCCTTCTAATAGTTAAATCATGTAGATTCTTAAGGGGAAAAAAAGGTAAATTGTAGCACTTAAAGACTAGGCAGGTTTAGGGAATGAGATAGAAACTGAAATCGACTTTAACCAAGGCTCTTGTCAGCCTAGCTGGGTACATGAGGAGCCCACACTCCCCTCTGCCATCTCAGATACCGAAAGCTCTCATGTTGAGAGAATGGGAAACAATAAAAAGAAATTTAGAAGAATCCTATGGATCCAGAGGCAGGAACTCTTCATCAAAGGAAAGATATCCTTCACATGTCTGGGACAGTAATGATGAGCAAATTACTTAATTTCAGTTTTAGATTCCTCACAAACTTAATTTTAAAAAATAATAACTACTTCTGAGGATTGTCAAAAATGCCTTAATAAACATGAAGTAGTTAAAACAGTGCCTGGCATACCTTAAGCGCTTTATTTTCCTTGATTCTCACATCAAGCCTAGAAGATAGGCACAAGTGTCATTCCCATTTTACAAGTGAGGGAAAATGAGGCTTAGTAGGACTAAGTTACCTTTGCTTGTGATGATAGAACTGTTTTTCATACGCAGGGATTATGCTTTTAATCACCTGCCCATATTGCCCCCTCACCACCAAGCCCCTCCCCTACAACAATAACCCAGGAAGTTGAAAGTTGGAACTAAGTCCAAATAATTATAATAACACATATTGTGCCCAACTATAGAGACCATTGTTCCAAGAGGGATCTAGGAACCTTTCTGCAAAACTCAAAGGGGGACCTTAGGGCTGATGATGACTGTCATTTTCCATAACTGCCTACAAAAGATCAAAGCCTCCTTAGAGATCTCTCACCTCTGGCGAGAGAGATCCACTACTTTTCCTATTCCTTATATATCCTGACCAGATCATTTAAATCCTAACACCCCAGCCAGGAAATACCCAGCTGATCTAAAACTTTGACACTTTTTTCTTCAGGATGTGTTTATTTCATTTCATTTCACTTCATTTTAATGCCAGTATAGTTAACATACAGTGTGTTATTACCTTCCGGTGTACAATATAGTGATTCAACAATTCCATGCATCACCCAGTGCTCATCATGAGAAGCGCCCTCTTTAATCCCCATCACCTGTCTCACCCATCCCCCAACCACCTCCCCTTTGGTGACCATCAGTGTGTTCTCTACAGTTAAGAGTCCATTTCTTGGCTTGCCCTCAGCCCCTTCCCTCCCTTCCTTTGCTCATTTGTTTTGTTTCTTAAAAACCGCATATGAGTGAAATCATGTGGTATTTGTCTTTGACTACTTGGATGGTTTTTTGCTTTTTGTTATTTTTTTTATGATGACTTCCTCTCATGGACTAGTCCTGGAATCTGACCTGGAGGAAAGTCCCTTTTTACAAACATGTAATTCAACCACCTTTGGTGAGACACCCGCCATGTTCAACACATGGTGTTCTGTGCTGTAATCAATACTTTTCATGCCTTTGCTGCTATACGGATTGCCATTGTCACTCCTGGCTCTTTCTGTTAAAGTTTTAACTATCTCTCAAGGCCCAGCACAAGGCCCAATTTCCATTTTTTCCCCCAGAATATTCCAGCATACCATGCCATTTTTATAAACACAGACCACTTTAGAGTAGGGCCATCAAATGTACAGCATACTCCAGGAAGCTGCTACCAATTGCTTGGCTGACAGGAGAGGTTTGAAATGCCTTTCCCATCTATGATTGAGGGCCTCAAACGCTTATTTGACAATTATTTTTGTACCCTTACTACACGGCATGAAACACAGGGTTGTTAATTAGTCCAAAGGAATATAACACATGAGTCATGTCCTTGGGAGTGGATATTCCAGTTGGGAGGCGAGTCATAGATTCTTGAAAAGTTAGACTGCAATTAAACATCAACACAAGAGATGACACAGAGCCCTCCAGACTTGCCTCGAGATAGTAGGTGAATCAGGAGTGCAGAGAAAGCAGAGTCCTTCTGACAGCGGGGAGGGTTTCAGAGGAGGAGCAGAACTGAACATGCTCCAGCAGTAATCTGTTTGCAGGGAGAGGGTATGATAGCTTACCTGGAATTCATGGTAAGAAAACCAAACCAGATCACTGTTAACATTCATCCCACCTGAGAGCCTATTGTGCTCCAGACCGGACTTAAACTAGAGGATCAGATACCAAACTGTATCAGCAGGATGCATTTTTTCACAAAATTCAAAAGGATAAACACATTTGGACCACTATCTACTTTAACAGACAGATGTTTTGTTTTCCCAGGTTGTGCTGCTGGCTCATAAAATCCACCACCAGATGGTAAAACCTGAGTCAAATAAGTTATCAGGGTGGAATGTTGTGTTGAGACTTCTCATCAACTTAATTCTTAGGTTATAGGAATTTGCCTGATCTTTTTCTGAGAATGGGCCGAGAGAGAAGAGTAGCAACTGGCATTTATCAAGTACTTACCAGGCACTGGTACATTAAAAAAAAAAAATTCAACTGACATTATTTTATTTAATCCTTACAACCTCATAAAGTAGATATTATTATTATTCCCATTTTGTAGATAATGAAACCCCGAAATGTTGAAGTTAAATAATTAATTCTCAGGATTCATAACCAAACCTCTATCTCTAGGCCTTAAACCCCTGTCTCTGTATTATGTTGAATAAGAACCACTTAAAACTATAATACGGGCATTCTCAAAAATTAACAATAACTACCAGTTATTGAAGATTTGTTATGTGTCAGATTCTGTGCCATGCGCTTTGTGTACATTATCTTTTCTCACAACTCTATAAAGTAGGGATGATCCTCATTTTCAATAAACAAGGAACTCAGAGCATAGAGGATTTTAGGGTAGTGAAAATACTCTGCATGACATTATAATGATGGATACGTGTCAGCATACATTTATCCAAACCCAAAGAATGTAAAACACCAACAGTGAACCCTACAATAAATTATGGACTTTTTATGATGTGTCCATGTGGGTGCATCATTGGTTAAAAAAAAAAAGTGATTACTCTGATGAGTGATGTTGATAATGAGGGAGGCTCTGCATGTGTGGGGGCAAGGAGTATATAGGAAATGTCTGTACCTTTCTTTCAATTTTGTTGTAAACCTAAAAATATTCTAGGAGCTCAGTTCAACAAGTTTAAGGGACTGGCTAGTAAATGTTGCTTTTAAAATTCACAGCCAAATGTTTTGGTTCCAAAACCTGAATCCTCAAGTTCTGACTCTGCAACTTACCTTCTGTGGCCTTAGGCAAGTCACTCCCTTAATAAACTCCAGTTTTCCTCATCTTTTAAAAAAAAGGAGGGACAAATATTCCTATCATATACAAGCTAGCCACTACAGGGATTAAGTTGGGAAAGTGCATGTGTCTAACAAAATGCCTAACACAGAATGAATGCTGAATAAATGTTGTCAAATCATGGAAGTAGAGTTTTGCAAAGGAGCAGTACCCCTGAGAAGAAAAGGCAACACTAGAGAGGAAAGCAGAAATCATGGAGGAAGTCATGAACTACCTCTGGTCTGCCAGGAACCACAAACTGAAGCCACAAGGACATTGACCTGCGGGACCATTAGCTTCCTCTATAAGCAATACATGCTTCTGGAATTATCCAAGGTTGGGGCAGGGGGCAGGCGGAAAGGAGCTTATAGGGCTCCAACACCTTGAAACAGAAACAAAGTCCAACAATAACAATGACAAATCAGAAATGATGCTGGGTTCATTAACACGAAAATTTAAGAGTGTTCTATAATTTCAGATTCACATTTCAGCATTTCTGGTGTCAATCATTTCCAATAATTAAGCAGAGAGACAACACTGAGATTATGTAGGCTAGAAATAAATGTGCGTCTTCAGTAAATGACCCAAATCTGTTATAGTCAAAAGGTACTGGAAGGCACTGAGATCTTAAGGCATGAAACCCCTCTTCAGCTTTAAGAAAAATCTAGCCCAAATCAGCAGAAATAGAAAGTTTACCATCTGCTTGTTGGCTTCTGACATGGTTATTTCAGTTCAATTCCAAAAGGAAAGTTGTATCCAATACAATTATTTTTAGAATATCTCAAAATTACCCTTATTGGGGATAAATAAAACAAGGAAAATGTTATTCAGCAAAATTTAGCCCATTAGTTTCAAAGACTGCGTCCTATCTTTCTGCAAGCAATACAATCTGGCAACAATGACAATCCTTGGATTTGGGGACCAAGGACATGCAACAAGGCACTTCAGTGTTTCCAAATGCCCGAAACAGTCATTCCTGTAGAAATAGGATGTATAGGGCATACAGCTATTGTAGCCAAAGAACTGGAATACGTTGCTCGAGGCAGACCTTCAATCCTACTCAGTTCCAGGTGTGGCTGTGAGTCAGCTATGTTTAACAAATTGTAAGTACTGTTGCAATGGAAGAGTGTGGCTTTTTATAGGCAAAGCCAGGCAGCACACTTCAAAATGTCATGTGCATGCCCGAGGCATTCGGATTATAGGAAGGCAATCATAGGAGGACGGTGTGTAACAAGTTCCAGCTCAGAAACCCCTAACAGTTCTCCTGACAGCATTTTCAACATATCACCTTGTGCGCCAAACCAGTGTGATGGTCTCAACCACAGGATACCTATGACTGTTCTTTTCAGGGTTATGCAGATGACTTATTTTTAGAACAGGGTAATATCCACTTCTAGAAATAGGTACCTAAAGGAAAGTTACCTAAGGTGATTGTTTCCAGAGGGTATTTCTGTGCTGTTCTCTATTCTTATGGGTCTTTAGGGAATTCTTTGCAGGTATTCTGTGAATGCATCCTTAGAAAAGTCAGTGTAGCCAATAACTCGTGGATACTGACCTATAACTACTCATCCATCATGGCACTCAGAGCTTCATCTTACACAATCAATGGTTTCCTTCAGGGGGATACATCTATAACAAATTTGTCTCTGATCCTAAAGTACCTGAATTAGTTGCACACAATTGGTTTATCCTTGATCATACTTAACTTCACATTTCAGATTTGCTTGAAAAGTTCCTTTGTACTTAAACCTTTTGTTTTCAGATGAATGTGGAAGTACACATATGTAATTTTATCATCACACATGTTGACTGCTACTGTTAGATGTTGGTCCTTATGCCAATATCTCCTCAGTCATTTGGTAGATTATTTAGCTGTTCTCTGATTTCCTGCATGTGTATAGTAGGTTGCTACAATCCTTACACTTGAAGATCAGTATAAACTGCCCAGGTATGAACTCATTGGCTACTTTTGTCCTTGAGTATCCCAAATGTGTTTCTCCATTGTCTTCAGATAATAAACCACTACTTTTGGGAAGATTTACAAACTGATTTGTTTTTCCTGTCTTATGCATGATGCAATAGCATGGTCTGGATGCTCAAAGAATCCTTTCCTTTCATTTTTAAGCCAATTTGGCCACACTGGATTGATTTTCCCAAAAATAGTGTGCTCCTCTTCAATGTATAGTTTTAATTTACCTTTTATTTCAGAAAAGTTTGCTTGAATTGTAGTTTTTCACATCAATTCTATTCCATGCTTTGGTTTCTTTTGGGGGGGCTCTCCTATTATACATGTATTGGATCTTTACTGCCTATAGTCTATATCAATTTCTATTTTATTTTTTCTTAATTACTTATTGATTTAAACATTTCTCCCTCTTTTCCATCTTCTATTTGTCTTAAGGAATTTTCTGTGATGTCTATTCATTCTTGTATTCCTTCTCATTTAGTCTTCATTTCTAGAATAATATTTTATTTTAAATAATTGTCTGAGCTTGGGTAGATCTTGTACCAAACCTTCCTCCTCCCTTTTCTCCATTTATATCATTTTTGAGTTTTTCTAATTTATTTTTGTGTTATTCTTTCATTTTTTGTTGTTCCTTTATTTATTTTAAAATAATTAGCTTAAATTTTCATCTATTTTGTGTGCACACTGCTCTGGTTTCTTTGATTGTCTAAAGACAGTGATGCTGTTTTGGTTTTGTTTCTTTTCCGTATAATACATATATGGGATTTGCCCACAAGCATACTTCCTGAGATCTCCTGGCTTGGCTCCTCTTCTCTGCTCTTTGCTTTTTCTCTTGGCTCCTATTGTTCCTAACCTAACCAATTTGGATTCTACTCACAGAAGTTTCTTCACCCTGGAGGAATCATCTTGTAAGGAAAATTTGGACAGTTGGTTCCAGAAGTACATACATCCCATACTTCTCTGGCAACATCAGCCTTACTCATGAATTCTAGGCTATTAACCTCCTTTCTGGATTTGGCTGCTCTCCTTACATTAGCCCGCTAAACTTTCCCAGTGAGTGTCCACTGTAATTTTGGGAATTCTTTCTCTGATGAACTGAGTATTCTTACTATATTCTTACTATAATGGTCTAGTTAATATTGTTTCATTTTTGGCATCTGTGAAGGTACCCTTTCGTTTAGTTTTGTTATATATGTTGTACATGGGTTTCAGTTTTGTTATCCTAGTCACTCTGATCTTTTTAATGTGTAGATATGAGGAGATTTAAAAACTATGTCATTGCCACTGCCATCTCCCAGAGTCCATCCAATACGATTTTAACTAATGCCAAAAAGTAATTCTGGGAATGCGAAGCATCACTCAATTAAAACAAACAAACAAACAAACTATGACACATCCAACAGTATGGATTAATCTCAAAAGGAGAATGTAAGCACAATAAGGCAGACACACAGAAAAGTATGCATGTACTACATGATTCCTTTGAAATAAAGTTCAAGAACAGTGAACTAATATACACTGGTATAAGTTAGAATATGGTTAGTTCTATAGCAAAGTTTAAGTAATAGTAAGAGGGGCATAAGAGAAATTTCTGGTGGGATGAACATATAACTTGATCTGGGTGGTGAGTACATGGGTACATGAATATAAAAAAACTACCTAGTTGTACACTTAAGATTTATACATTCTACTATACATAAACTATAGCTCAATGTAGAATTAAAAATAATTTTTTAAGTATTCTGATTGCCCCCAAAAGAATTTCAAACCATATCCTAGCTTCCTTCAACTTAGCACTATGCTTGCAACATAACCAAAATGCAGTAAATAACTATTAAATGAATGAAATAATGAACCATTCGCTGAAGCCACAGGTGACCTCATCTTTCACTACCATGTGTCAGCATCTTTTCCAAAGTCCAATCTTTCCATCTTTTATTAAATGACTTGTTGATGACCACAGAAAGCTATAGGCATTTCTTTTGTTCGATTTCATTTAGAGAATTTGCATTACGTATCTACTAAATTTTAGGTACTACTTTAGGCAACAAGTATAAAACCATGAATAAAACTATTCTCAACCTCCAAGTTCTTACAATGGAGCCCAGTCTTTTAAATAGCACTTTATCTATAAATCTCAAATGGGAAGATCCTTTTCTCCTAATACATATGAAAAAGGTTACAAACATGCTGTGATGAGTACTGGGTGTTATACTTAACTAATGAATCACTGACTACTGCATCAACGACTACTTATGTACTGTACAGTGGCTAACTGAACATAATAAAAAAAATAAAAATAAATTTAAAAAATAAACAATGGATTTAAAAATCATTGTTTCCAAAAGATACTGATCAATGTATAGCTACTAAACAACAACAACAACAACAACAACAAACCTCCAGCAAAATAGTAGGCATCAGTAGGAAGGAAATGCTGAGCAGGAACAAGGAATTCGTTATCAGTAGTACTAGTTGGACAATGGTAACAAAAAAAAATCACAACATTGGGAGGGAGACGTTTGCTCCAACTCTCTGACAAACTCTGCACCCTAAAGACTAGCAACTTTGGAAACAACATGAGACAGTATCATGGACATGATGTTCTCATGACGACCACCTTTAGCAGTGGCTGGAGCATCAGCCACGTTTCTTCCAGTATATCCCCACCCCTGGCCTAATTAAACCTGCAACGCCAGAACTGAGACTAGTACACATAGTTCTCACAAGTGTAGATTCAGAACAAATACATAGAAGGAAATTCTTCTTCATATAGGCAGGAATCAACATAAGGAGCTTATTGAATAAAGATGAGATATTAGCTGAGATGATAACTTATAAATTAATATTTGAATATATATAATGAGGCTGTATGAAAGGTTGTTTAATTTCTATTTCTACCCTTTTGGTGTCAGCACTGACAATCCTGAAGCTGCTGTTAGAGCACATTTTCAGTGGGATGAAATATATGTCTGATCCTAGATTCCATGTCTTACGTTCAGTTAATATTCCATGGGTGATGTGAGACAGGAAATCTTACGAGAATAGAAAAGGGTGCTTAATATTATCCCTCCTCCCATCAGTTCCCACAGCCTCTTCTGAAAGGCCTAACTAGCATCTTTTCCATTCCACTATTCTTCTTGAACATTAAAATCTTCAATATGGGGATGACAGATGAAGAACATCTGTCAAAGGTGTCTTTGGTGACTTTTTTCCTGGATCAAGGGGGCAAAGTCACTTGGGGAAACAAGCTAACAGATCAACAAGATTCTAAATCATTCTTCTTTTATTGAAGTATAATTGACATGCAATATCCTATTAGTTTCAGGTGTATATCATAGTCATTCCTAAGTCAGTACTGCAATTAATTTACTATCACAAACCACCAAAATATTTATAGCTATTTTTCCTAAGCTTAATGCATATATAAAGTAGTTTTTACAAATAGCAATTAAATACATCACTGATGTTAATTATAATAATTTGCATTAATAGAGAGGAAGTAATTTCAGATTTCCTAACCAAAGATCACAGACTGCTGACTATGTTCTATACTCTAGGTTCAAAGTATCTCTTCAGCATGCACCATGAGGCTCAAGTGGCTGATTAACTTGGCTAGTTACCAAACTTTTAAGGAGATCAATTTCAAGGATGTGAGTTCCACTTGAGCCAGTTACAACTACTCTGCCCAGACAAAAAGAGAAGAGACCTATCTTCTAATCTTGATTCTCCCACTTTCTAGCTGTGATGAGTCTGGACAACATGCTTGACCTCAGTGTGCCTTTACTCATAAGATGGGGATAATAAGAATCCTTTAACTTCTTGGAGATTATTTTGATGTCTACTTTCAACTTCACATAAGCCTTTGATTCCAACATACTGACCCTCAAAAGCAGGGTCAGCCATTTTGAAAATGCAGCAACAAAGGATGCTGGGTGAACTTAATACAAATCTTTGCCTTCATTGTGCAAGATTTCAAAGCCATCTTCCTGTACAGGCACAGCATTCTGGGATGGAAGGAATAGTTCTTTCCTAATTGAAACAATGGAGTTAATTAGTGAGAAAAAAATGCAATTCCCCAAATTAGGTTCTGGCAAAGACATTCTGATTCAGGATTGCCAAGAAATCCTTAATGGTCACAGAAAGGATATTTCTACACTAGCAAAGCAAAATGTACCTTGGCAAAAGCTCCAGAGTATTGACAATGGAGGTATTTTCTCAAAACATCAGGCCACACACTGGAGTGTTAAAAAAATAGTTACCAAAAAACTTTTTGCATATATACTTCACACTGTCACAGCAATAATCTCTGCTGAAATATAAAATCACCCCAAAAAGGTTATTCATATTATGTAAAAAGCAATCATATTAAGGTTATTGTTATACTTTCACCAATAACTCTTCCTGAAAAACAAAAGTACAACCCCGCTGGCCTTGGTTTACCAATATATCTCATCTTAATAGAACAAGGACAGAAAAGTGTGTGATTCTCAGCACACAGAGGTAGAATACCACTGAGGCAGGAGTTAACAGACAGACTATAGCAACTTTCATAATTAACACAAAACAATCCTAAAGGATGTGTGGGCACTGTGTTAAACTTGAGAGAGATACAAGAGATACAAGACAGAAGCAACCACATTCTAAGGAAGTGGCCATTTATTTAGGGAGATAGTATCAATACACAAGGAATATCAGACAATAGATAAGAAGTATTACTTCCTGACATGCAAATTACGAGTCAGATTCTGCAGGATTTTCCTAAGTAGGAGCCCCTTAGTATTTGTTTATCAAATATACAAGGCTTTGAGCACAATCAGGTTTTGTAAATTCCTGCCATGGGAGCCTATGAAACAGTGCACGGAGAATGGACAAGATTATGGAGAGTGGGAGGAAGTAGAGCAAGAATCACATGAGATTCATGGACCTCGTGACCTGCCCGAGTCTTACTCATGGGGCCAGAAGGGCCAGGAGAGGAGCTCTGTTTTCAGGGACTAGGCCAGGCCAGAAGAGGTAGCCTGGCAAGTTTGCAGGCTGCATGACTAGACGAGAGATCAAGGAAAGAAACCAAGGACCAGAGCCAGAGAAGTGAGGCCCAGTAAGACTCAGATTCAAGAGAGTGGGTCATGACGCAAGAGGCTGGTAAGATCAGAACAGGAGGTGCTAAAGGCAAGGTGAGTCAAGCAATTTAATTCAAAACTGAGATACCAAACCATGTTGGTACAAGGAGGCCTATCCCAATCTAGTGCCCACTTTGCAGCCTCAGGGCCGTGTAACAATTCCAAGAATAGAGAAGCACTGAACAACCACCAGTAGAAAATCTGCAAAGAGCAGACAGAATAAAATATTTAAAATATAAAATTACAACAAATGCAACTAGGTTTATCTAATATGACATGTTGAAATAAAAACCTTTCTACTATCCAGCTGATCTTTCTTCTAGCCCTTTTTTAGACTTCTTCATTGTTATCTGGATTAACATTATTTTTATCATAACTTATTTTCCCAACCTACTCTTCATGCAGGCCTGAATATACGGAAAACCATATGAACTGTGTTCACTGACGTTGAAGGACATCCGAATACAATGCAACACCTGGGCCAGATAGAGTCGTGGGGAACCTAGCACTGCTATGCCTTATGAGGTGGACTCCTATCCTCTGATGTCACTACTGTCTCCCTCTACCATTTTTGGTTAAATTACTTCATTTTATTTGTGTATTTTTTGTATATTCTCTGCAAATGATTCAACAAGGGACCAGTTTCTGGCTTCCCAGTTCCAGACATCAGGGAATATTTGATATAATCTAAATCACCTACTTAACTCTATCATACCTTCATTTTAGACCTAAAAACAGACTCTGATGTAGGCTACATAATGGCCAAGGACAAAATCTAGAGAATAGATCAGGAGGGTTCCAGCTCATCACACCCAATTGGAGCTATATGTCTATTTGAAGTAGATTTTATAGAATTTCTAGCACTTGCATAAAAATCATCAAATATGTCAAAAATGATTCAATCTGACAGATTCAGTGCCAGTTATTAAGGTTAATGTTGAAGTTCATCATAAAGTAAAATCACATTTGTTTCATTTGCTTAATATCTAGGCTCTTCCATTTTACATACATTGAACATCTACCATGTATCAGGCTCTGCTAGACACTGGAAGCAAAAATATGAATAAGACATTATTCTCATCCTCAAAGCAATTAATGTCTTGCAGAGAGAAATGGACCCATAAACCAATAACTAAAATACAATGCAAAATTATTACTGTGGAATAAGTAATAAACAAAGGAATATATATGTACTTATGTATATATTTATATATACACAATTATATTTGTGTATATATACATGAGAATACATAGAAAGAATCAATTTGGGGGGCACCTGGATGGCTCAGTCAGTCAAGCCTCTGACTCTTGATTTCAGCACACATCATCATCTCTGGGTCATGAGATCAAGTCCCAAGTCCAGCTCTAGGCTCTGTGGGAGGTCTGCTTGAGATCCTTTCTCCCTTGCCCTCAGCCCTTCCCTCTGCTCATGCATGTGCATGCTCTCTCTCTCAAATAAATCTTAAAAAAGATGAATCAACTTTCAAATTCTATTGGTACCTGCATAAAAGAAAGGAAAAAAGACCACAGGGAAGGAAAAAAATATATCCGTCCTTCTCTTGTTAAATCATTTCATCATCTGATCTATCAGACTTAATCATTTCTATTTTTTTAACGGTCCTAAAAATCTTTACATACTATATTACTCCAAACACGGCACTTTCTAATAAGTTATCCTCTTCCAAGATCACAGCAGCCCTCTAGGTTGGGTAGTTGGAAGAATATACCCATTTTACAGATGAGACTACAAACAGGAGAGATGAACTGGAGTTTGGGAATCAAAGCAAATCAAGATTGAAATACACCTAATTCTGCCTAATTCTGCTCCCCTCTGAGTTTCCCTGGGAAAGAATGGTAAGGAGAAAAACAAAGCCATGTGAGTCCAGACTCTGAGCTGTGAGAACAGACTACCTCCCTCTGCCATGATAGACCATCAAACCCATCTCACCCAGCCTGACTTCTGTTAAATGCTCCCCGCCACCCCAGGTTTTAAATTATTTAAATAATTAACAGGCTCTATAGATGTAATGCTGTGAATGGCCTTGTGATCTGGGAAGACAGTTACACCTTTGGAGATCTTTAGCAAATAAACTGAAAACTCGGCTGTGTGAATTTTCTCTCTGCCATAATTAGCAGCAGATGGACGACTTTTATGGAGCCACCTGTCAGCAGGAAGACTCTCCTTACAGTTTCTGGTTTCTAGAAGGAGAGGGATTAAAATAGACCAGTGCCGTTTGCTTCAAGTACTCTTAAGGGTCCCAGATGTAATCGGATCTGCCAGAGACTGACAGGATTCAAGAGGCAGCCACTCCTCATGGTGCTGGCTCACCTGTGAGGCATGAGGCAAGAATAAGACAGAACATTATTTCTCAGCAAGTTTGGGCAGCCTATCATTTCCGAAAACTTGGAGAGCAAGCAAGGAGCCAGCCTGTGCTGAAACGTTCCATTTTACTAACCTTTTTATCCAATTTGGAAATACAAATAGAGCTCTCAGGGTGTAATTAGCAGCAATGACTCTTAATACCTGCTTTCCAAATTTGACCTTAATGGACATTCATTAAAATGGGCTCTGACTTCATAGCCGCGTTAGCAGAAAATGGAAAAGTCCATCTATCACTGTCAGTTCCCATTTTCTGCGTAATCATTCCTGGAAGAAAGAGGCCCGCAAGTGTGCAGAGGGGTGGTGGATGTAGCTGAAGAGGAACTGCAAAGGGCTTTGCCAAGAGCTGGTGCTTGAGTTTCCCTGAAGATAACAAGCGCCTTCAGAGAGGCGTGGTCTGGAGTACTGGCCTGAAGACTGGTACCTGGGTGCTAGTTTCTGCTCCATCTTGCCTTTGCCCTGTGAGCTGAAGGGAGTCACTGCATAAGACTGTGCTTTTATCACATCTATTACTTTCTTAAAAATGATAATAATGTCATGCCAGCTGCATAGGTTTTGTGAAGATCACCCAGAATCACATATGTAAAAATGCCTTGAAAACATAAATTGCTATGTAATTGCAAAGATTGTTAAAAGAAGAAGAAGGAGGAGGAGGAGGACAGTATCGGTGGCAAAAGTGCAAGGTGTAAAACAATCACAGGTTTCAATAAGTCCACTTGGGGGAGGGTGTTTCCCTATACCAGATTGCAGTGCAGAAGGCATCTGGTGAGGAGTAAGGCAAGGTGGCTCAGGGCTCAAGTCTTCAGGAGTCTGATGGGGCAGGTGTGCCATTCCTGAGAGTGCAGGTAAAAGGAGACACCAGACCTGGGCATCTGCATACCAAGTGGTAATTAAGTGACTGAAGGAAGGAGAAGAGCACTGGGCCAGGAGTCGGAAGATGGGGGGGCCCTCCCAGCTCTGGCAGTCAGTCACTGTCATTTTCCCAGCCTATGACTTTATGAGTTCCTGACATCAACTGAAATCAAAAGCAGATGCTTTGTGGGACAGGGACAGGGCTAAATTAAAAAATCTGTCACAGAGATAAATTAAAAAATCTTTAAAAAAATCTAAACAGGCCCCAGCAGAGGATACTTAAGGCAGATATTGACATGCAGCCTCAGAGGGACCCACTTCTTCAGCCCATGGACTTGCTAACTCCTCGTGCCAATGAAGAATTAAGGTCTGCAAGGACAAAAAGGAGTCTGAGAGAGGTAAATGTTGGATAGATTAAAAACAAAACAACTCTACGAAATGGGTGGTCCAAGTGAGGCAGCTAAAATACCAAAGAGTAGGTCCAGCATCTAAATTCACCTAAAAATCTGCAGGGTGGATTTTTCATACAATTTAATTTGGATAATTGAAGAGCCATCTGTTCTGAGCCCTGCTGCCTGAACCTTATCTGATGTAGATTTGTTAGAAGCTTCTGACCCCTCTCCAGCCACTCCAAAGTCAGTTCTGGCCTCATTCACTGAGCACTTGTTATATATTAGGCCCTGTACCTCGTGTTTGCATGAACCTCACTGACTTTAATCTTCTTAAGGAAACCATAAGGAAAGTATTTATGGCTTCAGTTTTACACAGGAGGAAACTGGAGCTCAGATAAGTTAAGTAACTTAACCAGAACCAAAATTCAGAATTTAGACCTAGCTACCCTGGGTTGCAAGCCAATTCTTTTTCTGTCACTGCGCAGGTAATTCTAGCAAACCTGGTTTTCCCTTCTAAATGGCCAATTTTACAGCAAAGCCATTTCTTGCATTTGCTGAAATGCCATGCTTTTGTCAGCTGCTTGGTCATTATACACATTTTGACAAAGCTTTCTATCATTTAAAGGTGATACTATTTGAGGGGCACCTGAGCCTCCTGGGTGGCTCAGTTGATTTAAGTGTCTGACTCTTGATTTTGGCTCAGGTCACGATCTCATGAGTCATGGGTTTGAGCCCGGCATTGGGTTCCACGGCCAGTGGGGAGCCCGCTTGAAGACTGTCCCCTTCTGCCCTTCCCCCCACTCATGCTCTCTCTAAAATAAATAAATACATCTTTTTTTAAAGGCAGTATGATTTGTAAGTACCTTGGTCATCTGATGCTCCACTGATCACCACTCAGCATGAAAGGGAAAACTCATGTTTGATAAACGATGAATGATGGGAAGAAACTAGGACTACAAGATGGCCCAGGCACCTGGTGTGGCACCTGGCGGGGCACCTGGGTGTGAGGCTGTGAGGAACTGGGACTCAGACACCTTCTCATAGCTGGCCACCTGTAAGGCCCTTGGCGGGTTTGCTGAAGCTATGCTTTGGGCTTCTGGGCCCTCTGAGCCAGGTCAGAGAAAAACAGAAACCAACACAATGCCAGGACGCAGCTGAACTCAGGCAAAGCCCCTGGCTTGCCTCATGTCAGTTCTTGAAACATTCCTTCTCAACTCCTTATGATGGAGCCTGTGTCCTTAACTGACAGCATTTTTGTCCCTGGTGTAAAAATAGCTGAACCTGACATACTGTGCTCATTTGAGTTTAATGACAACTTCAGTTTACAGAAGGGGAGTGCCAAGTCCAGGCTCAAATATCCTTGTTTGTATAATGGCAGCATCTAAATGATGCCAAACACAGCCCTGAATCCTGTCCCTTAACTGATTAGATTTGTTGTTGTGGAAGAAAAGAAGGAAGTAGCATTTACTAAACACCTACCGTGGGTCAGAAATTCACATGCATTTTTCTCGTGTAATCCAGCAAGGGAGACAATATTATCGTCATTTTAAAGACGAGAGAATGGGAGACCTGGAAGGATGATCTGGCTTGTTCAAGACTACTTGTCAGTGAGTGGTGAATGTGGGATTCAAACCCACCCTGAACACCACAGCAGAGGTTTCTTCCAAATTCCAAGATGGCTCCATGGCTCAGACGCCAAATGAGAACCCAGATGTGATGAGGAGGGATTCGAGAAGGCTGACCTGAGGAAGAACAGGAGGAACAGCCGGTTCCCATAGATCATGGAGATACTAAGTTCAGGACCAGGAGCTGTGCAGAATGGTGAATATGGTGCTAACAAAGATGCCATTTGGGGAATGGCCACAACACACCCACACTTAGTTCACTTACTAAGGGATGTGACAGAGATGATGGTGTTCAGACTTTCTCCTTCTCTCCCTCCCCCAACTACTGGGTAAAATACCCCTTTTTCAAGATGGTAAAGTAGATGAGGAGCTTCAGTGTCTGAAATGCTTAGAGCTAGGTTGATGTTTCCCTAAAAAAGTATAGAGGCTTCTGCTTCTTCCTGTCTGGCTGCCTCTTATACCATTTGCTACTTCTGAACCTGAAACTAGTAGCCCCGACCCAATGGCCAGTTTCAGCTCCACCCTCAGAGGGAGATGAGGGGAAGAACAAATGACAGAAAGACTGAAGAAAGGCGGGGGTGGGGAGGCGCTTTAGGCTCAGGCTGTTCTGATCAATGGAGGTGAGTCAAGGCACCAAAGGCTTAAGCTGGTTAGACAGCTCATATGATGGCTTCAGAGTCCCCAGCAGGGTCTATGGTAAGGTGCCATTACCCTAGGATAAGAAATGTTTCTTCTGTAGGCTCCCACGGCACACCACTTCATTGTCCCTTCCCTTTTCATCTAGTGCAAGTCCAATTTGTTTTCCTGAAGTCAGGGAAGGGGGGAGTTTGTCCCTACTTAGAAGTTGTCACCTCCAAGCTTTCTTATTTCCTGCTCCTTAGAAAGTCATGGGCAAGGCTTTCATAATCTTATCCAGACTTTGATGCATCATATCTACCACTGTGGTTTTGGCCAACTCAGATCTTGGTGTTGGCAATTTTTTGCTCAGCCTCCAAAATTTAAAAAAAAAGAAAAAGAAAAAGAAAAAAGAAGATAAGGGGGCGCCTGGGTGGCTCAGTGGGTTAAAGCCTCTGCCTTCGGCTCAGGTCATGATCTCAGGGTCCTGGGATCGAGGCCTGCATTGGGCTCTCTGCTCGGCAGGGAGCCTGCTTCCTCCTCTCTCTCTGCCTGCCTCTCTGCCTACTTGTAATCTCGCTCTGTGTGTCAAATAAATAAATAAAATCTTTAAAAAAAAAAAAAGGAAAAAAAGAAGATAAGATCTTGAAAAGCTGGTCAGCTACTTTCCTCCGAATCACATCTGAAGGAAATTGAGATCAGGCATTACTTTGTCACTGGCCTTCCGCCAGAAGAAACTGACCAAGGGAGCAAATCAGGCATCTCTACAAAGAGGCTGTGCTCCAGTGGGCATGCTCTCTGCCTCCAAGTGCTAAGGACTCCTCATTCAGAAACAGCATCCTATAAGGAGATGCCTCCCGTGGACTTGCTGGAGTTTCAGGGGATTGTCTTGCCCAAGACTTGATCTCCCTTCCAGCGCTCCAAGGGTGTCCTCTGCCAAGCTGAGAGAGCTGATTATTTATCCATAAAACATGAGATTTGTGGAGAGGGTGGTGGAGAGGCAGAATAAGGTAGAAAGGGAACGCTGGTGAAAGGGAGCATAAATAGTTAATTTGATGATGATTTAGAATGACTCCGGTTGCGTTTTGAGAGAAAAAAGCTGCAGCGAGTTCAGAAAATACTAAAATAGGGCCTCATACAGGCATTTCATTTAGATTTAATAAGACTGATTATTAAGAACATATTTCATGACGATTAAAAAATCTGACAGTCTCCCATCCACCAACTTTAATGTGCACCACAAAAATTAAAATACTTATTTATACAACTAAAGTGCTAATTAAGTTCATTTTGAGAAATTCTCTGAACTTGCATAGGCTTTAACTTTTTATAGGAGAAGGAGTAAGACTCTGAGATGGTAGCATCTAGAAACCAAAGAGAAACTTGAGAGAATGGCAGTGAGAGCCCCTGCCTCTACCTCAGTTATCAAAACAGAGAGCCGAGCCCCCATCTCCCTCCATGGCCTGATGAACACACACACACATGCACACTATTGAACACATACTTGTGCTTGCCAGCTGTTGCCTTATTTCCTTGACTTTCTCTAGCTTCTCTGGGCTGAGTGCACTGTTGCCCGACCCCCCCCCCCGCCCCCGCAGTCCATTCCTTTGCCTCTAACCTGCTCACGAGCTGATCTTACTTTGAAACAAGAACCCAGATGGCTCACTCCTTACTTTATGAAACTCCTAGACAGTTTGTGCATGCCCAAGCCCATGGGCTACTTCTTTGGCAAGAAGCCTGGCTTGCTACTTCCATTATTCCACATACAAGGTGCAAGTGGTGAGGTCCATGAGAGCTCCTAGCATAGCCCCTGCCATCTCCAGGGCCAGCCTGGGCTCCAGAATGGGCCTCTGCCTCAATCCCCACCCAGTTTTCCAACTGACTTCCCTGACTAATTCCCAGCTTGAAGCTCTACCCTGAACCCCAGTTTGCTTGACTGAGGCTCTACTTCCTGACATCTCCCCTCCCCTAGATGCTAACTCAGTGTCCCCTTGTATTCCCTAGGCACTGGCTGAGCCCTGCCAGATAGGGGCAGATTTGTATCCATATCCTCAGGCAGGGACTAAAGGGAGGGACACTGAACTCATGCCCCAGGATGTGAATACCAGTCAGGCTCCTCACGGGCCGTGAAGTGAAGAGAAATTCCTGAACTTCTCTAAGTCTAAATTCTTTTTTTTTTTTTTTATAATTTTTTTTAAAGATTTTATTTATTTATTTGACAGAGAGAGAGATCACAAGTAGGCAGAGGCAGGCAGAGAGAGAGGGGGAAGCAGGCTCCTTGCCAAGCAGGGAGCCCGATATGGGCCTCGATCCCAGGACCCTGAGATCATGACCTGAGCCGAAGGCAGAGGCTTTAATCCACTGAGCCACCCAGGCGCCCTAAATTCTTTAAAAAAAAAAAAATGGTGCCCACCTCATGAGTCTGTTGTGAGAATCAAACAAGATAATCCCACTAAAAATGTTTAGTGCAGAGCCTCTGATACAGTGGAAGCACCCACTGAATGGTACCTATTAATACTACTGATGATATTATTTATCAATGACAACAATTAATCCCACCTAGCCTGCCTTGCTTACTGCTCATCGCTTTCCCCTTTACTGAGCCATATTCTGGATTTTAAACTCTTTCTCTAGTCACCAACGAACCCCATCCTAGTTTCCTGCCAGCTTTCACTGTCATGGCGTCACTAGAGCCTCCGTATGCTTGGCACCCTGGGCCCACTGAACTATTTGAACTATTAAGGGCTTTTTCCTCTTGGTAATTCCTACTTCCAGTCTGCAAACCCTAGGCCCCAGCATTGGGTTAAATATCTTGGCTTCCTTGTAGGACCTCAAAGAGTAGAAACTCAATACATACTGGCTATTGACAGTGGGTATCTGCATGTGGGTCTTGTCCCATAGCCCCGGCCCCCAAAGTGCCAACTATGGCAGCTCTCCCATTAAATGCTCCACTCCTTCTCTGCAGCCATTACCTGCTTTTCTATGTCCCTTCTTCCTGCATCTGTTCCTTGGCTAATCCAATGGTATCCTCAGGCCTGGCTGAGCCCAGGAGGTGGCATCCAGGACTGCAGTGGTCTGAATGGTGGCCCCTAAAAGATATGTCCATGTCCTATACCCAGAACCTACAAATGTGATCTTATTCAGAAAAAGGCCTTCACTGATGTAATTAAGTTAAGGATCTTGAGATGAGATCATCCTGGATTTAAACCCTAAATTCAATGACAGATGTCTTTATAAGAGAAAGGTAGAGGGAAGTTTGAGCCTCAGACACACAGAGAACAAGGGAGGGACTAAAGGCAGGGACACTGAACTCACAGAGAGAGAGGCAGAGGTTGGAGACATGTAGCCTCAAGCCAAGGAATGCTGGAGCCAGCAGAAGCTGGAAGAGGCAAGGAAGGATTCCTTCCTAGAGACCTCAGAGGGATCATGGCCTTGCCAACACCTTGAATTCAGACTTCCAAACACAACTGTGAAAGAATAAATTCCTATTGTTTTAAGCTACCCAGTTGGTGTAATCTGTTATGGCAGCTCTGGGAGGCTAATATGGGAGCTAAACAAATGCTGGCCAAGAGTCAAAAGCAGTGTGTACATACAGCTATGCAATGTCCCTTCTCCCTTCTCATAAAAGGCAGCTGAAGGCAGCTGTGGAAACCAGGGGAGCTGAATCAGAGGGCAGAGGGCATTGCTGTTGACCTTGACTCTGAAGAGCAGGGTGTGGCTATGCCACATTTGTGCACCTTGTAAAGAAGGCCCCTACAGGATCAAAATGATGTTTAACTTTTAAATATTTAGACACATGGGACATGGGTCTCCATTTGCACCCCAGCTCCTGGTCCCACAAACATCAGGGTGAGGCTGCCTGTGAAGATAGTAGCAAAGCTCAGGCTTGGAAACCCCATACACAGGGTTGTTCTCTGCTCTGCCCCTGGTAGCTCTGTTAGTTGGGGTGAGTGACTTCACCTCTTGGGACTTCAGGTTTCTTATCTGTAGAATGAGACAACCAATATTCTTCTTTCAGATTCAAGGTGCAAAACAGCAAAGGACCTGGCCTAATACAGGTACCTAGAGTCACAGAATAAGAAATGTTCTTTACTATATTGTTAATGTTTTCAGGGTATAAAGATCTATAAATTCCTATATTCTTTTTTTTTTTTTCCTTCTTGCTCCTTCCAAGGAACAACTAGAGAGGATGGCGACGGAGAAAGTATTAATTCTACATTAAGCATTGAGCAGGAAGGCCTTTGTGGGTGTCAACCATGGCATTATTAAGAGCCACCGAATCATGGAATGTTAGTACCAGCAAGTCTTTAGCAACTACCTAATCCAAGCCCTTTATTGTGCAGGTGGTGAATCCGAGCCTTGAGTCATTCAGTGAATCTTCCTAACCAAGCTGGTGTGAACTGGATCTCCTGATCCCTTGCCCTAGCTTCATTGTATTTCATCAGACTATGGTAGTACAGCAGCTACTGGGTCTTTGTCTCTCCCCTGAGGATGGAGACAACCTCTGTCTGGGAAGTGAAGGCCATGTGAAGACAAAAATTCAGCTGTGTGAGCCGACGTCCAAAAAATCCATTTACAACTTGCTTCCTAGCCCACTGAAGAGATTAAAATTTCTTTTGAAACATACCTACCATATATTCATTAGAGGCAGTAAATTTGTGTTCCCTTGTAATTTATATCAAAGACTATTGTGAGTAAATTAGCTGGGTTTCATCTTTTTTAAATGTCAGCCCAGATGACCCATATCTGTGTAGGCATGTGAATATAAGGTTATAACAACATTTGAAAGGATCCTAAAAAAGTGGTTTGCCACAGTTAGAGTGTGATCAAAACATATCATTTCAGGAGTCACAATATTTATCATTTTAATATTAATAATGCCATTTTGCATAAAGTACCATACAAGGAATAATTCTATTAGGACTACAAAGATTTCCATGCTGGAAAAAAGGGTAAAATATTCAGAATATGTCAGAGAGAGAGAACCAGCAGTGTCACTAACAGAGAATCCAATTTCTTTTCTTTGCAGATATTTAAGGCAACCATGCATTCCCAAAGATAGGGACAGAAATTGACAAGGAAAAGGAGCAATTTATTTATGAGTCATCTATCCTGCAAGTCAGTAAATGAAACTTACCCAAAAAGGAACTGTGCTTTATGGCTTATAGCCTTGTAAATTAAGCTTAGTGGAATCCTTCCAGGATGCTTAGAACAAAACCTTCTGAATTAGCAGCTGGTCAAGGAGAACACACTGATGGCATTTCCTAGAGCCTGATATGATATGTTTAAGCGGTATCTTATACAAAGGACAAAATGGAAATCAAGGGAAACACTGGACCAACCGGCTGGTTTCTGTGAGAAACCAGAAGCATCGGTCTCAGTCAGAAGAGAGATTTTTAAAAGGGCTTCTGGGATAGGTTGTTTGAAAGCTCGGCTGTGTGGCCAGGTAGCTATAACCACAGATTTTAGACTTGGGCTGTCCTGGTTTGAATCACGGATGTAGCGTTTACTGGCTGTGTGAGCATTGATAAATTACGGCAACTCTGCCTCAGTCTCCTCTTTGTACAGCAGGAATAATACAAGCACCTACCTCATAGGGTTGTTATGAGAATTAAATTAGATAAAACCTATGAAAAGTTTAGCACAATGCTCCACAAACACTAGTTATGATGATGATGATTATTTGGGCTTCACCCCATTAGTTTCCAGAGGACCCATGGTGGGGTAGGTCAGATGATCAGACCTGAAAGCCTACACTATCATCTAAGCAATGAGACAGCTCTGTTTCTAGGTCTTCTTCTGTAAAACTGGAATAATGCAAAAGGCAGAGTACTTGGAGATAGTTAAGGCCTACACTCAAATTCTAGCCATGCCACTTACAAGTTGCATGCCCTCACCTCATCTCTACAGCAGGGTGAGCCGAGCTTGCTTTGCAGGCCACCATAAGGATGGGTAAATTACTGTAGGTGGATGCCCTGTATGTTTCAAAGACTCAATAAGAGCTCCTTCCTATTCTCACTCCATTCCCTCCTTTAGCCACTTCAAGGGGAAAAGTCTTCAACGCTCAAACAAATACACATAATTTTTTAAAATAGTATCTTCATCCTTAGAATGGTTCCTAGGAAGAAACACTAGCATGTATTTTTATTTTATTTTCACGACTTACGTGTATCCTTTTTTTTTTTTTTAAGATTTTTTATTTATTTTACAGAGAGAGAGAGCTCACAAGTAGGCAGAGAAGCAAGCAGAGAGAGAGAGGAGGAAGCAGGCTCCCTGCCGAGCAGGGAGCCCAATGTGGGCCTCAATCCCAGGACCCTGAGATCATGACCTGAGCCAAAGGCAGAGATTTTAACCCACTGAGCCACCCAGGCGCTCACTTATATGTATCCTTTATTCCAATCTACAATTTATGCTTAAAAATTGGATTCTCCTATTCCCTTCACAGAATGGTTACTTTCTTCTACAATGGTTCAAGCATTTGGTCTTCCAGGTACATCTGCCATGCTAAGCAACTGCCAGACCCATGAAGGCATTTAAAATTTTTCCACAAGATAGGGGCTTAAAAGTTCAGAATTGTTTTTACTACCCACTGCACTGACAAGAAGTCTCAAATTCAAGACATAAATGTTGCAGCTTAAAATAGACTTTTTCCAAATGCTTCATAAAGCTGAGATTCCATTTGCTTGCTTGGGAAACTCCCTGAGTAGTGCAGCCTCACCCATAAATGATGCAGAGCGGGAGGAGAACTTCTGGATCTCAGTGCTTTGCAGGGGTTAAGATGTGGAAATTCTTCAGTTCAGTAGGAAGTAAGGTGACTGATCCCAATATAAATTGATGACCAAAGAGAACCCATGTCAAAAATGGAATTGAGCAATAGTTTCTACCCCAACGACAGAAGTTTTCTCATTAGTCAATTGGCAACCTTTGTTTAAAGTCCTCATCTATACACCTGGAGACAGAAAGCAGAGGCGAGACATGATAGGGCAGTTTCTGATGAAAATCTCACAATGCAAACTTCAGGTGAAATCATACTACACCCTTCCTTTAAAATGTTGACTTCCCACTCAGTAAGTCCTAAACCATCTAGCGAACATTTCAGTTCTTCATGGCTTGTCTTCACTCAGCTTTTCCAGTCATTCCTCCAAAGACATGAAGATTCTGTCATAGCTACTGCTGACCACTGCCAAGGCACTGTGTGAACTTCCGCTCTTCCCACAATGTTCATCTTTGGCAATTCCATAAAGGTCTTTCTCATAATAATTGAACTTCTATTCATCCTCCAAAAATCAGCGGCAAGATTTGAAATCTTCCCTAATGTCCCCAATCAAAATGGCTTCTCCTGGTCCTGCTTAAAACACCTCAAAGATTTGACACTAAACTTAAGATAAAGACCACACCCTAACCTCTTTACAAAGCTCCTTGCAGTCTGGCCTGTCCTCATTTTGCACAGTGCACTTCACTCTCTCTGGATTCCAGTCTCACTGAACTTTCTTTTATTGACTAATAAGCATCAGATTATTCCCTGCCACTGGGCCTTTGTACATGCTATTGCTGGTGCCTGGAATTCCCTTTCTGTCCTTACCTTTTTGCCTAGTTAACTCCTGTTTTTCCTTATCAGGTGTTATTTCCTTAGGGAAGACTTCAGAGATCTCTCTGACAAGGTGTCCCCTGTAATATTCTCTTAAGGTACCATGTCTCCCATCCTTATAGTTCATATCTCAGTTGCAATTTTACATTTGTGTGTGTGTGTGTGTATTGATTTAACTTAATTAATGCCAGTCTCCACACTAGCCATGAACCCTGTCTGCATTTGCTTGCCCAAGAATTCCTAGTACCTAGTGCAATGCCTGACTTACAATGGGCACGCCATCGATATTTGTTAGATGAATAAATGTGAGACCTAAGGACAAAGGGCAGGCTTACTCTTGTATACATTGGCGTTGCAAGACAAACTGAACAATATAAAGGTCACAATTCTGTATCATTTCCTCTTTATTATTTACATTATAAGTTATACTTGCCTGAATCCACTGGACAGGAAGCCTCTGAAAAGCAGGGGCTATCTGTCATATTTTTTTTAATCTTCTGTCACCTATCTATACCTGAGTTCTAACACAGGGTATGACACCAACAGGTATCCAATTAAACATCTGCTGAAATGTAGTTAGGTTATCTAATTGCTCAAATTGCTTGTCTCATTTGTATAATTGTGAAAGTCATGTCAGCCACCTATAGGTAACCTAGGATTTATAGCCACATTCACAGCAGGTTTCAAGGACTTTGCGTGCCAAAGAGGGAAGGAAGAGTCACAGAGAAGCTACAGCTCCCCAGAGCAAGAGGACCAAGCAAAACCAAGGTCTTGCTGAGGAAGCAGTATAGTCAAGTGCCTTGGACCAGTCACAGAAGCCCAGGAGGTTCCCAGGAGTGCCTGGGCCCCTGTCCAATTATCAATTGTATAGTGAACTCTGCTGGCCAGGGAGTTTATTCTGAATGGGATTTATGTGGTTCACAGAGACCAAAACCCACGTTGTGGTTTAGAACTTTCTTCCCTACAAAAATGCACATATGTAAACAAAATTTGCTTCTAATTTCAGGGAATTTCTGAACCCTTAAAGCATTCTCCCTGACCTTGCATCTCCATCCTAATGGCCTATGCTTTACAGGTTAGGAACTCCTGGTTTAACGTATAAAGAAGACAAAAACCCAAATTAGAATATGCAGGGGTTACTTCTTAGGTGTACATGAAAAATGAATCAAGGTTCCAAAGTAAACTTTCCAAGCCATACATATGGATTCCCCAGAGAGCCTCCTGCGGTGGGGCTCAGTCCCACCACAGCCTCTCTGTCCACACCAGGCCCTCTTGCTGTATCTTTAGCAATTTTTTAATTCATGGCTTCATTCTGTAGATGGGGAGACTGAAACTTTCCTCTCTAATTCATCTTGTGTTTTGTTGCAAAACTTAAAAATATTTTCTTAAAAGTATGCATTAACTCAAAAGCATCCTCCATTATCTAGCTATCAAAGACTCCGGACATTTCATTCCAAATATGCTGGTCCTGGCACATCCTAAATAGCCTCAAAAGGAGAAGGGCAGCTTCTGAGCCGGTCAATAGCAATGAGATTACTCTTCATTACAAGGTGCACTAGCTGAGGGAATTCTGTACCTAAACAAAGCCTTCTCTTTCATAAATACCTTCTATGCCAAGTGCTTTCATATCCAGCACCTTTTAGCTCTCACAACAACCCTTGTAGGGTCATTGGTCATTATCCTTATTTTACGGATGAGGGAACTAAGGATAAATAATTTACTCAAGGTGACATAGGTCAATGTGAGGATTTTGAACTTGAACCCAGGCAGGGGCCCTCTGACCCCAAACCCCTGCTCTTTTGTTTTACCCTGATTCTTTAAGCTGTTAAAGGTTGTTATATGAAAAAGGTGTCCTGGGGTCAAATGTGTTTAGGAAAAGCTGCTGACCTGACTGCAGAATTTCTCAGCAACTTCAGTTGCTGGTAGGCATCCCCAGCCACTATGAAGCCTTTTACAGTTCCACCAGCCACAGATCCCCTTTGGAAGCATCTCAGGAACCAGTGGTCCTCAGAATGCAGCAAAAGGGGACTACTTCCCTCTGCCATGCCTCCTTATTTTGGCAGTTATGCCCACTCAGTTATGTTCCTCCTCTATGGGATATTTCCTCTTTCCTCAGTATAAAGAGTCCATCTGGGAGGCCATCTGTGGAAGAAGCACCTGCTTCTTGAAAACCAGACTGGACCTGGGATGGGAGCCTAGGGCTAGGGCGACTCTGGTCTTTGGGAAGATGCTAACACACTAAGCAACCCCAGGCAGGGAGTTGAGGGCGGGGCGGGGGGGGGGCTGGCATTTGCAGTTGAGGAGTCAGCCAAAACTCAGGACAGACTTTTGACACGAGTACCATTTTCCTGGGGGCTTAGGAGACAGAAGAGGCCTGGAGATCGTGCCCTTGTGAATTTCACAGGGAAGGGATTTACTTCACTGGGGTTGTCACAACAAACATGGTGTCAGGTGCTAATTGAGGATACACAGACTACAACCCACATGCTACTCAGCAAGAAATACACTGGTCCTTCGATGAATGCAATCAAATACTTTTTACAGACTATAGGGACAACAGTAGGACACCAATACTGATGAGATTTTTAAAAACATACAAAAACGCTGTTCCCTCTGAGGCTTACATATGCCAACAAAAATAACAATTTAACAGAAACCTGTATGTCCTGAGCCAAAGGTAGGGCATGTTGTCTGACTAGGGATTTATGCCTTTTTTTGTTTTTTGTTTTCTGGGTGCCTAAGGCAATGCAGAAGATGGTGTTTATATGCCAAAATACTGAGATTTTTAGTACTCACTTTTTCTGAGGGCAAAGAGACGTAATATTTAAAATTAGGGCTGCCCCAGAAAACCTGGGCCACATGATTATCTTCATTAAACTAAATAACTTCAAATCAGGTGGGTATACACCTGGATTGCTCAATGAACTAGTTGATTAAATCTCAAAGACTGTCAAGTTGTGAATGTGGGTATGGAGGTGGGGTGAAGGGACCACAGCCAACGATGAATTTACAAACCAAGTCAGGGAGAGGCAGGCAGAGCCACGGAGGGAGGAAACAATACCCAGGGTCCCACAGTTGAGCCGGAGGGCTGGTGGTCAAGGTGGACCTGGATGCCAGAACCAGAAGGGCACAGCGAAGGGTCAAGAAACACAGACCATCTAGGGGAAGACAGCCAGGATCTAATAACACTGAAGTATCACAAGTGAAGGTAGAGGGAGGGTCTGAAATCAGGCCAAGTGCCAAAGAGCTGTCAGAGAGTGCTAGCAATAGAGGAGGCTCAGGGAGTGGCCGAAGCCCCAGGGGAGACACACTGGAAAGAGCTGAGGTGGGAAGGAAATGGTCTGACAGACAAATCCAACTCCCAAGGAAAGAGGCATGCCTGAGTCTGGGAAAAAAACAGAAAAAAAACAAAAACAAAAACAAAACCAAAAAAAACAAAAAAAAACCTTCTGGAACACTTAGTGAATCTCTGGCACCCTTCTCCCCTAAAATTAATGAAAAGAGATTAGCTTGGAAGCCTGGCTTTGTCACTAACTAGCCATGTGACCTTGGAAAAGTCACTGAATATCACAGATAAGATGGTTTATATGTCAACTCTTTTTAAAGAAAACATTTTATCCTTAATAAGAGTTTTTGAGTAGAATTATTTTATAAGTCTAAAATACAATAAAACAAGTTTCTCAGACAATAAGTACTTTAAAATACATACATGTGTGTGATTGTAAGTATTTTTAGCACCCCCTTTTACTCTTAAACGTGTCCCAGATTGGATGACTTCATCTCTGAGTCTTGGTGTGCCTATCTAGAAATAAGAAAATTGATTCTTTTGCAAGTTTTTTATGGATCATGTATATAAAGAACCCAGCAGAATACTTATAATTCTCTTTTTCATGTTAATTCCCTTCTTTGGCTTTCTTAGAAAACTGTGTCTGAGGGAATGAGAAGATGTGGTGTCGGGAGGAGAGAGGGGTACAGAGAACCAGTGCTAAGCCCCTCCCTAAGCCACTCATTCCCCCAGGCCCACTGGCTGTCCACACATTCAGCTTCTATTTGAGCTTAAGGAGATAAAAAAGCTCCTGGGGCAGAGATGGAAAGGCAGCCAGCCCTTCTAACGAGTTCACCTAATCCTGAGGCTGGGTTCACTTAATCCGACACCAGGTCTCTGACACTCCTTTTGGCTCCCATCCTTCCAGACACCATACCCCAGACAGCCTCATTTCAGAGGAGTCCCTGCTCTCTGAACCCTGTCTGACCCCAGAGACGGTACCATTCTTCATTCAGCAGATGGATTCAACTCACTTTTTCAGAGCAACAACAATAGGAGTCACCCTTGCCAAGCAGAGGGATGTCACTCGTGCCTGGGCAATGCCCAGGGCCACATTCTGCCCATTGGCTAAGACTCTTCACAGTCGGGTGGATAACAACATGAGGACCTGAATTGGGGACAACACACCAAGCTCTGGCCAAGGGTCTTGAGCACAGTCTCAGTGGGCAGGGAGTTTTTATTTAAATCATTTCTTCACAGTAATGCAATAGCAATGCAACTTAAAAATCTTTCGGCCTCCCAGATGACTAAGGGAAAGGAGACCCTTAAGTGGCTCTTTGAAATTTGCAGTAAACATCCTGCAATGTGTGTATCTGGTAGACAAAAAAAGAAAAAGAATCTGAAGATTGGGCAGATTAGATGATCAGATTTCTCATAAACCATTCTGAAAATATAGCCCTTGGAAGCCTGACAAAATGAATATTTAGGTAAGAGGACAAGGCTATAGGCTGGTCCCTTGGGGAGCTGGAATTTCCTTTCCCAGAGAGGGAAGTGAGGTGTGCCCTGATGCAGAGGAGTGCTTTGCAGGCAGTCTTGGAGCGGATGGTCTGTCCCAGCTCTCATTCAGAGCCAGCAAAGCTCTAGAGAGTGCTCTGAGTAGGGGCTCTGTGGAGGGCAGAGGGCAGAGGGCGGGGAGGGTTCCCATACTGATGCTGGGCTTTAAGTGCTACGGACTGGCCTGCAAGCCCCTGACAGCTCTTGGCTGAAATCAGAGCTAGGTGAGTGCTCCGGGTTGAGGAAAATACCTGTGTGGGTCACAGAGCAGAGTGTCTGCCGTTATCCAGGGACAAAAGGGAGGCCTCCTTCACTCAAATTTAAATCACTTTTTGCTTTGAAATCTCCACAGTAGCCTCTGTCTCCCCTAGACCCTTCCCCCACAGCTGCAGTTCTGCTCCACTGAATTTGCAAGCTAGCCTGAGCATGTGAGGGAGCATTTTAGATGTCTCCTCTCCACTGGAAGGGGGGATCTGAAATTACTCAGGGGCCTAGACTTGGTCTCCATATGTGAACCTCTTAAGCCACACTTCCCCTACTCTGGCTGGACTGGCTTAGTCTACCCAGCTGGGCTGCTCCTCCCATGAATCCCAGCCCATTTTCCTGTCACTCCAACATCTGGCCTTGTCTTGGCCAGCCCTCTTGTGCAGGTAGGTGAATCCTGCATCTTATAACCACTGCCTAAGGTCCTACTCCAAATGAAAAGGCCACCAACACCTAGCCTCAAATACCACTAAGGACATTCTGTGGCCCTGTGATACCAATGCAGCCTAAATCAAGCCCAACTATGCCATGCCCCTTTGGACACCATGACTTGAACTCCGGTGCCTCTGAGGCCAGCCTTACCCCTGGGACAGTCTCCTGGCTTTAGTCCATCCTTCCGAGCCTGGTCCCCCAAATGCCCACAGCTCAGTCCCTGACCATCTCTCCCGCCTCATCTCTTACTGCCCCCCACCCCAATCCCCATACCCCTGGAGTACAGAAGGACTGCATGAACATGAACATGCTAGGCTGTCTTGTTCCTCCACCCTCTTCTTGCTGCCGCACTCATGTAGTCATCTCCTACAGGAAGACTTTCCACCTCTTTCCTAAGTCCCCTCCTCAGCCCCGAACTAACCTCTCCATCCATTCTATCAACTGCACAGTGTGATCACAGCCCCTGAAACACTCTGTGGCACCCTTGCTGTCATGCATGTCTCTTCTAATTAGATTGTGAGCTCCTGGGGGACAGGCACTGGTCAGATTCATCTCTTTTCCTGTCACCTCATCAATACAGACAGTCGTCCTTGCTTTCTTCCCTCTCTACTGCTTCCTTCTGGGTAATGTGGAGTCAAGTAATCTAAAAATGTGTCCAGAATTAGGATTTGGGGCCAGGGAAGTGGTCAAGTACCAGGAAAAAGTAGAGCAGTTGGTCAGAGAACTGGAGGTCAGGGCCAGGTCGGGGAGAAAAACCCAGGTAGCTGGCGGGGTCCCAAACAACAATGCTGGTGAAACAGCACCCCCTCCCCCCTAGGAGTATGTTGCCTACTCCTGATTAGGGCAGAAGCCTGCCCACCTGTCCACTCGGCTAGAGGGAGTGTGGAGGTAGAACTCACGGGCAGAGTCAACCAACAGTCCTTCAGTGCAGCTTAATACTGTCTCACCCATGCAGAGTGCTCACATGTCCCCGTGGTGATTGTTACAGTTTGGGACGCCTGACCAGGCGGACAGTCCAGGGGGTTCTACACAGGCTGCACCTCAGATCAATCAGAACAGACATGGCAGATGCCATCGATATCTCCTATACCACAGAGATCAGGAACCCTGCTTAAAGACGAGACTCCAGCAGAGGCTCAGTATGGCTGAGAGATAAAAGTTTAAAATGACACCTCGCTCAATATGTAAGTGTGTCGAATCAATACAGCTACACACCTTAACCTTATACGGTATGACAATGATATCTCAGTAGAGCTGGTGTTAGTGGAGGGGGAGAAAATGGCACGTGGCTGAGGTCAGGGAGGTCTATGCCGTGCAAATCTACCAACTGCCAAAAAAGGAAAAAAACAAAAACACACCTTGAAGAAGAGATTTCCCCTTTTCTACATGGGAGAAAACACTGCATTATTCCATATGGAGAGCACCACAGAAATGGGTTACCTTCACACCCAAGAAAATCAACACCTGAGAATTCTCATATTTGTGTGACACTGTTTATGGAGAAAGAAGGCAAAGAGTTAATTGATTTTTATCAATGCTTCCGATCCTCTATGAAACTAGGTTTCCTGTCATTCCTGGGGTCCTTGAGAAGTAGGGTTTTGTTTAAGTCTAAAGCTTTGGCATGGTCCTCTTATGGGTCTTTCTGCCCAGTGACCTGAACACAACACAGCCCCTGAGGGCTCTCTGGCCTACCCCTTCTATAGAAACAATGTCACAGCTTCCTACTTAACACCCTGCCTATTGAATTGCCCCAGGATGGCTTATTCACCAAAGTCATTCGCAGCCATGAGAGCTTCGAGAATTCCTCCACAATAAAACACTCTGCTGTCCCCAGCCTCTCCTCTGTTCAAGCAGCCCGCTGCCACACCGAAGGCATCAGCGGGTAATTTCAGACTCGGCACTGAAGAAAAGTGCCAAGTTCAAGCAAGCATTATGATTATGATTATTGCTGCTTCCACAGGAAAATGGTCCCCACGTGAGGGTCAGCACACATTCAGCATCTCTGTGGTGTGTCTTCCTTCTATCAAAAGACTGCTTCTCTGATCCCATGAAGAAAAGGACAGGAGAAGGCGGAGCTGGATTTAAATGGTGAGAAAATTAATGAAGTGATTTCTCTAAGGAGTAAAAAAACCTTGTTCCTTCTTATTTCCCATCTGCAACCCTCTCCTTTGGCTCACCCTCCACACGAACTGCAGGACCTGGTGTGAGCCATTTAAACTTTCTCTTCCTGGGCTTTTTATCTGTCAAATGAGGGTTCAAACATTTGCTCTAACTACCTACTGGGGGGGCAGATGCAATAAGACGAGGTCACTGGAACAGCCTTTGAAGACACGAAGCACTGCAGAAACGGAATTCTTCACCATCGTCTTCATCAGGTGCAGCCTCGCATAGAAACAATGCCGTTTCACGGTAACGAGCAGTTCCGTGCCTGCTCACTGGGCATGGAGACATGAGACTCCCACAGCCTTGGCCATCCTTGAGTTCTCTGACCGCTCACAAATACTTGCCACTGAGAGACAAGAGCAGCAGGGAAGGATGGAGGAAGGTACAGTTCATCCTGCCAGGGAATTCAGGGCAGAATTTACAGAGAAGGTGAGATCTGAGCTGTCTCTCTTGAAGGTGGAAAAGATGAAAATTTTATTTAGGTTAAAATATTCACTAAGGAACGAAAGGCCGCTAAAGGACTCTGTGAGATGGGAGGGATTGGTGGGGTCGTAAAAGAACTAGAAAATTGAGGTCAAGGTTTAAAATCACCCGTCTGTCATTACAACAGTGATAGCAGAAGGCCAGGAAACTGGATTCTCGAATTACCAGCTGCGGCTACCAGCAACTACCCTCTCCACCCTCTGCGAGACACTGTACTCACCTCTCATGGATGGAGAGGAATGCCTTTGTTTTTTAGAGCACTTGGCACTCTTCAAAGGGCAGGCATTTGTATCATTTGCTCCTTAACGATCCCTTCCCTCCATCAATATCAAAAGTATTTACACAAGATACATATTTATCCTGGAACAAATCATCGCATTTGTCAAACAACTCCAAGTTTATTAGGACTGATGTTGCAAATAATTTCCTAATTATGTAAATGAATAAAATCTGTTTTTAATTAATCTCTAGGCTTTACTTGCATTATTAGAATAAAATCTGTTTCTTATTATGGAGTTGCTATTTTCAACAATTACCATGAAGGCAAACATTGACAATTATCAGATATGGCAGAATCGATTCATCTAACAAGGTCAGTGGTTCAGTGGCAATTCTAGGAATTCAGCAGGATCTAACCTAACTCCCAAACTCATGAAGTACAATGACCTTAAAATAGGTAGAATTAGTAGAATTCAGTTCAGCTTCAGTTCAACTAACTTTGGTCAGTACGCTCTGCTTTTTCAGGTAAGGTTTCTGCCTCCTACGACATTCTAGTTTCTTCTTTACAATGTGCATATTTATGATATATATAGATACAGATATATCAAGATGGTATCAAACTGCTCTCCTTTTGTGTATGTACCTTAATATTTAACATTTCCTTTGCTCTTCATTCTTTCTTGTATATCAGCCCTTCAGTAATGATTTTTCTTTCAATGATACACCATTTAGAAAATCCCTAAGTGAGAGTCTATTGGTAGTGAAATCTGTCTTCTTCAGTTTTGTTTTGTTCACCTGATTTACAAAATTATTATTTTGCACCCATTCCCTCAGTTTTTTTAATTCTAGGTTGAGAATTCCTTTCTCTTCAAGGCACCGATGATATCATCCCTTATCTACTGACTTGGAACATTACTCAGTCTAATCGACAGTTCTGCACAGCCGATCACTGTTTTCAACTTGGTGCTTCTAGGATCTTTGTCTTTGGCCTACAGTTTTACAATGACGTGTTTAGGTGTGGATCTCTTCTCTTTATCTTGCTTGGAGTTCATTAGACATCCTGAACCAAAGGATTTGTGTCTGTCTTAGAAATTATTCACCCACTGTACCTTTTAGGGCTCTGTATGGACCTCATTCTAGCCTCCATGTTTCTTAATGTCTCTGTCATTTTTGTGTCTCTGCCTCTCTCTGCTAAATTTTGTATATTTTCTTCAGTTCCAGTTCACTAATTTTTCTCTTTGGCCTTCAGGGTCAAAGAACTGGAAGATAGGGCCACTGAGGTTTTGTTGTGTTATACTGAGATGGAACAGCTTTATCACAGCAACGGCACACATCTCTGATGACATCACAAGGCATACACACTCACGGACTGCACACAGCAGCCTGCCCCTTCATGTCCCTCCTCAATCAATACCCTTCCACACCAGACAGTTGTTATTCTGACCACGAAACTCATAGATCCACTTTGCTTGTTTTTGAACTTCCTATGCATGGAATCATAGAGCATTTGTACTCTTTATCTGGCTTCTTTTGCTTCGCAGTACAGCTATGAGGTCTCTCCACCTTATTAGGTTAGCTTTAGTTTGTTCTCCTCCACTGCACTGCAACATTGTATTGTATGAACATACCATGGTTTATTTAACCCTTCTGCTGTTGATGGAGCTCAGCATTGTTTTAGTTAGGGTTACTATCTTATGTGATTTTTAATTTCTACTATTATTTTTTTATTTCCAGACATTCATTTAGTACTATTCCAAATATCTCATATCAGGTCATTTTTGATAGGCTCATGCTCCTTACTCATATTTTCACTTTCCTCTCTTATTTCTTTAAACATATTAAGTGTGTTAAATGTGTGAGGTCACTGCTGTTACTGTCTCTGTTGATTCTCATGCATGATGCTTTGTTTCCTCACATGTTCTGTGACTTCTATTTATGACTAAATGTTCACTGGGTCTCAACCTATGGGGAATTCTTTGCAGTACGGATTAAATGTGGATTCCTCCAGAGGTCTGTGTTCCTGCCTACCAGGTCTGCTTCAAATAAAAATTCTCAGCTTGTGGTTATTAGGACTATGACAATACCATGGATTCAGGCCCCAAATCCATGTAAAAATGTACACATTGCCATGTTCTCCACCATCAATAGTGAGTCTGCATAGGTCAAGGTTCTCTGCTGTCTGTCTCCATGGCGTGGATGTTTTTTCTAATTCACCTTTTCCCTGAGGATGTTTCCTTTCATGAGTTCCAGCTTCACATAAAAGTCCCAAATTGGCCTAACTCCCTATGCAGGCTTTTCTGCCTGCTTCCCTTATACCTAATTAGACACCCTTATACCGAATTAGTCAGTGAAGCTAGAGCTCCTGGTCACCTTGAATTTACTGGTGGTTGGTGATAAAGTAGGCAACTCCAGTCCTCACTTACTTCTTTGGACCCCTGATCCTGTTCCATTCTTAACACTGGAGAATTTCCCCCTTCTTTCCTGTATGCTCATTCTCTTATTTAAAAATTATGATACAGTGGACATTTTGTTAAGTATATTTAGATAGTCTAAATATTTTGTCAAGCATATTCATGAAGTTTACAAATTATCTAGTCCTTTGTCTCATGAGACATACTAGTCCTTTCAAGCTTTCTAAACCTCAATTTTCAACAAGTCAGATGGAATGTCCCTCAATTTTTTTTTTAAGATTTTATATATTTATTTGACAGAGAGAGAGTATAAGCAGGGGAAGTGGCAGGTAGAGGGAGAGGGAGAAGCAGGGTCCCCACTGAGCAGGGAGCTCAGTGTGGGGCTTGATCTCAGGACCCTGGGATCATGACCTGAGCAGAAGGCAGATGCTTAATCAGCTGAGCTATCCAGACGCCACCCCCCACCCCCGCCGCCATGTTCATTTTCTAAAACATTCTTCAAACATCACCTCTCTGAATCCTATCCCACACAAAAATTAATCCCTCTCTTCTAGGTACTTCTTGATGTCTTTATCTCCTTGGTATTCAGTTAGCTCATAGGCCTGCCTCTTTCACTGACTTCCACCAGATCCTAAGGTCTCAGAGGTCAGGGCTGTGCATTCATATAGTCAGGCTTATATCCTGGCACAGAAGAAGCTCCACGAATGCTTATTGGAATGAATGAAGCTGACAGTCTAATGTCAACAGCATGTCCCTGGGGAACCGAATCCTGGAATCTTCAAACCCTCAATCCTCAAACCCTCAAACCCACTATATGTGGAAAGTGAAGGAAAACCATATACACACAAGAGGCCTCTCCATACATGGCCTGGGGAATCAAAAACTGAAGTCACAGCAGGCCAAAATCCAGGACTTGATTACACATAGCAACAGCAGCGGTAAGCAAGGCTGAGCCCTGATGGCCTTCATCATCTCACTCCCTTGGAATCTTTTGCTCCAAAGCCTCAAGTTTCAGGGTACAAAAGTATTACTACACTATTTCTTAAGATATGTACAAAGAGGTAAGGAATTTTCCCTGTGTTAGTGGGTTGTATTATTATCCCATCATTTATATTGAAATTACAGGAGGGAAAGAAGCACTTTTTAAAAAATTGTTTCCAACAGACTCTTTATTGTAATTTCCCAGGACAACCCACATCGAGTAATGGGTTCTAATATTATGTGCGTCCAGCTTGATACCAGATACCAAAGCCCTCAGATACCCTATAGCATTTTCTTTCTTCATGAAATAAACTATGAAAAACGGCTGATATGGTAACTAAATTGAATGTTTAAGTCTAAAGCTTATTAGCCCAGAGAGTTTGTATGATGATACCAACATGATCTGATTTCAAGGATAAGTAAGATCAACTTAGTGGCTCTTTGGAATATTAGTGATTACAGAGGCCAGCAGATGTCTTTGCCAAGGTATTTTAGGGGCGGTAAGAATTCTAATGGATATAACAGCTATTTCTCCAGGCCATGCCAGGCTGGGGGCACAATGAAGGTGGAAGATAAAAATAAACCAGTCATTCCATAGCTCAGCTCTCACCACCTACTAGAATGCTATCTCTGACAAGTGGCTCCTTCAGATTAAAAAGCTGGGCATGGGGGTATGAAGGGAACAGCTTGGGCGTATGGGGTCCCTGACGTGTCATGTCACCTTCTGGCTCCATCTTTTTTTTTTAATTTATTTTTATTACTATTATTTGCCCAGGGGTACAGGTCTGTGAATCATCAGGCTTACACCTTTCACAGCATTCACCATAACACAAACCCTCCCCAATGTCCATAACCCATCCACCCTATCCCTACCCTCCCACCCCCCAGTAACCCTCAGTTTGTTTTGTGAGATTAGGAGTCTCTTATGGTTTGTCTCCNTTTGCCCAAGGGGTACAGGTCTGTGAATCATCAGGCTTACATCTTTCACAGCATTCACCAAAGCACAAACCCTCCCCAATGTCCATAACCCATCCACCCTATCCCTACCCTCCCACCCCCCAGTAACCCTCAGTTTGTTTTGTGAGATTAGGAGTCTCTTATGGTTTGTCTCCTTCCCCATCCCATCTCGTTTCATTATTTTTCCCTCCCTACCCCCCACAACCCGCCACCCTGCCCCTCAAGTTCCTCATATCAGAGAGATCATATGATAACTGTCTTTCTCTGACTGACTAATTTCGCTCACTGGCTCCATCTTGTACCACGGTCACACCAAGAGGATGCTTAACTTCTAAGTAAGCTAGATACTCAGAGCTGCTCCACAGTAGATGCCCTCCTCCACTATCCTTCCAAGCCTATGCCAATACAGTTGTTCTGCGGAGCCACTGTGTCTAACTGCAAAGCCTGGATGGTAGACTGTTACAATAATGCACTCAAAATTTTCATGTGCCTTGTCTCCTCCCACACTGACTCTGGGCTTGGACATGTGACTTGCTTTGGTCATTGAGACAAATAGAAAACATGGAAAATGCAGAAACTTAAAAAGTGTTTGCCCATTGGAGTTTGTCCTCTTATAGTTCTTAGAACTCTTCCACCACCATAAGAACAAGTCTAAGCTAGGATCCTAGAAAATGAGAGGTGGAAGGAGTTGAAATGAATCATCTAGCTGAATGAACACTGTACCAGACTAATCTGCTATAGCCCCAGCAGATTTGGCAGCTGACTTCAAACACAAAAGTTAGCCTAGCCAAGACCAAAAGAAGAATCACCTAGCTGAGCCCAGTGCAATTTGCCAATCCACAGAATTATGAGCTAAATAAATAAAAGCAGTTTTAAGTTACTATTGGGGGAGACTGTGATGTAGGAAAAGCTGACTTAACAGATTTTCACAAAGATACAGAAAAAATAAAATATGTTCATGGAATGGATGGTAGAAGATATGCATGAAGTGGAACTATGGATTAAGCAAGAGGTTATAGGCCCTTGAAAAGGTATAATACCCAAGTTTAGCAATCAATTTCGTGATATAATTTGAAGAGGTTATTACAAAGCCCACTAATTCCAAACATCTCTCTCACCAGTGAACCATGGTATCAACCTCCTACCTACATGAAAACTTGATAAAACTTCCAAGCAGTAAAACTGAAAGGGAGACAGTGAAACAGTGTAGAGTTAAGAACTCTGGAATCAGATAATGGAATCAGCCTGGAATCCTCAGTACCATCCTTCATAAACTGGGGCAGTAATAGCACCTACTTTATAGAGCTGGTGTTGTAAAGATTAAACAATGCCTGTACAGTGCTTGGTACAAAGCCTGATACTTATAAGTGCTCAAAATATTAGCTTATTAGCCATAAGGTTGGGAGTTAAAACAATTAGCTACCACTTACTGAATACTTACCATGTAAAAGGCACTATGCTAAATGCCCCATGTATATTACCCCCTTTAGTCTTCATCATAGTGAGGTATTTATGCTTCCATTTTTTTTTAAAGATTTTATTTATTTATTTCACAGAGGGAGAGAGATCACAAGGAGGCAGAGAGGCAGGCAGAGAGAGAGAGGAGGAAGCAGGCTTCCCGCTGAGAAGGGAGCCCGATGCGGGGCTCGATCCCAGGACCCTGAGATCATGACCTGAGCCGAAAGCAGAGGCTTTAACCCACTGAGCCACCCAGGCGCCCTATGCTTCCATTATATACACAAGGAAACTGACACACAGAGAAATTAAGTAATTTGTCCAGTGTCACACAGCTGGGACGTGGCAGATACGAAATTCAACCCTCTTTGCATGCCATGCTGCTTCCCATCCCACCATTGCCCTGTGGTTACAAACCAATTACAAAGGCTTTTCAAAATGTGGCCCCATGCTGCATTTTCACCATTTTATTAGGCTTCCAGGACTGTCTATATTGGGCACTCTGCCTGGGATGTTTTCCCCATCCACATTCCTTTCCCACCCACTTAAAAAAATCCTTATCATTTTGGGCCCAATTCAAAAACTATCTCCAGTTGAAACGTTCTTAGATTTCCCTCCTGGGCAAAGATATGAACTCTGGAGTCAGACAGCATCTGCTGGAATCCCAATTTCTTCCACCTACTAATTATGTGAAGTTACCTCTCTAAATCTCTAAATCTTGGTTTCTTTATCTGTAAAATGGGGGAAATTATGCCTATTTCATAAAGATAGACAGAATTAAGCAGAGTGCACTCAGAGTTAGCACTCAGCGTTACCTACCATTTTTTAAAAGATTTTATTTATTTATTTGACAGAGAAAGAGAGAGAGAGAGAGTGGCAGGCAGAGGGAGAGGGAGAAGCAGCCTCCCCTGCTGAGCAGAGAGCCTGACATGGGACTGGATACCAGGACCCTAGGATCATGACCTGAGCCAAAGGCTCAGGTAGGTACCCATACCTACCATTTTTTTAATCCACCACTGGGCTCCCATAACACTTTTATTTTAGGATATTTACATGTATAGTTAATTATATTCCTCTTTCCTTACCAGGTCTTGCAACCTTTGTGGTCAGAAATGTGTCTTGGTCCCTCTCTCCTCACCCAGCCCCACAATAAATACTTGCTACATGTTTGCTGAAATTCACTTAATCCAACTGACTGTGAGTCGTTAGTTTAGGCGTTTAATCTTTCTGGTGGAACTTCAGTTTGCTCAGCCATGATTCAAACTTTAACGTGTGGGACTATATCAGGGATTTTCAAAGATTGTTGTTCACTGTTTACAATGACATTCTTTTCTCTAACAAAATTTTACATACTAACACATGAAACAGATTCTGTGTAGAGCTGCCACACTTGAGGAGGGCTATGAAGGGGCAGATCTTATCCATCAGACCCCCTAAATTTCTCAGGCACGTCTGAGCATGCCTGTACCTTCCGAGCACCCTCTGACAGTTCAGACTTCTCCACAGAGTAGGGGCCAGATCCCCAGACTCTCCATGCCCCCAGGTTAATCCAACTCTGAGCATTAACCTGTTCAGGATGAAGAAAGATATTTCTGGAAGGAAAAGAAACCCTCCAATCGTGAGAAAATGCTTCATGAGAGAAGAATGACTAGTGCTCATTTGACAGCACTAACACAGAGTAAGTGTGAGGTTCAAACCAGAGGATCTTGAATTAAGTCCTCTTGAATTGTCCACACAGAAGAAAATTGGTCCCTGTAAGCTATACATGGGTCTTAAGCTTTGCAGCTGCCAACCAGAGTTTTAGGTACCAAGAGGAACTGACAAGAGTTGTAGTAATGGGGGTAGAGGAGCTAGGTGCATATTTCAAGAAACCAAATGGCAACGTGCAGGCTGAGACACCAAGATCCTTTGCAACTAGCAGGAATGACATGAGTGGGAGAACTCAAGCTCATTGGAACTCTAATTGGCAGGTGTACATGTCTTTGATGAATAAATAAATTATTGCTTCATAAAATGAAGTTGCTTCCTAGATAATTTAGAAAAAACATAGCATCTGTTGAGAAATCATAATAGAAAATGTTTACCAAGTGCTCATTATGTGCCAGGTGATTTATGTTCATGCCTCATCAAGCCTGTGATTACCAGCTTTACAAACAAGGAAACCAAGTCAGGAGGACCAAGTTGGTTCCTTATTGTTTGGCAGCAAGCAAACAATGACACAGGATTTAAAACTGTGACTTCTTTATTCCTATACTTCACATCTTACTCTCCACCAGACAACTTCTCTGCTGATTAAAAGGCTACTTATATCCCAGCCTCTAAGAGCTACAACTGAATGAAGGATTGATAACATTACTTCTTTCTTCGTGGTTCTCACAATGCGTAGGAATCAGGTGGGGAGATGTTAAAATGCAGACAGATCTGAGCCAGTAGGGCCTGAGAATCTGCATTTTTAACTAGCACAGACAGTAATTCTAAAGTAAGTGAGCTGCCGTCCCCTACTTTGAAAACATTGCCTTGGGGATACACTCAATGCTATCAATAAAGAGGATGTTCAGACAGCTTTAGGCTTGCCTTTTATTATCTGAAAAGTTTCAAAACATTCAGAAGCTTCCAGATCAAGGGTTGCTCCTTAGAGTAAATAAGGACAGAATGTGGTTGGTATAGAGGGCAATCCTAAATCTGTTCTGGTCCCCCATTATCCCAGCCAGGAAGATGTCACTAATCTTCAGGGCTAGCTGTCCCAAGACAGTGCTTGAATAGGAAGAGAAAGAAAGGGGACCCCTGTCCTTCCTCTTTAAAACATAAAAGTAAAGACAGCAAGGAGAATGCTAATGGTGACAGATGTAAGAAGTTTATTATATATTGCAGAGATCCAGATTAGGAAAAGCTTTCTAAATCCAATTTTTCTGCTTAAAGCAGAAAGCAAATAAGGCCATCCTGGTGTGCCACCAGTTTCATGGAACTCATTGACAGGGAATGTGCAGGCTGTTTGGAAACCTGGCTACGGTGTCAAATGGATGGAGTTTTGAGGATGTAATCATGGACCCCATCCTTCCCGCTTAAAAAAGAATCTGATTGGGGTGAAGCAAGGTGGGGAGTTGTTTTGCTGAGGCGAGTTTCAGGCTAAAATGACTGGAGATGATGGGATCTGAATGGGATGGGGAGCATCCTGGCAGGCGAAGACAGAAGTGACTCTGTCTTTGAACTGATAACAAATAACACCCACACCCCTCCTTTCTATTTTGTCTCCAAATTTAACATTAAATTGAGTGTCAGATGGCAAGGTGCTGTCAAGATTAAGTGGAAAGCTCAAACAAATACCTTTTACAAGCTCCCACTTCTCAGACGATCAAACAAACCATTTTATCTGCCTGGCTGATAACTTAGCTCTTTTTCTAAGTTTGAAAATAAAATCAAGAGAATTCTGTGAATAGGTAAGTCATGAAAGTACAAGGAAACTGCTCTCCCCAATACTCCTTCAAGTACCTGTTAAACTTTATGAAAGGAAACTTGTAAAGCCACATGAGAAGCAAGAAACAATGGTATGTGGGTGCTGGTGGGAATTTGTGAAATCATGGGTCAAATATTAAGAATCAGCCCCTGTCAGAGGTAGCTTTGAGTCTCATGTATCTATTTTCTCCAATCTTGATGAGCATTTGGTTCACTATCCCCAAGCACCTATATGTTATATGCTGGAAGTCCAACTATTCTTTGATTGAATCTGCACTTCCCAAACCAAAAGAGCTCTCAGTCTCTCCTAAGGCTTCCTTATGCTTCTGTGGACTAAGGGTCTTCGAAGTCCTGGAGCTGCTGGCTGGTATCTCCCTTCTCAGCTAGATTCACAATTACTCTTTCAAGGGATATTTTCTCCTTAACCTGAATGCTTTGAGATGCCAAGAGCTCTGCTCTCCAATATGGTAGCCACTAGCTACATATGGCTACTCAAATTCAAATTTAAATTAATTCAAGTTAGACTAAATTTAAAATTCAGGTCCTGAGCCACACGCTACATTTCAAGCGCTTGATAGCTACATGTGGCTAACAGCTACTCTATTGGACAGAGCAGAGCTCCATGATGATATAGTACCATCTCAGAAAGTTCTGTTGGACAGCCCTGGCTTGGAGGGCTGGAAGAACTTAGAACTGGGCAAACAATTATCTCTAGCAGACAAGAACTGCTGTGGCTGACCTGAGAGATGGAATGCACAGTGCTCAGGCACAACACAAAGGGGCTGATGGCAAGCCTCACTTTTTGACTCTTTGCCACCACTGAGCCAACATTTCTCCTAGTTCAAGAACAAAGGATTGGAAAAGAATAAAATCTAGTGAAGTCCATGATAATATCCAGCACATGGTAGTAAGAACTAATTCCTGCAACATCAGGGTAAAATTCTTTCACTGAAATAGATTTGCTTCCCAAACCATACCAATATTACAAAAAACAACTGCTTTGTGTTTTCAGTAAGATACCACTGGACATGGCTTTTATTGAATCAAAAAGACTACTTCAAAAGAAAATTGCAGTAGCCATGCAGTAACCACCTTTTGATTAATGAAGCAGACAACAATCTGAAAAACACTACTAAAATTCAGAGAAAGCAGATGAAGAGAGGAAAGAGGTTGCTCTATAGAGAGGCCCACAAGGGAAAATAGATTAACAGTTCATTTCATACACACACACATACACACACATAGTTTATGCACCATACTTCTTGAAATCTGTACCAGCTGTCAAGCTTGATTGATCTCAAAATATGAGATTTCTACTTACAAAAACTTTCACTCATAAAACCAGAAGATAAAAAAATTATGGCATAAGTGAAGAGACCAACAGTTTAAAAGAGAAGAACCAATCTGAAAATTTTGAAGCAAGTAGTTCCCTTTGAAATAGACTGGATTCAGGAATTAATATATCATACTTCTTGAATATACATACTTACATATTGAATAAAACACAAACATATGTAGCAACTGGAAAATATAGAAGTGTTACTGGAAGATGTCATAAATCATGCCCCTCCCTTTTTTAAAAAGAAACCGAATAAAGACAGTGAATAGCAGGAAAGATATGTAAAAAGGAGGGAATATTTTAAAAGAGTAAAAGAGTGGCTCATTAAGTTTTTGTAAATGTCAAGAGAAGATATAAGAAGCAAGGAAGATGGATTCAATACATTGAATTCTTTTATACCAGAAACTGAGGAAAGAAAACTAGCAAAAATCAGACTTCTTATGAAAAAAGGAAGTGTGAACACATGCATTTAGCAATACTAGAATCCCATTAAAAAAACAGTAAAGAAAAGGACAAAAGACAAACGTAAGGAATTCTCCCAAAATACAAAGCAAAAAGCCAAAGAGACAGAAAATAAGGGAGAAATATGAGAAAATCAGAAGACCAAATTGGGAGAATGGAGACCAGGAGGTTTTGTGTGTGGCAGGAATGCGGAGGGTGGCTGCGAAAACAACTTCATGATGGGAATGTAATGGGCTTGAGATGTAATAAAATAAGCATGTTATTGAAAAAAATGGAGGTTAAATAACTACGATTTGAAAGTAGAGGCCTGTGGAAAATAGAAAAATACAGGAAGGGGGATTGGCTCGTAGGGAGAAGGACGTTCATTATAGCGAGCCTGTGGGAATACTTGACTCTTTAAATAATGTGCATGTTAAACTTTGGTAAAAGGAAAAGCTATATTTTAAGAATCCATAAGGTTTAAAAAGAACAGAAGAACATTTTCCCAAGAAAGATTTTATTCTTCGTACTGAAAAGAGCTGACTGTGTTGAAGGTAAGATTATTGTTAAAAGAATTGACCTAGCCATAATCAAAGGAAATGATTATCTACAAAGGAAAGAGAAAACTGAGATCAGGGTAATTTCGTTTTAAAATTCTGCTGTCCATTTCCTAATAATGTGAGTATGTTTGTGTGTAACTTTTGTCTTTGGACAGTAGAATTTACTAAATAAAACTAATATTTAGGTATTTTTTAAAAATATGAATAAAATATAACCTACAAAGTCAGAGAGTAAGACCTATAAAGTTTTTTTTAATGAAAGAAACTATTAGCAGCAGATACACAGGTTATAAGAATGAAGGAATGCAAAAAAAAAAAAGAATGAAGGAATGCTGTTATACTTGAAGACATGAAAGAAATTGATAACACTTCGGAAAAAATATGAAAATTAATGCAAGACAAAACCTGAATAGAATAATAAAGATAAAATAAAAAAAATAAAATAACCCTCCAAAATTTCCAGTATGAGTTGCTTTTACTGACAAATTTTTTAAAACTTTCTAAAGAAAATAAAGAAAAAGACCATTAAAATTTCCATAAAATTTGATGAACACATAGATATTAAAAGCTACAGAATTCTAAGCAAATATAAAAGTGTCACAAAATCTAAAGTACATGGGATAAAGACTTAGAGAATCAATACTATGTATAAATATAAATATAAAAATCTCAAATATAATAGTAAACGAAATTCAATAGTTAATTTAAAGACCTGGCCATTATAATCAATAGGGAGTACTTCTGGAAAGTAATGACAGATCAGTACTAGAAATTGTAATAATTTCACCACCACTCCAAGTGAGAAAAATCAGAATACTTTATCAAAACATAAAGAGATATTAGGTAAAATTCAATAGCCACTATTCATAAAACATCTCCAAATGATGGAAATAGAAGCATGTCTCACTCAATGTACAAACATTTGTTTTAAACCAACAAATAACACCATTGGAAAGGAAACAGGAAAATTATACTGTTTATAGAAATCCATTGAAAAAAGTATTTGAATTAATTTTTTAAAATCAATAAAATTACTAGATAAAGATATAGAGCATTTCATGGGGAAAAAAAAACCCCATTCCCAATAGAACACAAAATATAAAATCTGAAGATAGAATCTTAATGGGAAATGTGTGTGACCTAGATTGGGAGAGATGGGGGTAGGAGCCTTGAGAATTTCCCTGAGAAATATAAAATAAAACTTGACTAATGGAAAGACTCAGTGTGTTTCTCTATGAAAAGTCTAAATATTTTAAGAATGTCAATTTTTTTCAATTAACATATTGCATTAAAGCAATTTGAATAAAAATCACAGTAGGGTTTTCATTGTTGTTGTTTAAACTGGATAAAATTATTATAAAATTAATTTGGAAGAATAATTGAGGAAAAATACTTTCTAAGTATATTAAAACATAATGTGAAGGTGAAAGAAGCCCTTCCAAAGCCGGAACATACAGTAAAATTATCAATAATTAAAACAGTCTGGTACTAATTCCAAGATTATCAATCAATACAGAAAGAATGATTTCTCAACAACATATTGGCCTTTACTGTGGTTGCATTTATGCCTCCAGAAAAACAAGACAACTTGGATACATGGGACAGGGAAGCTTCCTTAGTTTGACTTCACTGAGTAGGAACTTTCATACCCTTGGCCAAGTGCATCTCCAACACCCTTCCTCAATGTCAAATTATCAAGCTTCATTCTACCCAGAATAACTTAATGCAACTGAAAATGATACTGAATAGAATACTCTGACCTGACTTCATTGATCCACTTCTCTCAATGCTGCTCCTTACCACGGCAGGGTTTTATCTTCTGAATCCTGCTTATCTTTTTGATCCCCTATCCTAGCCCACACCTTTTGACATTTACTAATAAAACAATGCGATAATGGGGTTAACTGTTTATATGTTTTATATCATGCCACAGGGCAAGATAAATTCTGGATGGATAAGTTGGCTAAAATTTTAGAAAAATTACAAGGATAAAATTGAATGATCATAAGGTGACATGAAGTGCTGAATTATAAAAGAATGGATTTTTTTTTAAGATTTTATTTATTTATTTGACACACAAGAGAGATTACAAGTAGGCAGAGAGGCAGGCAGAGAGAGGAGGGAGCAGACTCCCTGCTGAGCAGGGAGCCCGATGTGGGGCTCAATCTCAGGACCCTGAGATCATGACCTGAGCCGAAGGCAGAGGCTTTAACCCACTGAGCCACCCAGGCGCCCCCCCAAAACGGAAGGATTAATCACAAAGTAAAAGATTAACAAATGTGACTGCCTAAAAACCTAAACTAATATATATCGGAAACATTGTGTGAAAGAAAGCCAAAGAACAGGCTAACAAAATATGTTGAAGACAGCACAGGACGAATAACTCTATTACATAGCGAGCCCATAAAATTGATTATTTTAAAGCCCTGATGATATCTCAATAAACATGTAAATGAAGTACATAATACAGTAAATAAATGTTTATAAAAATATTCAATTTACTGGTATGAAAGAAATTAAGACCAGTTACTGTTATAAAAGTAATAAGTTTTTTAATGGCAATACCAATTGTTGGCAAAGCTTCAGGAAAATTGACTTTCTTTATATTGCTAGTGGCAATAAAATTATTACAATGTATTTGTAAAATAATTTGGCACTCTTGATCAAAAGCTGTCAAAATGTTTTTGACCCAGTAATTCCATTTCTGGGAATATAGCCTACGAAAACAAAAAATACTGACGCATGATGAAGCCGAGCTCAACATTCTAACTGCAAAAACATAAAAGTATATACAAGGTATAAAACAATGTAGTAAGTTATGACAAATCCAGTGGAATTACATATTAAGCACCATTCAAAATCATGGTTATAAAGATTAGGCAGCAACATGGAAAATATGCATAATTTTAGCTGATTACAACTCTAAAAAAACATGACAACAGATACATGGCAAAGTACTATAAGGACATGAATACTGATATTAATATTACTACTACTAATAATAATAACAATATATTGAACACCAACTATGCCAGGCACCTTACAAACATAATCTTTAATCTTCACACCAAGTGCAGGAGCTAGAGAAGCAGGTAACTAGATAATAAACTAATAAGAGTTGCTTGGCTTCTTCCATGAAGCACAAATGTCCCACCCAGATCACCCATCATGCAGCTGATTCTAGTGTCTCAGCCATCAGTGCTCCCCAGAAATTGCCCTCAGCTGAAGAAGAAAGGTCACTCAAGGTCACACCCCATTCCTATACCCGTACAGAAGTACCAGTATCTAGAATCTAGTCATTGCAGAGGTATAAATGTCCAACTCCTCAGCTCCAATTGGGAGCAACACTGAATGACCTCCCAGGCTCTGAGCTTTTGTGTGGTCAGCTGAGGCCTCTGTTAGGACTTCTCTGTAGCCTCTATTCTCCTTCCCCCTCACCCTGCCACCTACCCTTCCCCACAGGCGTGGATCCTTAGAGTATTCTCTGTTAAAATCCCTACAGTTGTAGGGATCTCTGTTCCACAGCCTGCTTTCTGGGGGATCTCAACCTGTAACAGTTAATGCCAGGAATGGTCCAAGATAGAAACATTCAAATGGGACTGGGAGCCAGATCAAGGTCACCACTGCCAGTAGTAGGGGGCACAGTTTGTGGCAAGCACAAGTGTGCAGTGCAACTGTTATAATGTTCACAAGTGGTGAACTGGAGTGGTATTCCCGTGGCCAGAATGCAATAGACCAAACATTTAGGAGCTACAGGGGAAGTGGAAATGTTAAGGACAAAAGATTTGGGTGGCAGTTGTGGGGACACCTGAGACTTCAGAGGAAGGTAAGGAAATACTGAGAATGGTGAATCATCAATTCAAAGCTAAGTGTGAAAACAGTTAGGGCTTCCTTGGGGGATGGAAAGGTAAAACTGAGGATCAGGACTAAAACCAGGACTTGATCACAAGAGCAGCTGAGCTCCAGAGAAGGTTCAGTTCTCAACACAGGCAGGTCTATTATGCTAAGGTTAGGGACCCGATGAGGAAAGTGGGGGGACCATGAAATATATAGCAGATCAACCGGGTTAGTGCAATAATCTATTTTGATCCCAAGATTCCCCTGAACCTTCTGGCCTGCAGAAGTATCCTGCTCCCCTCTAATGAGGGTCAATGCTTCCCATCAACACTCCCACATGTTGCAGAAGCCTCTCCCCTCTGAGACAGTACATGCACCCCACCCCCCAGGATCTGCCTCCACTTTCCTTTATGCCCAACAAACAGGATTAAGTCAAAATATAATGCAGGATTTAAGGGTAGAAATGATAGTAAGAAATAGAGAATGATAGTGTCTGCAGATAAAAGGAGCAACAAATCAAGAACATAAAACAGATGGTCTTATTTGGTTCTCTTTGTTTCTCTGAATCTAAAGATTGCTACTGGCCTTTACTCTCACTGCTCTCTCACCCATCCTATGACTGGCCTCCGGCTCTGTCCTGTGTCTAACCTGCTGCCCATTTAGTTAAAAGGCACCCTCCCTGCCACCCTGGAAAACCAAGTATTCTGGTCAGAATCTTGTGCCCACCCCAGAAGGGTGCAGAGCCAGACAAAAAAGGACAAACTGTGGCACCGAAACTTAGCTCTTTGGCCCGTGACCCTCCTGCACAATGCTCTGTAGATCTGGTCAGGAATGATAAGCTTTATTGGCAAGTCACAATTATGGGATCAAATAGTGCTTGCCTTTTGAAAATTTATTTTCTTATAGACCAACCTAAGGTTGCACTGAAACCACTCAAGTTTGCATTTAAAATAATTTATCATCCATAACAGTAATGGCAATATTTGCTAGACATCTTAATATCAATGTAGTCTGCCTTAACTATTTCAAAGGTTCTTTCCATTTTTTTTCACTGCTATATGATTCAAATTCAGATGCCCCTCTAGTATTAGAGATTGCATGAATATATAAAAATCAACAAAACATCTAGGGACGGAATCAGAAGGATGTCTCGCAATTATGCTACTTTAACGTCAGGATAACCTGTGCTATAAGAGGAATAGATTTTAAATAAATGGTTCTTTCCTAATGGTTCTTTCTTATTTTCGCATCTGGCAGCTCCCCTATATGAATTCTGCTTTTAAACTTGTTTTGTTTATTTCCCTCTATTCATGTATGTGCCCACCCAAAATGACTTAGGTGTTTGCAGCTTTGGACAGTCACTGCTTTTAGAAAATGCAGTTGCAAGAGAACAGGTAGCTAAGATTCAGAGTGTTCCAATATGGAGCTCATGTATATGGGACCAGTACTACAACCTAGCTTTGTTTTGATGCTGAAACCACTCCTCCCTGCTCCAGTCAGCGGACAAGAACATCTAGGGGTGAGGGAGGAAGAGATGGATATGCAGTGTTCACATCAGAGAATCACCATTGCTACAAAAGTAACCAAACTGTTGACTCCAATGCTAAAGGTCTGAGGTCCATGGTACAATTTCTGCTCTTCTCTGTGGTAGCTAAAGAATTGATGCTGAATATAAAGAATCAGCAAAGCAAAATGTGATATGTTATATGCACATAATATATCTTATGTAATAAAGGAAATAAACTATTCTTGGCCTCTAAAATACAGAAAATGGGGGCGCCTGGGTGGCTCAGTGGGTTAAAGCCTCTGCTTTCGGCTCAGGTCATGATCTCAGGGTCCTGGGATCGAGGCCCGCATCGGGCTCTCTGCTCGGCAGGGAGCCTGCTTCCTCCTCTCTCTCTGCCTCTCTGCCTACTTGTGATCTCTCTCTCTCTCTCTCTGTGTCAAATAAAGAAATAAAATCTTAAAAAAAATAATAAATAAAATAAAATAAAATAAAGAAAATGGGACGCATCTTATTTCTAAAATAGAGTCTTCAACATGTTCTAATTTTTATTTAAATTGTTCAGAGGCTTGGTGTTAACAGTTGATCTTCCAATGAAATCTTTAATGTATCCCTAAAAAATGTTGAAAGCTATCAATGGTAGAGTAATTTTACCAAATGGAGACCATGAATTCATTTTTGAGAAAAAAATAGAAACTTCATAAAAATTACCTATGTGCTGGCTTCAAAGGAAGTTTTCATAAATTCCAAAGCATTAATATTTTACAGCCTATTTCTGTGACCATAATGAGATATCAATTACAAAATTATAGGTTTACAAAAACTTCCATATATCTAAAAATGAAATAACATCATACCTATAGGTTAAAGAGATGATACATAAGAAATTATGAAATACAGTCATTGACTTTATAGTACTGATTATGTGTTCCTACAAAAGTACTGCATCAAGGAATTTCTAACAATTAAAGCAAAAGAACTCAAGGGTAAAAAATTGGTAAAAGGTTATGGTAGGCAGAATTCAAGTCCTGAACTATCTTATCTCTGGTCTCTGTGAATTTGATGATATATCACTCCCATTATTCAGTTATGTTACTTGGAACAGTTGACCTTAAAAGATGGAGATTATCCAGGTGGGCCTAATTTAATCATATGAGCCCTTAAAAGGAAAGACTGGTGGTATAAAAGGAGGGTATAAGAGGAAGACAGAGAGACTGGAAGCATGAGAAGGATTATATGAGCCACTGTGCCTTAAAGATGGAAAGGATCACATGAGAAGCAATGTGGATGGTCCTAGAAGAAGAGAGAAAACACCAGTTGACAGAGAGGAAACGGGGACCTCATTTCTAAACAACAAAGAACTGAATTCTAACCATGACCAATGACCTTCTGTCCCAGAGGAGAACTGAGTCATGGTGGATACCTTGATTTTAGCAGAGTGAGACCCTAAGAAGAAAATCCAGCCACACCATGCTGTACTTCTGACCTAAGAAACTTTTCTACTGTTTTAAGTCACTACATTTATGGTGATGTGTTACATAGCAAGAGAAAACTAATACAGAACACTTCCAAAAACACCTAAGAATAAACATAACCAAAGAGGCAAAGGATCTGTACTCAGAAAACCATAGAACACTCATGAAAGAAATTAAGGAAGGCACAAAGAAATGGAAAAATGTTCCATGCTCATGGATCGGAAGAACAAATACTGTTAAAATGTCTATGCTACCTAGAGCGATCTATACATTCAATGCAATCCTTATCAAAATACCATCAATTTTTTTCACAGAGCTAGAATACAATAAAATATGATTTTAAATAAAATTCATATGGAACTAAAAAGACCCTAAACAGCCAAAGGAATATTGAAAAAGAAAACCAAAGCTGGTGGCTTCATAATCCTGGACTTCAAGCTCTATTACAAAGCTATAATCATCAACACAGTATGGTACTGGCACAAAAATAGAAACATAGATCAATGGAACAGAACAGAGAGCCCAGAAATGGACCCTCAACTCTATGGTCAATTAATCTTCAACAAAGCAGGAAAGAATGTCCAGTGGAAAAAAAGACAGTCTCTTCAACAAATGGTGTTGGGAAAATTGGACAGCCACATGCAGAAGAATGAAACTGGACTATTTCCACCACACACAAAAATAGACTCAAATGGATGAAAGACCTAAATGTGAGACAGGAATTCATCAAAATCCTTGAGAAGAACCCAGGCAGCAATCTCTGTTACTTCGGCTGTGGCAACTTCTTGCTAGATTATGTCTCCAAAGGCAAGGGAAAGAAAGGCAAAAATGAACTACTGGGACTTCATCAAGATAAAAATTTTTTGCACAGCAAAGGAAACAGTCGACAAAAAAAAAACTGACAGAATTGGAAAAGATATTTGCAAATGTCTTATCATTGGGCTAGTATCCAAAATCTATAAAGAATTTATCAAATTCAACATCCAAAGAACAAGTAATCTAATCAAGAAATGGGCAGGGACGCCTGGGTGGCTCAGTGGGTTAAGCCTCTGCCTTCTGCTCAGGTCATAATCTCAGGGTCCTGGGATTGAGCCCTGAGTCGGGCTCTCTGCTCAGCAGGGAGCCAGCTTCCCCCTCTCTCTCTGCCTGCCTCTCTGCCTACTTGTGATCTCTCACTCTCTGTCAAATAAATAAATAAAATCTTAAAAAAAATAGAAAAGAAATGGGCAGAAAACACAAACGGACATTTCTCCAAAGAAGACATACAAACGGCCAACAGACACGTGAAAAAATGCTCAACATCACTCAGCATCAGGGAAATACAAGTCAAAACCACAATGAGATACTACCTCACACCAGTCAGAATGGCTAAAACTAACAAGTCAGGAAATGACAGATGTTGGTGAGAATGCGGAGGAAGGGGAACCCTCTTAAACTCCTGGTGGGAATGCAAGCTGGTACAGCCACTCTGGAAAACAGTATGGAGGTTCCTGAAAAAGTTGAAAATAGAGCTATCCTATGACCCAGCAATTGCATTCCTAGAGATTTACACCAAAGATACAAATGTAGTGATAGGAAGGGGCACCTGCACCCCAATGTTTATAGAAGCAATGTTCACAATAGCCACACTATGGGAAGAGCCCAGATGTCCATCGACAGATGAATGAATAAAGAAGATGTGGTATGTATATACAATGGAATACTTCTCAGCCATCAGAAAAAAAGAAAGAAAGAAAGAAAGAAATCTTGCCATTTGCATTGATGTGCCTGGAACTCGAGAGTATTAAGCTAAGCGAAATAAGTCAATCAGAGAAAGACAATTATCATATGATCTCACTCATATGTGGAATTTAAGAAGCAAAACAGGATTGTAGGGGAATAGAGGGGAAAATAAAGTAAGACAAAATCAGAGAGAGAGACAAGCCCTAAGAGAGTCTTAATCGTAGGAAACAAACTGAGAGTTGCTAGAGGGGAGTGGGGTGAGGGGGATGGGGTAACTGGGTGATGGACATTAAGGGCATGTGATGTAATGAACACTGGGTATTAAATAAGACTAATCAATCACTGAGCTCTACCTCTGAAACTAATAATATATTATTTGTTAATTGAATTTAAATTTTAAAAGAACGTACAGTTTTATGTAACACACCAAAAAATTTTCAAAATTTGCTACCCAGTTTTAAACATCTTACTTAAATACCTAATAAATAAATACTATAATAAATGTAACACATGCTTTAATTTTTGACTACAGAATTCCATATATCTTCATTAGATTATACCTATTAGTTTTGTTATTCAAGCCATCTGCAACTTTGCTAATCTTTTTGTCTGTTTGATGTATCAATAAACAAAAGAGTTGAGTTAAAATTCTCCATTATGATGGGGGCTTTATCAATTTATCCCTATAGCTTTAACAAGTTTTGCTTTATATATATTAAGGCTATTTTATTAATTGCATACATGTTTTGAATTGTTATATTTTCTCAGCGAATTTTACAGTGACCCTTTCAAACTGCAAGGTTGCTTTTTTGTTTCAAACCTACTTTTTCTGCTACTGATATATCAGTATTCTTTTGGTTAATATTTACATGATATATCATTTCTCATACTTCTACTTTAATTTTGTTTCATTATGATTTAGTTTCTTCTAAAGAACATAAAACTGATTTTTAAAATCTATTTTGGCAATCTCTGTCTTTTAATTTGAGAATTAATTTATATTTATAGCAAGTATTTATATATGAGGATTTATTGCTTAAACCGAATTTCTAATTTTAATTTATTCAACATTTTATGTGTTCTTTTAGTCTCCTCTCTTGCCTTCTTTTTAAAAATTGATCTATGATTCCCCCTAGCAAAACAAAAACTTCATGTGACTCACTTATCCCTTGGTTTCTCTACCTACTCACATACTCCATTCCAAACTCTCATGTTAATACTCCATAGAATTTTAATTCTAGGTTATCCAGCATATACTTTATATACTTTGTCTTTTTCTTTCTCTTAGCTTTAACTTTAGAGTCCAAAAATACCCAACCTTTGTCAAATACTTAATTGTCTTCATTTTACAAACATATATATGTATATGTGTGTGTATATACATATATATATATATATACACACATATATGTGTGTGTATATATATATATGCATCTATTGGATTTCTTTATTTATTTGACTACTTTCTTCAAAATTATTATCAAATATACCACTTGAAAATATACTCTCCCCTTCAGTAGGTTGACTTTTCATTATTGATAGTTTCATTCACTACACTTTGGTATAGTCCCAATAGTTTATTTTTGCTTCTGTTTCCCTTGTCCAAGGAGACATATCTAGAAAAATGTTGCTAAGGCCAAAGTCAAAGAACTTACTGCCTGCGTTTTCTTTTAGAATTTTTAGGGTTTCAAGTCCCACATTTAGGTATTTAATCCATTTTTTTTATGTTATGTTAGTCACCATAAGGTACATCATTATTTTTTGATATAGTGTTCCCTGATTCATTGTTTGCATACAACACCCAGTGCTCCTGAGTTTATTTTTGTATATAGTGTGAGAAAGTGGCCCAATTTTATTCTTTCACATGTAGCTGTCTGGTTTTCTCAACAACATTTATTGAAGAGATTGTCTTTTCTCCATTATATATTCTTTCCTCTTTTATTGTAGACCACCAACCCCCCCAATACACACACACACACACACACACACACACACACACACACACACACATTAAAATGGGCAGAAGGGGGCACCTGGGGGGCTCAGTTGGTTAAACATCTGACTTGATCTCAGCTCAGGTCTTGATCTCAGGGTGGTGACTTCAAAGCCCTGTGTTGGGCTCCATGCTAGGCATGGAGCCTACTTTAAAAAAATTTTTAAAGTAAAATTAAAATTAAAAATGGCTAGAAGTTCTAAATAGACATTTTTCCAAAGAAGATATATAGGTTGCCAGCAGACATATGAAAAGATGCCAAACAGCACTAATCATCAGGGAAATGCAAATCAAACCCACAATGAGATATCACCTTACACCTGTCAGAGTGGCTAGGATCAAAAAGATAAACAATAACAAGTGTTGGTGATGATGTGGAGAAAAAGAAACCCTGGTGCACTGTTGGTGGGGAATTGGTGCAAAAACTGTGGGAAACAATACAGAGGTTCCTCAAAAAATTAAACATAGAAATACTATATGATCCAGTAATTCCACTACTGGGTATTTATTAAAAAAAAAACTAAAACAATCAAAAAAACCCATTAATTTGAAAAGATATAAGCACTATTATATATACTATAGCATTATTTACAATAGCCAAGATATGGAAGCAACCTAAGTGACCATCAATAATAGATGAATGGATAAAGATGTAGTACAAACACACACACACACACACAGGAGTATTAGCCAACCATAAAAAATATCTTGCCATTTGCAACAACATGGATGGACCTAGAGGGTATTATACTAAGTGAAGTAAGTCAGACAGAGAAAGACAAGTACCATATGTTTTCACTTATATGAGGAATCTAAAAAATAAAACAAAGAAAAAACAGCCTTTTAAATGCAGGGAACAAACTAATGATTGCCAAAAGGGAGACTGGTAGGGGGATGGGTGAAATAGATAAAAGGGATTAAGAAGCACACACTTACAGTTATAAAATTAAAAAATCACAGAGATGAAAAATGTATCATAGGGAATATAGTCAATAACATTATAATACCATTGTTTAGTGACAGATGGTGAGTACACTTATCAGGGTAAACAATGAGTATAGAATTGCTGAATCAATACGCTGTACACCTACAACTAACATAATATTGTATGTTAATTATACTTCAATAAAAATATTTTTAATGTGGGTATTTGTATTTGAAACCATATGCAGCCTTGTAGACCTGCAAATACTATTGTTATGTGTTCATATTTGAATGATAATATGGCTGGATATAAAATTTTAGGTTTAAAATACTATGGGTCATTATAAGAGAAAGGATAGGAGATTTGACATATAGAGACACAGAGGGAAAGTCTATGCGAAGATGAAGGCAGAGATTGGACACATGCAGCCCCAAACCAAGCAATGGCAAGGATTGTTGACAATCAAAAGCTTAAAAAAAGGCATGGAAAGGATTCTTCCTCTGAGGCTTGAGAAGAAAATAATCCTACCTACACACTGATTTCAGACTTCTGACTTCAACAACAACAACTTCTTTTAAGAAATTTCTGTTGTTTTGAGCCATGCACTTGTGGTAATTTGTTAAAGCAGTCATAGGGAACTAATACATAGGGGTTTATTATTTCTTCCTGTGAGAACAGATCCTATTTTCCTGGCTTTTAATATGTTGCTTAATTTTGAATCGTATTCTAGATGATGTAAATATTAAGTTGTAAATCCCCTAATTATGCCACATTTCTTCAAAGACTGTTGACATTTTTGTTTTAGTAATTAGTTTTCTTGGTTAGACCCAGACTAACACTGTCACAAATTCAGACTTCAGTTCAATTCTTGGCTTTAGCTGCATTACGTTTTCAATTAGTTCCAAGCATTCATGATTTAGAGATTAGTCAGGAACTTGGGCTGTGTTTAAAAACAGAATTTGGAGTTCCTCCTCTCTAGGTCTTTCCTTTTCAGGATTTCCCACTCATACACTGGCATCCCTGACTGACCTGGGCTCCTTCCCCTAGTTCCTTCTGTCCAAAAATTCAGAGAGCTTTGTATCAAAGTTTTAGCTGCCACTGAGCCACAGACTTACCTCATGGGAGTTGCTTGCTACAAGGTTCAATTCACCTTCAAAATTTGCCTACTTTTATTTCAGTTTCCAAAACCCTCAAGGAATTGTTTTTGGCATTTTGTCAAGAATTTATAGCTTTTATTTATGGGATAACCAGCTTGTTAGATGTCTGCTTCTCCAAGTCAAAGTCTTCAATATCACTGTGCTAGTGATCCCAATGTATGAGGCAGACAGCCTGTATTCTAATGTTTAATCTATGGTTGACTTCAGGGGTAGGAGCCAGTAGTCCATGTCAACTAGCCATGTAGGCAAGAACTAGAACCCAAGCTAGAACATGGGCTCATTTTAACTTGCCTCTGATTCCAGAGCTGAAGCTCTTAGAGACTCTCTTACAATTGGTTGAAATTGAAAGTAATTTCAGTTTTAGGGTGTAGTAGATGTGTAAATATTGGATCCTTTTTAGAAACTAGGACTCAAGATTCTGTTTTCTTCCCTTTAAAATGAATTTTGTCTTGACACTGATTTCCAAAGTAATACGAATCATATATTTATTCCTTTATATTCAGAGCTCTATCATAATCCATACATTAAAAAAAAAGCCAACTTGTGCCTTTCACAAGCCAACAGTCCTCTCTGAACATCAGAAATCTGTATTTACAACTATGCCATTCAGACCATTTATGAGCAATATGTGTGTGATACTGTTAAACTAGTTCAGGCTGCATTTATCAAATGGCTGGTAGTAATTAATAGCCTCCATGTGAAATCTCATTCTTTTTAAATAGCAGAAAAAATTTTTCCCAAATCCCCTAGAGGCAACTTCATCAACCATTATTTCCTTTGTCACTTATAAAGGAAAATAGTGAGCCTAGGCAAACTCCAATCTGGATCTGTTCATCTCGGCCCCTGCCTTACATCAAAATTGAAAACGTAATTTCCTACCCTTCTTCACAAATGGAATTGTTGTTATTATTCAGTTTTCCTTATGCGAGAAGCTGTCACCTCTGTCAGCTTCAGCACATCTCCATTTGTGACTCCAAAACCAGATTCACAGGTCTGAACACACACTGTGCATCTCAAGTGAAAAGGTAATTTCTCTCCTAATACATCAAGAGCCCTACTGATAAAAGCCAAGTCCCTGGTTTGAATATTTGTTCCCATCATTTCCTAATAACATATTAATGCATCTAATGTCCTCCACATATGCCAGACATCTCCACTCCTTGGATAGTTCCTGACAGGGGACCCAGGAACTGTTATTACCTGGTGCCAGAAGGATGCTACTTAGGGTGAGATTATATTTGATTCTCAGTCCTGCTTCATGGAAACTAGCCTCTGGCTGCTATAGTCTCGCTAAGACACCTTGTTTCTCCCTAACTATGTGCATGACCTAGTCCTTTCCTATAGAGAACAGACTTCATTACTCTGTAGTTCCTACCACTCCAGAGACTGACCAACCAGAATAGATCTGATATTAGAAAGAGTCTGAGAACAAATGGTGTTGGGAAAACTGGACAGCCATGTGTAGAAAAATGAAACTGGATCATTTCCTTACACCACACACAAAAGTAGACTCAAAATGGATAAAAGATCTCAGTGTGAGAAAGGACACCACACACAAAAATAGACTCAAAATGGATAAAAGACCTCAATGTGAGAAAGGAATCCATCAAAATCCTCGAGGAGAACACAGGCAGCAACCTCTTCGACCTCAACCGCAGCAACTTCTTCCTAGGAACATCACCAAAGGCAAGGGAAGCAAGGGCAAAAATGAACTATTGGGACTTCATCAAGATTAAAAGCTTTTGCACAGCAAAGGAAACAGTCAACAAAACCAAAAGACAACTGACAGAATGGGAGAAGATATTTGCAAATGACATATCAGATAAAGGGCTTGTATCCAAAATCTATAAAGAGCTTCTCAAACTCAACACCCATAAAACAAATAACCCAGTCAAGAAATGGGCAGAAGACATGAACAGACATTTCTCCAAAGAAGACATCCAAATGGCCAACAGACACATGAGAAGGTGCTCCACATCACTTGGCATCAGGGAAATACAAATCAAAACCTCAGTGAGATACCACCTCACACCAGTCAAAATGGCTAAAATTAGCAAGTCAGGAAATGACAGATGTTGACGAGGATGCGGAGAAAGGGGAACCCTCCTACACTGTTGGTGGGAATGCAAGCTGGTGCAGCCACTCTGGAAAACAGTATGGAGGTTCCTCAAAAAGTTGAAAATAGAGCTACCCTACGACCCAGCAATCGCACTACTGGGTATTTACCCTAAAGATACAAAGGTAGTGATCCTCAGGGGCACGTGCACCCAAATGTTTATAGCAGCAATGTCCACAATAGCCAAACTATGGAAAGAGCCTAGATGTCCAACAACAGATGAATGGATAAAGAAGATGTGGTATATATAGACAATCGAATACTATGCAGCTATCAAAAGAAATGAAATCTTGCCATTTGTAATGACATGGATGGAACTAGAGGGTATTATGCTGAGTGAAATAAGTCAATCAGAGAAAGACAATTATATGATCTCTCTGATATGAGGAACTTGAGGCGCAGGGTGTGGGGTCATGGTGGGTAGGGAGGGAAAAATAATGAAACAAGATGGAATGGGGAAGGAGACAAACCATAAGAGACTCCTAATCTCACAAAACAAACTGAGGGTTACTCGGGAGTGGGAGGGTAGGGATAGGGTGGATGGGTTATGGACATTGGGGAGGGTTTGTGCTTTGGTGAATGCTGTGAAAGGTGTAAGCCTGATGATTCACAGACCTGTACCCCTGGGGCAAATAATAAAAAATAAAAAGAAAGAAAGAAAGAAAGAAAGAAAGTTAGTGACCATCTTAAAAAAAAAAAAAAGAAACAGTCTGAGACAGAAGAGGTAACTTCAGAGGTGGGCACGAAGTTGTCAAAGGTATCCCACTCAAAGGACATCAGCTAATAATCATCCTAAGCTTAATGGGTCAAAACAAAACACTGTAAGCATTTCCAAATTCCAGGAGTAAAAGAATTTATCTCAGGAGTGAAGATAATTTTTGAAGGTTAGAGGCTTGCAGTGGGTTTTCTGCAAAGAAGGGGAGAAACTAAAGCAAAGAACTGAACTGATCTGCATGATAAAGCAGGTTCTTTGAGGGAAGAAGCTACTGCACTATAAATTGAGTTGAGGTTTCCCAGAGATATCAGAAAGAGGGAGTGTCAGAGGGAGGCAGAATTTAAGTAAGAGAGGAAATGAGAGAGAGGATTCTGATCTGAATGAATTAAAGAATGGGCCCTTAATATCATGGATGGAGGCAGGGCTTAATGACAGGTCCAGGAGGGGCTTCCACCGATGGCACCTGACTAGTCATGGGCTTAGGGGCAAGAATATTTGGTTGTCTTCTGTTCTTATCCCCCCAGCTAACCCAGTCCTCAGTCAAATATGTGAAACACAAGTATTGTGACACAGTGAGAAAGCTGGTGTCCATACTTGAGACAATGAGGGATGAGGAAGGCAGTCTTGCTTTTGCTATCCATCTCCTGTGGCTAGCATGAAGTGGCAACAAAGGAACCAGAGAGAATGGGGGTCTCTGGTAGATTAGCAAGTGCTAGAAGTTGTAAAATGACGAGGAGAAAAAAAACCACCCTTTTTTAAATATGCCAGAAAGTCAAAGCTCGATCCTCCTATAATATGTCAGACACAGGTAATGGTAACTAGTTACACTGAATCCAGTTTGTGAGCAAGGATGTGTCATAGGAAGGGAAACATGGCACACAAAAAATCTAAGATCAAGCATGGAGTCTCACATGCATTTCACCTAATTAATCACCTGGTGCTGCAGTATTTTTATGGGTTCAGCTATTGGTAAATTTGACCTTTCCCTGGGTTCATATTAAAGATGCTTCTCTCATAATAGGCAATGCCCTTCTTGATGAGTGTGAAGTACCTTCTTACCCAGAAAAGATCTAGCTAAGGCCAGAAATTTCATCCTTCTACATTGCAAGGTCCCTAGCCATCAAATTTATTGAATGCAAATACTGAAGCACCTATAGCAACCCTGAAATTACTGAATCAATTCCAAAGAAGCCCCTCCAAGCAATCAGTGTAGGAAAGCAAACTTTTGTTTCTCATCAAAGACTATCTGAACCTAACAGCAGACACAGCAGAGCCAGATGTTCTAAGAAACCACAAGTAACGTCAGATAATAAAGATCTTAATTTGGTTAAAAATTAGAAGAGGTTTTATTTTAGCCATTCTGACAGGTGTAAAGTGATATCTCATTGTGGTTTTGATTTGCATTTCCCTGGTGACTAGTGATGAGCATCTTTACATGTGTCTGTTGGCCATCTGTATGTCTTCTTTGGGAAAATATCTATCCAGGTCCTCTGTTTATTTTTTTAATTGAACTTTTTGTTTTTTGGGTTGTATAAGTTCTTTATCTATTTTGGATATTAACCTCCTATCAGAGATATCATTTGTAAATATCCTCTCTCAATGGCTAAAGTAAAAAAGACAAGAAATAACAAGTGTGGGTGAAGATGTAGGAAAAAATGAATCCTTGTACACTGTTGGTGGGGATGCAAATTGGTACAGCCACTGTAGAAAACAGTATGGAGTTTCCTCAAAAAAATTAAAAACAGAAATACCATATGAGCCAAATACTACTGGGTATTCACCCAAAGAAAATGAAAACACTAATTCAAAATGATATATACACCTCTATGTTTATTGCAGCATTATTTACAATAGTCAAAATATAGAAGAAAACTAAGAATCCACTGATAGATGAATGCATAAGGAAGATGTGTGTGTGTGTGTGTGTGTAAATGTATATATAATGGAATATTACACCACTATAAAAAAGAAAGATATAATGCCATTTGTGACAACATGGATGGATCTAGAGGGTGTCATGCTAAGTGAAATAAGTCAGACTGAGAAAGATAAAAACTGTATGATTTCACTCATATGTGGAATCTATAAATAAACAAATAAATAAATAAACAAACAAACAAACAGCAAAATCAGACTCATAAACACATAGAACAAACTGATATTTGCCAGAGGGGAGTTGAGTGGGGAGATGGGTAAAATGGGTGAAGAGGACTAGAAGGTACAGACTTCCAATCATGGAATGAATAAGTCACAGGAATAAAAGGCACAACACAAAGAAAACAATTGATGACACTGTAATAATACTATATGGTAACAGATAATAGATACCCTTGTGGAGAGCATAGCATAATGTTTAAACTTGTTGAATCTCTATGTTGTACACCTGTAATATAGCACCATTGTGTGTCAAATACACTCAGATAAAATATTTTTTTAATCAGAAGAGAGTTAATGTTTGTTGGAAGCCCTACCTTGGGCCAAGCTAAGTTAGACATTTTCACACACATGTGATCACCGAATCCTGCAATTCCTCTGGAAAGTAGGCATTGTGAAGAAAGAGGATCTTAAACCAGATTGGGGTCATGTCGGGCCCTGGTCTAACCCCAAAGCCCATGACCTTTCCACACTGACACCCTGCCTCAGAAGGTGCACATGTCACAAAGGTATAGCTAAGTGACTCTTCACAGTATACCTTGATGTCCCTGCATGGCATGGAATATTCCAGTGGTTCCAAGCTGAGGGTTACAACCTATTTGTGCATCATGACTTCAATTTAGTGGGTCTTTTAACCAACATTTAAAAAGTAGAGTGGAATGGGTGCCTGGGTGGCTCAGTGGGTTAAAGCCTCTGCCTTCGGCCCAGGTCATGATCTCAGGGTCCTGGGATCGAGGCCCGCATCCGGCTCTCTGCTCAGCGGGGAACCTGCTTCCTCTTCTCTCTCTGCCTGCCTCTCTGCCTACTTGTGATCTCTCTCTCTGTGTCAAATAAATAAATAAAATCTTTAAAAAAAAAGTAGAGTAGAATGGAACAGAATGGAATGGAATGGAACAGGATATGATAGAATAGAAAATGGCACTGTACATTGCACAAAGTACAGGTAAGTACTAATTTGTGCAAAAAAAGTAAATATATGCCTCACATATATTTATGAATTGCATCATTATGTAACATATGCTTTTTAATGTGAGTTTTGTTCAAAAACATTTGAAAAAATAGTAATATAAATTAAGATAGGAATTACTGAATAAAAGCATCTTAGGAAATTTTATTGGCTTCATGGTGTTCTTATGCAGTGGGAGTCAGGAAATACCCTAAACCAATCTGATTCATAGAGAGATGCTTTAAAAAGAATGTCTCTGGCCAAAATTCCCACGACATCCTACTCTTCACATTACTGGTTCTAACCCGGGAACCCATCACCACTCCTGCTTCCACGAGGGGGAAGGAAGAGTGCGTAAGTGGATCTCATGAGTAAGGAGGCCACTGCTTGAACCTAGAAGACTCTGACTTCACCTTCTCCATTGGCCATAGGTATCCTCATAGACCTCTGCCTATGGTATACCTGGCCCTCTGATATTCCAAATGGACCATAACCAGGAACCAAGGGCCTAACCTCAAAATTCCTTAAAGTCTAACACCTCTATGTACAACACAGGAAGAAAGCTAGATACTCCTCTCCATTCTCACCAATGAGCTCATTGGCAGCCACTGGGAGATATTCAGCAGAGGTATGCCAAGCTCTGTCTGGACTAGCTAGAAGTATTTCACAGTGTTTGTCCTGTCAGTGCCTTCCTGCATTGAGACACTCTTTACCAGTGACTGGGGAGGGGAACAGCTTTGGAACATGTTCCACCTCCCTCAAAATGTATCATTAATTCTGCTTTAATATGAAATATCCATATGCTATTATAACTACAGGGAAAATCTGCCTTCCATCCCTTCTACTCTCCCCACTCTTGAAGCAGCTCTGAGCAAGCTTCTTGGCAGTATATGATATGGACAGAAAACAGAGGAAATGATCCTTGCTCAGAGCAGTAATTCCTCACCATTATACACAGCTTTATAATTAACAAAACACATTCAAGGCCTTATCTCAATTAATCATCTGTACAGTAGGCATTAACCTAACTCTCAGAATTGTCAGAACCTCAGAGATCACAGAAGCTAAGTGCCTTGCCCATGCTCACAGAGCCTGTGTGTGCCAAAGTCAGAACCAAAGCCTGACACTGCTAATTCTAAATGCCATGTTCTGACAAGAGCCAGCAGGTCTCACGGCAGACAAGCTCACCATTCTGGGACCTTAATAATGACAATAACAATCTCCAACCTGAAATAGAGTATATACTGGGTTCTGCTCTGTGTTGAGCGTGTTCAGGGAGCACATTATTTGTTTTCTACAGCAACCATTTACATTAGGGAGTCTTGGGCTTTGTTTTTTAAGTTAAGGAATCTTATTTTGCCCATTTTGTAGATGAATTCATGGAAGCTTAGAAACAGTAAGTATACCTATCTGAGACCTCTTGGCTAGTAAGGAGTCAGCTAGCTACATCATCTCACACCCGGTAACAACAATCTCCGGATTCTCAGAATGGTGTAAATAGCACCATTTCTGGGCTACATTTTAAATTCCCCTGAACCTCGGTGTATTAGTTTGGCAAGGGCTGCCAAAACAAAAGATCTCAGACTTGGGCTTAAACACCAGAAATTTATTTTCCCACAGTTTTGGAGGCTAGAAATCTGAGATCAAAATGTCAGCAAATTTGGTTTCTCCTGAGGTCTCTCTCTCTCTCTGGCTTGTAGCTGGCTATCTTCTCCCTTGTCTTCACATGACCTTTGCTCTATACATATGTATCCCTGGTATCACTCGCTCTTCTGGTAAGGACACTGGTCCTCTTGGATTAACGAACCCCTGACAGCTTGATTTAACCTTAATTACTTCCTGGAAGGCTCTGTCTCCAAATACATTCACATTGAAGGTTAGAAATTAAACATACAAATTCTGGTCCATAACACTCAGTTTCCTGATACCTACAATGGGGATACTACTGTACCCCTCATCCACACTCTCCTAACTATTATGAGGATCGGGCGCCTGGGTGGCTCAGTGGGTTAAAGCCTCTGCCTTCGGCTCAGGTCATGATCTCAGGGTCCTGGGATCGAGGCCCGCATCGGGCTCTCTGCTCAGCAGGGAGCCTGTTTCCTCCTCTCTTTCTGCCTACTTGTAATCTCTCTCTCTGTCAAATAAATAAATAAAATCTTTAAAAAAAAAAAACTATTATGAGGATCAATTAAGGAGGTGAAGGGAAATCATCTGGCACAGTGCCCAGCTTAGGGCAAATGCCTGATCAATGACTATTTGCTCCCACTCTGCCCTCCAAGTAGGGTAGTGAGCAGAGGATGGAGGACTAGAAAAACGTGCTAATGCATCATCGCTCAGAAACCAGAGTCTTGCTGGTGTCAGGGGAATAACAAGTTCTTGAGAGTAAGAAAGCAACTTACTGTTCGTTACGCTTCCAATTGCCACAGTTGGCATATTATATTAAAGACACTTAGAGTTGGAAAGAAGAAAGCTGCTTTGCAGGCATAAAGAACTTCATAAAAGTAGAAATTTTAGCATGCTTCATGTTGATTGACAGGATGTCTTCTCTTTAAGTGAGAGCCTGTCAGGCACCATATTGTTAAGAGCTTATCAAATTTGTACACAGGATATTCTTTATTGCATCATTCCATCAGAGCCTTACAATATTCGTGTAAAATCAAATGGAGAGTCATGCAAAAATACTGGACACTATGTGACAAGATCTCCATCGTTGGGTGGGGACAAGTCTCGTCTTTTTAAAGATCAATGGCCAAATGACCAGCACTATGAAAATGTCACAAACCAAATAAAACAGGACCTTTTCCTGGGTTCTAATGTTTGTCTCATTGCCCTTCATCTCCATTTTAAAAATAAAAGTACAAAGCAAAGATGGACACCAGTGACAGTGGACACGTTAGATATGTGCTCGTGGGTGACCACGAGCAACTCATGGGGAAGGGAGGTGCAGGAAGAACATGAACAAGGGTTCTAGCATGAGTTTAGCCACTGACTGCATGCACCCTTGAATTCTCCATTCTCGGTTTGCTCACTGCAAAATGAGGTGGTGCACTGAATGATCTCCAAGGTTCACCCAACCCAGACCATTCAAATGCTGCTAAGAAGGTCACTCTCCTCACATACAGGCCTCTCCCCTTCCCTGTACTCTGTCTACATCCACCTCATCTCCATTGCCCACTCCCCATGTTTCTCGAGTCTGCCCCTTCAGCCCTGACCTCACTTTTCAGCATCAGTCCCATGTCTCCCAGGGTAATTCCCATCGTCACTGAAACTCAAGATGTTTAAAAATGGACTTGGGGGTGCCTGGGTGGCTCAGTGGGTTAAAGCCTCTGCCTTCGGCCCAGGTCATGATCTCAGGGTCCTGGGATTGAGGCCCACGTTGGGCTCTCTGCTCGGCGGAGAGCCTGCTTCCTCCTCTCTCTCTCTCTGCCTGCCTCTCTGCCTACTTGTGATCTCTCTCTCTCTGTCAAATAAATAAATAAAATCTTTAAAAAATAATAATAATAAAATAAAAAATAAAATAAAATAAAAATGGACTTGGGTCTGTTTCTTCAATCTGTTTACTCATTCTGACTTCCCCAATTCTGTCCCCAATTCTGTCACAGAATAAAGGGATCATAGGCTCCAGAATCAGATCTGAGACTCAAACCTGTGTCCATTACTTCTGGTTGCTTCTTTCATTCCCAAGGATTGCTTTGGGGTTTCCTCTGTGTCAGGAAGTTTTGAAGATACACAGATGAATAAGATACCCCATCTTTTATATGGAGAACCCAAAAGACTCCACTCCAAAACTTCTAGAACTCATATAGGAATTCAGTAAAGTGTCAGAATATAAAATCAATGGACAGAAATCAGTTCATGCATGGGGCCCTGGGTGTGGTGCATAAACAATGAATATTGGAACACTGAAAAAATAAAATAAATGAATAATAAATTGCCTTATTAAATTATAAAAAAAGAAATCAGTTGCATTTCTATACACCAACAAGAAGACAGAAGAAAGAGAAATCAAGGAGTCAAGCCCATTTAAAATTGCACCCAAAACCATAAGATACCTAAGAATAAAAAGAGCAAAGCATCTGTACTCAGAAAACTATAGAATACTCATGAAAGAAATTGAGGAAGACACAAAGAAATGGAAAAACATTCCATGCTCATGGATTGGAGGAACAAATATTGTGAAAATATCTATGTTACCTAGAGCAATCTATACATTCAATGCAATCCCTACCAAAAATACCATCAACTTTTTTCAAAGAAATGGAACAAATAATCCTAAGATTTATAAGGAAGCAGAAAAGATCCGGAATCACCAGAGGAATGTTGAAAAAGAAAATCAAAGCTGGTGGCATTACAATTCCAGACTTCAAACTCTATTACAAAGCTGTCATCATCAACACAGTATGGTACTGGCACAAAAACAGACACATAGATCAATGGAACAGAACAGAGAGCCCAGAAATGGATCTGCAACTCTATGGTCAACTAATCTTCGACAAAGCAAGAAAGAATGTCCAATGGAAAAAAAGACAGCCTCTTCAACAAATGGTGTTGGGAAAACTGGACAGCCACATGCAGAAGAATGAAACTGGATCATTTCCTTACACCACACACAAAAATAGACTCAAAATGGATAAAAGACCTCAATGTGAGGAAGGAATCCATCAAAATCCTTGAGGAGAACACAGACAGCAACCTCTTCAACCTCAGATACAGCAACTTCTTCCTAGAAACATTGCCAAAAGCAAGGGAACCAAGGGCAAAAATGAACTATTGAGACTTCATCAAGATCAAGGCTTTTGCAAAGCAAAGGAAACAGTCAACAAAACCAAAAGACAACTGACAGAATGGGAGAAGATATTTGCAAATGACATATCAGATAAAGGGCTAGTATCCAAAATCTATAAAGAACTTTTCAAACTCAACACCCAAAGAACAAATAATCCAATCAAGAAATGGGCAGAAGACATGAACAGACATTTCTCCAAAGAAGACATCCAAATGGCCAACAGACACATGAGAAAGTGCTCAGCATCACTCGGCATCAGGGAAATACAAATCAAAACCACAATGAGATTCCACCTCACACCAGTCAAAATGGCTAAAATTAGCAAGTCAGGAAATGACAGGTGTTGGTGAGGATGTGGAGAAAGGGGAACCCTCCTACACTGTTGGTGGGAATGCAAGCTGGTGCAGCCACTCTGGGAAACAGTATGGACGTTCCCCAAAAAGTTGGAAATAGAGCTACCCTACGACCCAGCAATTGCACTACTGGGCATTTACCCTGAAGATACAAATGTAGTGATCCAAAGGGACATGTGCCTCAATGTTTATCACAGCAATGTCCATAATAGCCAAACTATGGAAAGAGCCTAGATGTCCAACAACAGATGAATGGATAAAGAAGATGTGGTACATATATACAATGGAATATTATGCAGCCATCAAAAAAACCGTAAAATCTTTCCACTTGCAATGATGTGGATGGAACTCAAGGGTATTACGCTAAGTGAAATAAGTCAATCAGAGAAAGACAATTATCATTTGATCTCACTGACATGAGGAATTTGAGACAGAGGATCAGAGGAGAAGGGAGGGAAATATGAAACAAGATAAAACCAGAGAGAGAAACAAACTATAAGAGACTCCTAATTTCAGGAAACAAACTGAGGGTTGCTGGAGGGGAGCGGGGGTTAAGAGGGATAGGGTGGCTGGGTGATGGAGACTGGGGAGGGTATGTGCTACAGTGAGCACTGTGAATTATGTAAGTCTGATGAATCACAGACCTGTACCCCTGAAACAAATAATATATTATATGTTAATTAAAAAAAAAAAGATACCCCCATCCTTCAAGGAGCTCCATGTCCAGCTGTGGGACACTGAGAAGAATAACCAACCTCTCTGAGGCAGAAATGTCTCATATTTTAAATGGGAAAACACCCATCTCTTAGGGCCATGGGGAGCTCACCAGCTACGTTAAGCACTGTGTTCCTTTTTGGTGTTTTTGCTCCCTTACAGCCCAGACGGATTTATTCCTCTGCTTCCAGAGTTTTAAGACCTGACTACTCTCTGGTGTGGCCACACACTGCCTGGCCTGCATTCCTTCGACACAGGCTGCCTTATCTCTCTAGATCTCTCACAGTTCCTAACAAACATAAGGTGATCAGGCAAGGATTGCAGTTATTGTGCTATGAGGCTGACAAACTTCAGGCTAGAGGGCTTCTGAGCTCCCCAAGGACAGGGGATTTGTCTTTCTCCTCTGGCCTCAGTGCAAAGTACAAAGCCCTACACGTAGTAGGTTCTCAAAAAATAATAATTTTCATTGTACCACAGAGAAGGCAAGGCCCCAATGCTCACAATTCTTCACTTAAATACAGGAACCCTCATCTCCCTCTTGCATGTGTCAAGGAAAATTAACAACATGATTTGGATGAACAACAGGGAAGCCAGCACAATTTCCCCTGACTTTCCCATCACAATTAGTAATAGACTCATTCATTTCTCCCTCCCTTATCTTTTCATTGTTCAGTAAAGAATGAAATGTGCTGATGAAAACTCACAAAAGGTGCTGAAGCCAACTGAAAAGGCAAAGAGGAAAAAAAAAAAGATTTTTAGGAAAGAGGGAAATACAATAGTAGGAATAATAAACCAAGGCACCAGGAAAATCTCTGCCAGGTGGCCACAAACGGTTTTCTATTTCTGTCCTTGTCAAGTGCATCGTAGGATGAGACCACGCACAAATACTTCCTCTCTGACAAGAGACACTTTTGTGCACTGAGTCCTTCATTAGTTCTGTTCTATCAGGTGAGCTCATGTTCCTCTGGGCAGTTTTATTAGCACTCTCAATCCTCAAAACCCTTAAACCAAGTCACCATCACACTGATCATTATTAACATTGCTCAAAGTACACGTTCTAAAAACTCATATTAAAAATGCCCTGATTCATTTCCAACTAAAGAGTTTTTTAGCCCAAGGAACTTGGCACATCTGTTTTAGAAATCAGTCATCTATGAAAGGCTTTTCTCTTCTGTACATTTTGTAGGCAGAGAGCAATAACCCAGCAGGCTTTCCTTTATCTTTGGAAAAAGGAGTCAAATTCCATTTATAAAGGAATCCTTAAAATAACTTGGAGAAACATCTGGCTCTCGTGAGTGGTCCAGGTCAGGATGGCAGTCACCAATTAGTTAACCATAGGAAAACAGATGGATTCAAGCGCCAAAGCTGTGCTAGGTGTCCTTGCCCCCAGGTTAATGATCATATCCCCTCCTCCCCCTCACTGGGAATATGGCAGGGGCAGGGGTAATCTGGTGTGAACAATACAAGACCAGGTGATCACAGTGGAGGAGGTGGTATGCCAGCTTGGACCTGAGAGGCTGGGTAGGACCTGGATAGAGGCAGGGAGAAGGGAAGGCATGAGTGAGGTTAGAATGTAAACAAGGGCCTAGGGTACAATTCGTTCATCCATTTGACCTTCTACCAGGTGACTCTGGGCAGGTCAGAGCCAAGAGGACAGAGACAGATTAGCCATGACACTAATGAAGGTTAAGGTCATATAACTTTATAAAATTGGCAAAAAGTAGTTTAACTTCATTTGCTTTACTGCTGTCTCTTAACAATCTGATTTTCCCTCCATTGTCTTTCCCCTTCGGAGTCAGTAACCATTAGAATGGCTTTGAGGATTTGGGAAATAACAACTTTTGGGAAGCTGAGTTGGGGAAACATTTCGTTTAGTGAAGTGTATTTATGTCGAACATGAAAACTTCTGAGCATAATTAAGTTACTGCTAGCCATTCTGGCTTCCAGAAATATTCCTAATACAATCCATTCAAAGAGCACTGAAAGTGAGTCAATGAACAGAAAAAAGTGAAACGCCCTGATATCTTACATCTTAAAGTGGGGGAAAAGAACTTGATTGGTGTTTGCCCAAACCTGACAAAAATCCTAAGAATTTACATGAAATTACCAATAACAAGTTGTGAAGCTGAATAAAACTATCCTAAATCATGAGTAATACAAATGAACTGCAATCAACTATGAGAGAGAAAACAATGGATAATCTATTTTCTCTCTAGACAATATTACAAAATCACTGTAATAGGAAAAAGTGATGAAAGAGTGTGCAACAAAAAACGCACAAATAAAGAAGCTTATCTATTGATTCACTGATTTAAAAAACGAGCAATTTCCAAAGTTTGTGACATTTGTGGTATGTCAGCTTTTGAACCTTTCTCATTTGTTATGATTCCTTTTCTCATTCTAAATGAATAATTTTATGTCTAATTTTGAATTATTTTTCCTAAAGTAGATCCCCTAGGATCAACAAAATAACACATGAATTATGTTATTTAAAAAGCACACAAAGGTACAGTAAGGGTCCAGAGGAGCGACCTCCTAAGGCAGCCTGAGGTGCTGGAAAAGAGGACACGTAGGGAGAGAAAGGATAGCATTTGGGCAGGTGTTCTCAAAGACAGCAGAGCTCAGTATGGAACAATGGATAGAAGGAGTCAAGACAGCCTGCAGCGGATGGCCCAGGGCCTTCTAATGGCCCAGGTGGATGGTTGGGTTGTTCTCACGTAACTGAGGCCCTTTGAATCCTGCAGCTTCTACCCGTGTTTTCATGTCTTGCCATTTTTCTCTATTTACCAAAGAGCATGTTTCACTTGCCAAAAATTTAAAAATAAATGCAATCACTTTTCATATTAGTAGCAACCATTATACTGTTCTAGTATTTGCTCCATTATTAACACTCATGAAGTGAGACTATTTTTCCTCACAGACCTTCTATACATCCTCAAATGGGATCCTGCTCAGTTCCTGTCTATGCCCTCTTGAGGAAGGACAAAGGGACTGCCCATCCACCCACTTCTGAAGTGAAAACTAGCCCCCTCACGAACATGTTGCTATTAGTTCACTTATCTTTTTCCATAGTATACACTGAAAGGAAATTAAAACAAGGAGAAAGTGAATGATTGCACATTGGCCAACATTTCCTTTACAGAAGGACCCTTGACTGTGTCCCTAAAAATGAAAAAAGAATTAACATTCTTTGTGTACCTGTCATGGGCTGCACATGTTGGCCACCTTATAGACATTATCATATTTATTTCTCATTCCAACCAGTGAAATAGATGTCATTATCCCTGAGAAGATAATTAACTTGCCTAAGATCACAAAGCCTGCCAGAAGTGACTGGATTTGCCTGACCTGAAATTCTGCTCATTTCAGTATACAACCATGCCTCCCTAGCCTCCCCTTTCAGGTTTCTTACCTCCAAGTGATTGAATGTAAAATAGTGTCACACTTTGGGGGGGAAAAAATCACTTTTCAGTGAATAATGTCAAAAACGCAGGGGTATCACTAAGATGGTTACTTGTCTTTCTCATTGGCCTACTCTTAGTTAAGTCAAGTCTTTGAGTTGATCTTCCATTGCAAGTATGAAGGAAAACCTAATTTTAAATCAGCATTTGGCCAAGAACAAAACTACCTTTTCAAGGTTTACCCAACACTCAGTGTTGATGAGCCATCGTTTAAAGGGAACAGGAATGGCAGGGTTGAGAGTTTCTAAACCAGGCACCACAAAGGCTCCTATTGAAAAAGAAGAACAGAATCCCCTGCCTCCCGCGGCAGATGCCATTCACTCCAGGGACTGGATGTCAGCACAAGCCCAAGCACATTTCATTCATCCTTGTCCAACCCCAGGGAGCCAGGGCACTTTATTCAAGGCAGAATTTTCAAAGTTTTCACCATCCCCCTCCTTGCCATCTCCCTCCAGCCAGGTGGCCAGCTGATTCTAATTGATCCCAACATGTTTCTTCTTGGGGCTGATTTTTACAAGCCTGTGAGGAGTCTCAGGTGTGGGCTTTTCCCCCTAGCGCTTCTAATAAACCGGGTCCTCACGCTTGCAATAAAGCCTGCTTCAAGAGACTCTCCCTGGCTAGCCATGCAGCCCTTCAGCAGGTGATCCCTCTCTTCAGGGGCTTTCAAAACTTCAGGATCTAAAAAATCAGACGCTTGGGATGACAGCACATGACGTGACCCTGGAGGAAATATGCTTCCCTTTTTTGTGGGATGTCTGCTGTTTTAGAATTCTCAGAGGGACACTCTCCTGGCTGAAGGAATCTTCAGGGGATGAAAGCAAGGAAGATGGAACCAAGAGATTTCATTATCATCGCTGGCAAGGGGTTTGGGTTGGGGGGAGGGGTCTTGCCTGGGAGACCCCCTGCTGTCCTGGGTGCCATAATTCTAGAGATTTAACAGCCAGAGCAGACCCGCTGTGATGGGAAGCCAGAATGATCAAGGGTAGGCAGCCTCTGCAATGTTAGGAAAGCTTTCAAACGATACAGCTTCCTCCGCCTGAAAAGACCAGAACTCAGAAACAATCCAATCAAAGTCTCCGAAGATAACGATGAAGGGAAGTGAGAAGTTGTACATGGCCTTGTTCAGCTAACCCTACACATGAGGACTGGGGAGCAGGCTCCAAATTGGAAGGAAGCCATTTGGGAACAATTGAAAGGAAATATAACCTCACACAGCAGGTAGGAAACTTATGGGACTTACCAGCCCTGGAGGTGGTATAGGCCACTTATAAATAGACTCAAAGCACGTCTAGAGGCATTTGTGAAATAAGAGATTCACTGTGGATCACTGAGAAGGCAAGGTGTTTGACTGGGGTTTGCCATAATCATTTGAAATTGACCTAACGTGCAGTTACTAAACTTTTTGCCCCATAGCACACAAGATGGATGACATTTACAAACACAACACATACTCTCATGGTATCTCCAGATTTTGGCCCCTGGCATAGATAAAATGCAAGTCATTCCTCCACCACTTTATCATTTACTCAAGCAATGATACTAGAATGCAGGTGAATCAGAATAACATAGTATGGCTATAACCTGAAATTTTTTGGAGCACAGATTATTTGCAAATTTCACTTTAAGAATTCCACAGGCTTCTGTGTCATAGGCACATTCTAAATCATGCAGCTATGGCTTCAGAGCATGCTAAGATCTCAGTGATGAAACCTCAAGAAGAGGGGAGTAAACTGGGTCTGGAGTGAGACTGAGATGCTCTAGGAGGAAAGGAAACAAGGCTGTGGCTTTTAGTATTGTTAAACTAATGTACAGTATAGTGCTCACAAATATTATTAATTATCTAATAAGAGTAGTCTCTCACATGCCAACCTGAGCCCACCCAAGGGATACACAAGCAGTGTCAATCATAGTGTCCCCCAGAACCTGAAAAATTTCGGGCATGATTCAAACTGAGCTCAGTCTACAGGGCCTGCTCCAAGCAGGTCCTTCCAAATGGGTCCACATCACTGCCAGCAGCCAGGATTTCAAGAGCAGGGGTCTGGCCCTTAGAAAGGGGCTAGAGGGAAAAATAAGAGGTGCTAACCAAGTCAACAAACTGTAGATCCGGTCTCTGGATGTGGTAACAAACTAGAAAACCAACCAAAACAAAACAAAAAAATTGTTTTTAAGTGGGAAAATTCCTGGGTATTTGGACCAAGGGCCCCAAATGGGGTGAGGCCATGTCAATGAGTTACCCAAGGCAGATCAGACACCAGGTCTGCAGATGGTTCCAAACCAACTCGGTGATGGCAACAGGTTTCTGAAACACTGCAAGGTGTGATCTCTGCAGTCTGTATGACCAAGAGCAAGTCTCTTAAACCATCTGATCCTGTTTTCTAATCTACAAAATTGGCATTATAAATAGTAACTTGCTGTGTTTTTCTAAGGATTATATAATATCTATACAACCCTAAAATACTTTTTATTTTTGGTGAGGATACTTGAAATACGTTTAATAATAAAAGACAACCAACATTCTTTTTATTTTTATTTGTATTTATTCTGTGCAGAATTTACTCCCGGGCCATAAGTTTTTGCTTCTTCAGTTTCTTCTGGGATATCTTTTTCTTCTGTGCAACCTCCTCTTCTGGTTTAGGAACAACCTGCTCTTTTTCAGTAAGGATCATCTCGATGTGGCAGGGAGAGCTCATGTACGGGTTAATCCGACCATGAGCCCTATAAGTTCTATGCCTCATCCTGGGGGCTTTGTTCACTTGGATGTGCTCAATGACCAGAGAATCGACATCTAAACCCTTAAGTTCAGCATTACTCTCTGCATTTTTAAGCATGTGCAGTAAAAATTCAGCACTCTTCTTGGGCCACCGACCCTGTGTCCAGCCCCACTGCTTGGCCTGGGCACACCTACCAATTCCACCATTGTAACAATAGAATGGCACACACTGCTTCTGCAGAGTGACGTCTTTCAGATACTTGGTGGCTTTTAGGATATGCATACCCTTGATGGCCTGGGCAGTTTCACATGTGTTCTTAAAGTGAACACGAAGATCTGAACCTCTTGATTTGCATGATTTCGTAGGGTTTTCTGGGTCAAGCGAATAGCGAACCATTTTCAGAGGTTAACTCAGGCCGCTTAGGGGAGGAGTAGAATACTCTTTCATATATTGTGGGAACCTGATAAATGGTGGCTACTATTATTTAATGCTTGTCAACTTAGCTGAACCAGGTAATGGTGCTGAGACCTTGCCCTGGAAAGTCATGCACCCATGAAACTGACTCTGTAGAATTTAGCTGGCTTAACTGCTAACATCCCTGGTGGCTATCTTGTCATGCAAGGATACTTACACCAAAAACAAAATTTAGAATTTGAGTGAGGGGTTAATTAGGTCCTTCTAGAACACTGAAAATTTAATTGGTTGTTATGGGTTGAATTTTGTCCTCTCAAAATTCATCTGTTAAAGTCCTAACTCCCAGCACCTCCAAATATGACCTTACTTGGAAATAGAATGTTGTAGATGTAATTAGTTAAGATAATGTCATAATGGAGTAGGATGGGCTTCTATGATGACTGGTGTCCTCATCAAAAGGGGAAATTTGGACACAAACATGCATACAGGAAGAATGCCACTGAAGTTCTGCTGCCAAGAGCCAAGGAATGACTAGGATTTGGGAGAAAGGCTGGAACAATCCCTCCCTAGCACCTTCAGAGGGAACATGGCCATGCCAGCATCTTGATCTCAAGATCTATGAAACAATAAATTTCTGTTGTGTAAGCCACTCACTTTGTGGTACATTGTTGTTGCTGTTTTAAGATTTATTTATTTATTTATTTGAGAGAGAGAGAGAGAGAGAGAGTACATTGGGGGAGAGAAGGGGGCAGAGGGAGAGAATCTGAAACACACTGCCCACTCAGCATGGATCCTGACCTGGGGCTCCATCTCATAACCCTGAAATCAGGACCTGAGCTGAAATCACAAGTCAGATGCTCAACAGACTGAGCCACCCAGGTACCCCTGTGGTACATTGTTACACAGCAGCCCTAGCAAACTAATAAACAGTTTCATACAAAATGTCTAAATGCAAATGATTAAAAAGTAACTTGATGGAATCATCTTAGGAGTGTTCCCATTAGAAAGAAAGTTAAATTTCTAACTTACTAGAAGTTGAATGCTCTCTGTATGGAATGGTTTAGTCTTTCTGAAATCATTAGTAACTTACTGAAGATGGACTGATTACCTTGCATAACAAGTTAGGATGAGAAATCACCCATTTTGAAAACGCCCAAACCTTCATACTGAATTCTATGAATTTATGAGCAAGTATTAAAAGGAATTATGGAAAAACCCAAAAGCTTTTGTATTAAGTAAGCATGACAAATGGTGACTATATACAGACGATACAGATATAGACACAGACACCCGCATATACACATACACACACACACACACACACACACACACACACACACACACACATATGTCCATGTATGTAACCACATACATATGTACTCATATATTATCTTGAAAGCTATGCTGTCTTCTCAGTGTTGAAGAAATTCATCCCCATACTAGTATGGGTTGGATGTTTACTCTTGGACCTCCTGTCCTGCCTTGTGTCTAAGCCGGCTCATACATGCTGCTTCCAGAGGCACCTATTAGCATAGGGCCCACCCATCCCTGTTGACTCCGAGGGCAAAACTGCTACGGAGAATATGCAGCCTTTAAAAGTCACACCCACAGGAATAAGGACCCAGAAAATAACTGCACTTTAAATCAAATGATTTTGAAGGGAAAAAAGGAAAGTGAGAGCAGCTAAGAGACTGAGAGATTGATTCTTTCCTCACAAATGAAGTCAAGATTATTCATTCTTGCCCTTTTTTAAGGACAATTAATAGGAATTTCTAAAACTCAGAATGTCGAAATCATTAGTAGCTGATCACTTGAAGCAAGAATGCAGCTGTTATGATTAATGGCTGAATTTTAAATACTTGAGATGGATCGAGGCACTCTCCCACCCCACCCTGCTTGTCAGATGTGCCTCCCCAGGATGCTGCAGAGTGTGATGGCATCTCAACAGGTTCTTCCCTCACGACAATTTTGTGTAATTCCCCCTGAAGAAATTCTCACTAAAATTCAAATTCACTCATTCATCAGACAGCATGAGAAAGGAGGGTATAGTATAAAGAGTATTTATGAATGTAGAAGGCAAAAAATGGCTTTTGGTCTTTGCTTTGCCATGTTATGCAACCTCAGGTATATCATTCAAACACTTATTTTCTAATCTGAAAAATGAAAATGGGGATGATAAAGCCTTCCTTTCTTGACACATAGATAATTCGTGTACAATATTATGTGTTATTCAAACATAAAGTATTGGTACAGATATTATGTGTAAGACAAGATGAGGAGAGAACAAGATGAGGAGAGAGGGGTATTAAGTATGAATGAGAGCTGATTCTGACCTCAAGAACATTTTCAGGCAAGAAGGCACAGAAAGTTATTTTACAAATAATCAGAATTTCAGGTGGGAAAAAGGGAATAGCATAGAGGTGGAGTCACTTCAGGCTTGGGGGACGGTGAAGAATCCAAGAAGGCTTCACAGAGGAAGTGATATGTGTGACACAAGGCAGCTGAGACTTGGAGGTCATGGTTTCTGAATTTTGCTGAGTAGGGGGAACCAGAAGGGAAACCAATACCACAGAGGGAAAGTGAAACCTTCCAATTCCCCTGTCGAAGCAGGAACCCAGTGTTCTTGTGAAGCTGCCTGAAAGCATGGCAAAAATAGAACAGGTCAAGCGTGTCTCCATATCAAACCATTTCCATCTCTCCAGCGTTACTAAAAATGAAAGTCAGGGAGATCATCTGGATGGGGATGATATCCCCTTGTTCTTGTCTATCAGATGCTTTAAAGCCCCCCTCAAAAAAAAAATCCTTGCAATACCTCAGATGAAGGAAAAGGAGACTGCCATGGTGGGCGACTCTTTTTTTAATTTGTCTAAATAGAGAATTGTAAAATCTAAAGAAACAGTTAAGAAGATGGAAACAATGGGGGAGCATGACTGGCCCTCTTCCCTTGGAGCATGATGAGAGTAACCAGGGCTTTCCATTCCAATCCACCCTCTGCACCTCTCTCAGGTTCAGCTCCTTAAAAGCCAGTTTTGATCACATCACCATTATGCTCAATGGACATGACTCCCTGGTGCCTACAAAATTAAGCTCACATTTTTTTTTTAAATTAAAATCCTCCACAAGAGGATCCCAACCGATTTTTCCAACATTATCTTCTTTCTTTATCTTCATTATCTCTTCCCTTTGTTCCAGCCAAACTGGAAGACATGATCTCCCTGAAACTGCTCTGAAATTTCCTCCTCCCTTCATGCTCAGACTCTTGTTCCCTGGTCCTTAGAGTCTTTGTCCTATATCCACCTTTCCAAATCTTACCCATTGTTCTAGGACCAATCCAAATCTCATCCCTATCCAAATTAAATATCACAGCACTGAACCCCTTCCAGGAGCACTGAAGAGGCAAACAGGAGGAGCACCTGTCCTGCCTCTTACTTGCTTCCTAAGAAAGGGACAGATGCATAAACAATTAACTATACTACACTGTGCTTATATGTATAATGCATCATGTAGACAAACTCTTAAAATATTCATTCTGTATTGAATACAGATCATGGGAAGGCTCAGAATGGTGGTGGCATTTCAGCTGAGCCCACAGGGATTTCCAGTGAATGACAAGAAATAAGAGAATGGTGCATGCCAAGGCACAGAGGCAAGTGCAAAACATGATCAAGAACGAGGGCAGGCTCAAAGTGTTTGGAGCCCAGAGTGTGTGGAACAGGAGTAGGACATAGGTCTGGAAAGAATTTCTGGGACCTAGTGTGTTGGCTATGCCAAAATAAGAGTTTGGATCTTAACCCATAGGTGTGGGGGTCTTTTAAGGGTCATTTTAGGATCAGCGCCTGATATTACATGTTCGATGTTATCAGGTAACTCTGGAAGCAGTACGGAGGGCAGACTAAGTGCAAAGATAACAGTTAGGAAGCTACTGTTACAGGCCACATGAGACATAATGGGGAGTTTGCACCATGATAGGGGCAGTGTTCATACAGAAAGGACACATATGAGGCTTTTCACCTATTAGGTCTTTCCTAATCTACCTCTCATTCGTGAGAATATATTATTTCTCCCTGCTACCTCATTTAAACCACAACTCATATCTTTACATGTATTAGAATTTTTTGACTCATATTGTAGTTTTATGTTTTATCCTCCCAATATTAAACCAAAAATTCCTGAGCCTGAATTATGGTAGTTGCTCAAGTAGTGGGTGAAGGGACTTGCAAAAAATTTTCTTAGGGATCATTCAGTTGCCAGAAATAGAATCCCATTCAATATAACTTGAGGAAAGGGAGGCTTGTTATTAGGATACAAGCACAGCTCATGAAAAGTGGGGACAGGGAAATAGAAGCAGACTCCAAGAAGGAACTTCCAGGTTGGGGACAATTATGAAACAACTCTCAGACTCTGGATCTCTCATTCAAATTCTCAAAAGGGAAGCTCTGACTGACCATCCAAGGTCCAGTCAACTGTGGCTGGTAGGGGTAGAGTCACACGATATGAGCACGGCAAAGAGAGTCTACCCCTTACGCTAGGGTTGATCACTGCTTGCCTGTGCAATACATCTTTGCCAGAGATAATAATAAATTTCAAAACACTTCACAGACATTGACCTCAACTCTTCATAAATTGCAATCCTGTAAGATAGAGATGGGTCCTTTTTCTCTTAATCTCTCTTTATAAGCAAGTGAAGAGGCTCAGAGAAGCAAAGGGATTTGCTCAAAATCACACAGGAAGTCATTTATAGAGCAAAATATCTAAACCTAGGAAAACACATTCCTCAAACCCAAGACTGTTTTGATCTGATGTGCAATGTTCCAAAATATTCATAACTCATTCTTTCACTGACAAATATTTGCTGAGCACTTATATGGACACATTTATATGAACTAAACCCTGTGCTTGGGACAGGAGGGAACTTTTTAAAACAAACCACTTTACTCGTGCTGATCAATGAAGAAAGAAGGTATCTTTCCATTTACCACTCAAGAAATGGGCCAAATGGGAAAGTGGTTTATTAAAGTACTGAAACTTCTCCCCAAAGTTTCTATAATTAGTTCAGGTACTTAGTGATATTCTAAAGTTATTTTATTCGGCAATAATATTTAAGATTAATATATTCTCTCTGGTATCTATAGTAACCGGTCTTTCGGCGTAGTATTAAGATTGGGGATTTATTTATATTTAGGCTTCACCCAAGAGGAAGATTTTTGTATAATTTATTGTTACATTTAGAGAGCATAAAACCTTTAGGCCACAATGTGTAGTTAATATTCAGAATTAAGTCAGTTTATTATGCATCAACTGGTAGGTCAAATTCAGCTTTGTGTGCTATAATTTATAATACAGGTTTTTGCCTAGAGCAACATGGAAGGCCTGGAGCAGTGCTGTGAATTATTACAACTAAATCGGGCACTACCTGCCAAAATATACACTATTGCTTGTATTTCTATTGCACGAAGACTATAAACATGATTTCCGCGAGCTCTGTGCTGCAAGGACATCTAAATAAAATATCAGTTTCATGACCGGTGTCAGCAGTAAGAAACTTCTTTCCTTTATTTGCAGCTGCTGCAAGTCTAGGTTTCTGTGGCAATTCACTACTTAGCCACTTACAAAATGGAAGTTTACAGGTTTTATGACTACACAATGCAAGCATATTTATCCCTTTTAATGGGTGCACCAACTACACTGCAGTATGCTTACGATCGTTATTAAAAGTGTATTTGAAAAGCAACCTTAAATATGGCATTTAATAAGCCAAAATATTTTAATAAAAGATTCAGTGCATACTTAAAGTATATTATGAGTTTCTTTCGTTGAATACCATTTGTATTTTTGATCAGTGTTCACCCAGCTCCTTGGCTAAGATGGCTAAACTAAAGCATGAGGAGCTTTTTTTGAACTGTGGGTTTCAACTGTCTTATTTCCAAGGGATATTTTATGCTCTACACAAAGGCTAGCAAATGCAGTCACCTCTTGATTATTTGAGAGTGGATTTCCTATTTTAAAGATCTGTAAAAATGATAGAAAACAATTTTAATCTACATCACAAAGTAGGAGAAGGTTAAGTAAACTCTGGAACATGCAATCTGTGTTTATGGCCATTGACACAATGTTTACAAGGAGCATACAATCAAAATTTTTTAATTGCTGAAATCTGACCTAGCCTCTTCCAGTGAAGGTCAAAGTCTAAAAATAATGTTAGGAAAACAGTGAAGCTCAGCTAGTGAAAAAGTACACACATTCCAGGCACTTGAGAGATGAGGTGCGTTTCAGCAATACCTCTCTCTCTCTCTCTCTCTCTCTCTCTCTCTCTCTCTCTCTCTCTCTCTCTCTCTGAAATGGGTTGCCAGGGGTACATGTTATTGGCATCAGTGGGGAAAATTTAACCAAGGAGGAAAAGACAAGGGGAAACAGATTTGCCCTAATAAAAATTAGGTATTTCTTATAGTCATTATTATGCAAAAGTCTTCAAGGGAAATAGTAAGAGCAAAGATCCTGGGGTGGGAATGAGCTTGTCATGCTCAAGGAACACCAAGAAGGTCTGTATTTGTAAGGAAAGGAATTCTAACTCAAACTTTTAAATAAGCTACCAGTTTTAGTGTTGGATACCAAATTTTACTAACTTCTAGTAATTTACACTGGAGGAGTCTAATAAAGTCTTTAGTCCTATATAGAAACAAAAGTGAAAAAAAGAGAAATTAAGATCTTTTGAATGGATGCAACATATACCCATAAAACTCAAACAAAAGGACTGGGCTTTTAAATCAAATCCTTGGGGTGCCTGGGTGGCTCAGTCGTTAAGTGCCTGCCTTCAGCTCAGGTCATGATCCCAGGGTCCTTGTATCAAGCCCCGCATCGGGCTCTCTGCTCAGGGAGAAGCCTGCTTCTCCCTCTCCCACTTCCCCTGCTTGTATTCCCTCTCTCACTGTCTCTCTCTCTCTGTCAAATAAATAAATAAAATCTTTAAAAATAATCAATCAATCAATCAATCAAATCCTTGTCTATCAGGAAGTTGACCACAATCAAGTTTAATAATCCCCAGACGAAACCAGGGCCTCTCACTCTTATTTCCCGTTGGTGTACCAGAAGTTGCTCATAGCCAGGAAGCTGGCACATTCATGCTGCTGAGCTAAGTTATCAAGGAATGCCCAGGGAGACACAATCCATGGTATGATATCAATTGTCTCATGTGATGAAACAGAGGGGAAGCAGAGAAGCAGAGCTAGCTGTCCAAGCAACAGTGGTCACCTGGTTAGCTCAACTGAATGATATGTAAGGTCATCCCAACTACGAAATTCTATACACCTATACCTCCTGCCTAAAAGGACAGAGACGTACCATTCACTCAGCAAGCATGCAACAAGAACCTTCGGCACCATGGCATGCGGCGTCCAAAATGGCAGTAAGCTACTTCGAAGCAGTGATTATATTTAATACATGTTTTATATCCTTTTCGCTTGAGTATGAAGCACACAGGTGTGGGAAGAAACCACCCCTTTCAGTCAAGGGGCCCATCCCTGACCCCAGAGGTGCAATTGCTTCTTGTCACCTGAAATGGGGACTCTGAGTATGCATCTAAAAGTGAAATTTGGCTCATGCCATAAACACTTTGCTTGCCTGACTAAAGAAAACAGGTGTGTGGCCACCTCATGTAAGGGAACTCACTGCTCAGTGGGCCATGTGACTAGGCAATCTGGAACAGGTGTGCAGCCTGGCAGGCAGACCCCAGATAAGCTTCTGGAAAGATATAGGACAATGACTGCAGTGTGCTAACTGGCTGCTCTTTTGTGTTGCCTCACAAGCCATGAGGTTGAGAAGATGCTAAAACCTTTGCTATGCCAGCATCAGAGAGAACTGCAGGTACAGCCAGTAGATTTGGGGTCAAAATCAGATGATCTCTTGGGCATATAATCACCAACTTGGGAGTCTCCATGCTTCAGGAAGTCCCCAAGGTTTAATGAGATGCCATCATTCCATTCCTCATCTCTTCAACAAATATTTGTTCAGCACTATTCAGAGCAGCTTTAAAAATCTTATATTAACCATCTATCAGGTTTCCCACACTTACTAAAAGAGCATCATATTCTTTTGACTTTGCCTGAGATTGTAATACTTTCTGAACCCCCGCCCCAGTATGTTTGTTCCTATTTTAATAGTTTTTTTAATTAGAAGCCTTATTTCTTTTTCCCCTAAAAATCTATAATGTGGCACACATTAGACATAATTATTTGATAGTATCTTAGCAACTAGAAATATCACATTTCAATCAATTCTTGTTGACCATGATTAGCTTTTATGAACAAGAAATTCTGATTAAGGCCTTTTCTTTTAAAAAAATGGAAGAAAAGGAACAAATTACTGGTGCATGCAACAATATGTTGAATCTCAAATATATTAAGCTAAGTGAAAGAAACCAGATACCTAAGGCTACATCCTATTCGATACCATTTGCACGACATTCTTGAAAAGACAATGATGAAGGGTCAAGAACAGATCAGTGGTTGCCAAAGCCTGGAGGGAAGAGGAAGATTTGACTACAAAAAGGATGAGGGAATATTTGGGGGTGATGGAACCATTTTGTATCATGATTGTGGTGGTGGCTGCGTGACTATAGTTCCTCAAACCTCTTAGAGCTATACACCAAGAAGGGTGAATTTTTCTGTATGTAAATAAATGAAAAGTGAATAAAAAAATTATTTTCAAATCATTAAAGAATTACATTGTTGAGCATGCACAAACAACTGGGGCCAGGGGTTTAATTATCACTGCACTGTGTATAACAGAAAAATCCTTCCTAAAGGTCGACAGTATTTGAGAACTCTAAGACTATATGGAAGACTCACAGTTTAATTAGCCTCAGATTATTCAGACAGGACTCATAGTCACAGAGCTGCTACAGAATGTTTGTGACCTCAGATATATCCAGAGAAGAGAAGAGAGGGAAGCTTACCCCCTTCCCCTCACCCTGTCTGCATGGAAAGAAAAAGAGTCCCCAGCACAAAAGAACAGATATCGATTTACTAGAAAGTAAACTCCACAAGGGCAAGGAATTGAATTACATACTGATGCAGAGCTAGTACTCTAGGAAGCGTGAGACACACGAAGGGCACTCAAAAATATAGCGATGAATGAATGAATGAGTTGCGGCTGACTTGCCTACATTTACTCAAGTGATCATTCCCCAATTCCAAACACATGGCTATATCAAATAAAATCTAACAAAACAATGTTGGACACATAGCAGAGTTTGAAAGCAAGGCAGGTGACAAAAATGAAGAGAGAACTCAAAGTCAGTGTGGTGAGCAAGAACAGAAACTAAAATAGCCCGTGTGAGTCGTGGATTTGGATTTAAGTCCTAATAGCTGTGGGATGGGTTTCTTACGTATGCGGGGAAAGGAGAAAGACCAATGGCTTTATGTTCCTGAAAGGCTAAAACCAATCTTGGCCAGGACCCCTGAAGGGCTGCTTCAAATTTGAATCGGAGTCTAGAAGAGCTTTACCCATCGACTCGGGGAAGCAGAAAGTAAGGCTGACATCCACCGCGCAAGGGTGAAGAGTCACCTGCAAGTAGCTGGAACGTCCTGTTTGTGCCATGTAAATCGGTGAGTTTAAATTCACAACTTCTATACTGTGTATTGAAAGTGTGGCCACCTACCCTAGCTGAGAAATTAACATAAACATTTACTGGAACCCAGGTAAAGGCAACCACCGAGTTACTACTGGCCCACTCCCACAGCGAGCAAATCCCACAGAAGTGGACTTCATAACCCAAGATTACAGATAATCCAGAGTTAAAACCACACCATGGAAAGAGTCCACTGATGCAATTGTTGTGCCTAGATAAAATAAAGTGATTTGAAGGAGGCTTTAAAATAATTATGATTGAGTATTAAGGACGGCACGTATTGCATGGGGCACTGGGTGTTAAACGCAAACTATAAATCATGGAGCACTATATCGAAAACTAATGATGTACTGTGTGGTGACTAACATAATAAAATTAAAAAATTATAAAATAACATAAAATAATTATGATTAAGATGGTCACAGCAGAGGCAGATTATAAAGTTAATGGAACTGAACTTTCAGGGTCTCTCACTAAAACTGGCCCTTCCCAAAGCCCTGAGAAGGACTCTAGCAATGTACTCAAGTGGCCTCATATTTTCATAAAATTTATAGAAGATATTTTAACCTTAATTGGTTAAGGTTACTTGCGACTCTCCTTTCTGCCTCTGTCACATTTCTATTTTTTTGAAGACACTAGAATGGCAATTGACCATTTAGTTTGGATACATTTTAGTGTGGATTTAGTGAAACATATTTATGCGGTTCATGGTCATTTCCATATAGTGACATGAAGGTTCAGGGCCAGAGATTCAACCCCAATATAAACCTGTCCTATACTACCTGAATCATAAATAAATAGAAAAGAAAAAAACTGAAATGTATAGAGCTAGATGCTGATATGTAAAAATGCTCTCAATTCTTACAACTTATATATGAAAGGAATTAGACAAATTTGACACCAATTCTTAAAATGAATGATATTGCCAAAAGCCAAATGTGAAGCCAAAGGTAATTTTTATAAGCCGCAAATGATAAAAGTTGGTTTTATACACCACAAATGATCAAATACGCTAAAGAAAAGGCTAAGTTATCTTTTCATTTTCTCCTTTAAAATAGTATCATAAACTTGTCATATGAAGAGGAGGTCAGCAATTAATTAACAAAACTATATAGTTATTTTTCTGGATTTTGTGTGATATTTGTGGTATTTTTCAGCTTTTTGAAATCTTTTGGTGATTTTTTTTCTCATTCCAACTAAATATTTACTATTGTACTTAATTTTGTATTTGTAATTGTATATTCTTGTTCTTAGAGGCCTCTCAAAATGGACAAACGTCAGCTCCCACAAAACCTTGATCTGCCTCTTGTTCAAAAGTTAACAGCAGGTATAGAAATTATATGGTAAAAATAGGGCAACAGGAAAAAGAAAAGATCTGAAGAATCAAATACGAAATCTAGAAATAAAAATATAGAGCCAGTGAAAAAATCCAGTGGAAGGGTTGAACAGAAAACTAGATAGAACCACTGAGAGACTAAGTGAATTATAAAAGTAAATATCAAGAAACTCTTAGAATGTAACATGAAGAGACAGAAAATATGAAAAAGAGTTTAGATACATGGAGATACAGTAATTTCTAACATATATATTAGGAAATCCAAAACAGACAAACAGAAAGAATGGAGAAGAGTCAATATTCAAAGAGATAATACTCAAGAATTTTTCAGACTTGACAGAAATCCTCATATTGTAGGAACACACAAAATCCTCAGAATAACAAGTTAAAACAATGCACACCTCCTCACATAGTACTGTAACAGTGCATTATAAAGAAAAATAAAAGCCACTAGAGACAAAAAGAGAAATTAACAAGTGGCAGCAGTTAGGCTGACTGAAGACTTTGTATAAATGACAACAAATTTCTGAGAAAATGCAACAGACTATCCAGCTAAACTAGCATTCCAGAATGAATGTTGAAGGGGCACCTGCTGCCTCAGTCGGTTAAGCGTCCAGCTCTTGATTTCAGCTCAGGTCATGATCTCAGGGTCATGGCATCGCACCCCATGTTGGGCTCCACGCTCAACACAGAGTCGGCTTGAGATTTTCTCCCTCCTTCCTCCTCCAATGTGCTCCTTCCTCCTGTTCATGTACTCTTGCTAATGAATAAATAAAATCTTGAAAAAAAAAAAGAATGCTAAACAATGACATTTTCAGATAAAGACTAAAAGAATTTACCACACACAGATCCTCTTGGAAGGACCCACTGAATACTTCAGGAAGAAAAAAAGTGAACCCAGAATGAAGAAAAAGGACTTCAACAAGTAATGATAAGCAAACGTAATAGAAAACTTGTGGATAAATCTAAATAAGCATTGATGGATTATTATAGTAATAATAACGACAAGAATGAGAAGAAATCAAGAAAAATATTAAATACTGGAGGAAAATAAAATGAAAGGCATGAGAAGAAAGCAAAGTTTAAATTCTGATATTGTTCAGGAGGAGAGTGAAGGTAATGAATGATCAGAGTCTACTAAATTAAAACTGCATGTTAATACAGAAGCCCATAGCCCTCTATGTACATAATAACCAGCTACAGGAAATAATGGTAAAAAAAATTTATAACAGTAAGAGATTAAATACTTAGGAAAAAAACTTAGTAAGAAATGTGTAAATTCTATATCACCAAAATTTTAAAACACTCCTGGAAGCCACAAAAGCAAACAAAATAAATGGAAGGAATCCATTCTTGGATAACATGATTCAACATCATAGAAAACTGTCAGTCCTCCCTTAATTAGTTAAGAAATTAATGCAAGCTCAATAAAAGTCTAACAAGCATTTTTAGGAAGGTAGGCAAGTAGATATTAAATTCATAGAAGGAAATAAACATGCATGGATAGCCAGGAAAACACTAAAGAGAGAGAGAGAGAAGGAGGAGAGGAGGAG
>LNAC01000018.1:8072341-8148391 GCA_002007465.1 Ailurus styani | reverse complement strand
GGTGGGGGCGGTGGTAGGAGGAGGAGGAGGAGAAGAAAATGAAAAGTACAAAACTATAAGGGGGAACTAACTCTACCAGACAGACATTAAAACATAATGTAAAGCCCCTATAATTAAACCAGTGTGGTACTGGTCCATGAACAGAAAAACAGACTGCCCAAATAGAATAGAAAGCCCAGGAATGAATCCAAATACATGTGGAATCTTAAAATATGATAAATTGAGGTATCTGAAATAAAAGAGCCAAAGATGAACTTTTGAATAAATGGTGCCAGTGGGAACTGGGTAGCCATTTAGAACAAGGTAAAATTAAATCAATGGCTCATATAATAGACAAAATAAATTCCAAATGAATTAGGAACTTAAATTAGAAAATGGAACCACGTAGGGGTGACTCAGCTGGTTAAGTGTCTGATTCTTGATTTTGGCACAGGTCATGATCTCAGGGTTGTGAGATCGAGCCCCATGTAGGGTTCTGGGCTGAGTGTGGAGCCTGCTTAAGATTCTCTCCCTCTGTCTCCCTCTGCCCCCCCCCCAAAATAAAAGAAAGAAAGAAAAAGAAAATGGAACCATGTAAATACTAAAGAAAATATGAATGTGAATTTCATTTTAACCTCAGTGTAAGGAAAGGCATTCTAATGATGACTCAAAATCCAAAGATAACAAAAGAAAAGACTGATAAATTTTTCCATGAAATTTGTTTATAAAAATATTTATTTTTAAAATTTTCTTAATTGTTTATAGAAAAGAAAAACCATAAAGTCAAAAGAAAACCGACTACTACTACTTACAGCTGATATCACAAAGGGCTAACATCACTAATATATATAGAACTCATGGAAATAGACAAAACACCAAAATTCCAATAGAAAAATGGGGAAAACACATGAACAGACAACTTAACAAAAAGAAAAAGATATAAATATAGCCCCCAAATACAAAAAAAGATATTGAACTCATTCATAACTAGATAAATGCAAATTTAAAAAATAAGATACCTTTTCTCACCTACCATATTAATGAAAGTTTAAAAGTAAGACTATGCTTTCTACTGATAAAGCCATACTGAAACAGGAAGCAATCACTCTCAAACACCACTGTGAAAATGGAAACTGCCTTTTGATGCAACAATTTCACTCTTAGGAATTCACCCTGACGGTATACACCCAACAACACAAAAATACACCCATAAGAGATTATTCATTGCAGCACTGTTTATAATTGCAAAATACTGAGAACAACCAAAATACCCACATACAGGAGATTAGTTAAACGAATGATGTACATCCACACATTGGAATACTACGCAACTGTAAGAAAGAAGATTCTTTGAACTTATAAGGAATGATTTCCCAGTTTTATCTACTAAAAGTACTTAGAAGCAATGACACCAGAGTAGCAAGGTGCCCACCTACCAGCCAGATCTTGATTTCAAAATACAGTCTCCAAAAAACAGAACCAGAAATCCCTGAAGAAATGGCAGACTTCAGGGCTGGCAAAGGAATAAGAAAAGGTGAACCTGGAGCATCTTGTGCTGCCAGAAAGTAAGGACATTATCACAAAAATAATGGAGGTTTGTCACAGGACATAAAGCCAACTGGAAGAAACTCCCAATGGCAAATCTGAGAGGTTGTGAGCAATAATATAAATAATGATAGTAATGGATTGTGACCCATATGGGGGGAAAAGTAAGGACATAAAGATAGGAATTTAATAACTGAATAAGTACATATGCAAAAGGTACAGCTCTTCCTCATAGTATATTTCAAGCAATAAATATAAAAGAAATGAAGTGATGGAAATAGAAAAATCACCATTTTGCAAACATAATAATACCAAATATGACAGGCAAGAATAATCAATGGATACTAAAACTGAATGAGTGTATGATAAGAATCAGGATGTTTGCATTCCTCAAAATATCCCCGCCGAAAGTATTTCTCAAATGCAAAAGGAAAAATGGTGACTTTATAATAGAAAAGACAGACAGACATCACCATAGGTGATCAATGTTAACATCACCAGTAATTAAACAAATTGGTATCATGTTGTAGTATGAAAAGCTCAACATCATGTTTGTGGTGTATTTGCCAAAAATACATAATCTGAATTTAACTATGAAGAAATATCAAACTAACCCAAAGTGATGATCATTCTACAAAACTTATTTGGCTAGTACTCTTCAAAATGTCAAGGTCATGACAGATATAGAAGTGAAGAACTGTCCTCCATTGGGGAGACTAAAGAGCTATGATAACTAAATGCAATGAGTGATTCTGAATTGGTCCTAGAAAAGGACATTATAGGGACAACTGAAAAAATGTAAACAAGGTCGATTAGTGATTAGTATTGTACCAATGTTAATTTCCTGGTTTTGATCATTTTACTGTGATTATTTGGGGAACGAAGAAAGATATGCTGGAATTACTTAGAGTATTTTTGCAACCTATAATTACTAGCAAATGAAAATTTAGAAATAAAAATATATTTAAAAGATAACATAATAAATTTTTAGAAGTACCAAGAAATAAAAACAAAGAAAAGAGAGAAAACTAAAGCAATCCAATAGAAAGCAAGAAGAGGTGTGGAGAGAAACAAAGAAAAAGATTGTCAAATACAAAACACAAAATAAGATGGTAGGAAAAAAACCCAAGATATCAGTAATCACAACACATAAAATTAAATCTACTAAGTAAATGAATTTATATATATATATAAATATATATATTTGGAAAATACTAACAAAACAGGAAATAGAATTTATGGCAAAAGCATAATGACAACAGTGTATTTCAGGATAATTACCACTAGCTGCTATGACTGACAAACCTCTGAAATCCCAGGGGCTTAATAGAGAAAGTCTACTCTAGGTGAGGAGGCCCACCTCCACATTGTAGCAATGTCATCTGGGACATACGGCCTCTGAGATTATCATAGTCAGGGAAGAGAGAAATGAAGGCAGCATTCCAGATATGACACATTTCACTTCTCATAGTACATTCTTCAGGACCACTCAGATGGCCCAACCTAACAGCAAGGATATAGAGTGCTAACTACACCCTCCATTACACACACACAAAAAAACCCACCAAGAAAATATAGCCATCACTGATTTGTGAGTGCCCAACAGTATCTTCTCACATAAAGCAAAAAGTGACAGAATTGCACTGATAAGTTGACAAATCAACATAGCTAGTGGGAATTTTTTTTTCACACATCGCTTAGTAAGAGATCAAGCAAACCAAAAATTAGCAAATAGATATGAACAGCACTCATATCAATCTTGGTCTAACAATAAATCATAGTGCCCTGTGACCCAACAAGCAGAAAATATGCCTTCTTTTCACACACACAGAACAGGCACAGACCTACCAGGTCACGAAGATTGTTTCCAGAAATTCCATAGAATCTACGTCATAATTCACTATATGACTACAAAGTAATTAGAATAAAAATAAAACAGAAAAAGAAAAAAAAGCATAAATTTAGAAAGTAAAAATCACTTCCAGGTAGCCAATGAGTTAAAGAAAAAAAACTCATAATAGAGGTTATGAAATATTTGCAAAAGAATAACAATGACAGCACTATGTATCAAATTTATGGGAGTCTATGAAAGCATAGCATTATAAAGAAATTTATACTCTTAAATTCATGTATAAAATATTGAAAATAAATGAGTTAAACATTCAATTCAAGAAGTAGGAGAAAGGAAAACAGATTAAACCCAAAGAAAATAGAATGAAATTTTAAAAGATAGGCGGTAAAATTCACAGAGAAATGTATTAATGATCTATAAAACTAAAAGCTGCTTTTTCAATGGCTAGGAGGAAAGAAAAACTTAAAGCAAGTCTGCCCAATGACCATAGAAAGAAAAAGTGATGAACTATGCCTATATGAGAGCATCCTATGAAAAAAGACAATTCCTAAAAATTCAAAAAATTATGTGACATGGAAAATTATAGCTAGCTTGAAATAGAGAGAGACACAGATGTGGGTACACATCAAAATATGTGTTTTTTTTCACAGACACAGACACACACACACACAAACACAAAATAAAACGTCTGACTAAACCAATAACCATTAAATAAGTTGAATTGCTACTCAATAATTGGTTTTCCACATGACAAAAATGAAACTGAATTCCTGGCTCATACTGTACACAAAAATAAATTCCAGACAAATTAAATGTCTATATAAAAAAGCAAACATTTATAAATTATTATAATAAAATCCAGAAGAATATATTTATGAACTTGAGGTAAAGCTGGCTATATGCATTTGAAATCAGGTCATGTAAAGTATTCCTAAAATCATTAAGGAAAAGATAAATACACCACTAGAAAAATAATCAAATACATGGAGAAGCAATTCATAAAGGGAGGAAACATAAAGTCCCTAATAATCTGTTAGTGGCAAATTTAAAACTACAAGGTATCGTAATGTAAGTTAAATAATACCAAACACTGGGGAGAATGTGAGAAAACAGTAACTCTCATAGAATCCTGGTAGACATACAAATCAGTACAATCATTCAGGAAAGCAATTTAGCAGTTAAAAATGTACCTATCTTCTAGTTCAGCAATTCCATTTCTAGTCAAATGTCTTCCAATATCATCATTCCTCCAAAAGAAAACCCATTCAAATGGCTTACAAGTGAGTTTTATCAAACCCTCAAAGAAAAAACAAAAACAAAACCAAAATGTCACATATAATCCTTATATTATCCAAACAGTTTCAGGCAATTGGGGTGGAAATGAAAAATTATGCTATTCACTTTATATGATAGCTTGATACCCAAACCAGAAATCCTCACCCATTTTACAAGAATGGTACAAAAATGCTCACTATTGCAATATTATTTGAAATGGCCAATATCCACAAAATAGAAATGTCCATCGGTAAGGAAATGGACATATCACAGAGAATTCACAGGATGACCTATAAGGCAGCAGTTAAAATGAAGAGACCAGAGAGATCTGTATTGACATCAACAGAGTGAAAAGAGCAAGTCGAGAACCTTAAGGTTGGTATGGTATCATCTGGGTCCTATCAAAGTAAACAGATAAATAGATGCCACACCATATTCCTAACAGTGGAGAGGAAAAGAGGAGGCCGAAACCATGGAGGATATAATGCAACTTAGAGATTAAAAAAAAAAAAAAAAAAGACTCAAACAAATCAAGTTCCCTGTGAATCCCAGACTAACATCCCCACTGAGAATCGGCACAGGACCCCAAGGCAGGGACAGTGCTTGCTTTCGCCAAATCTGAATCATCTGCACCTACTGCATCATCAGCCCAGGAGCCAGCAGGAGCCACCTGCTGCCAGAAATATTTTACGTTTCCCAACCAGCTCCCCTTCTGCAGTCAAATGCTCTGCCCCTGAGCTATACCCCCTTCCCCTTCTAAGAACAGCTGGCTTCCCTAATTCCCAGCAGCTGTTAGGATTCTTTTAAACACTGTCTGAGTCCCTGGCAAATGAGCATCTATAGCTGTCTCTTCCCTTTGCAGGCTCTGCTCACTTTGAAACGCTGACCACATACAAAAGTTAGAGCTCTGCTTTGGAGAGCTCTACAGGGCTCTCCTTTCCTGAAATTCCTTCAGGGTATTAAAGCATGGTGATTAGAGTGTGGTTTCTAGAGTCCAGTTGTCAGGATTCCCACTCTGTCTGTGTGACCCTGGGCAAGGCACCTAACCTCTCTGTACCTTGATTTCAGCCTCCATGAAATAGAAATAAAAACAGAACCTACCGGGACATTTCTTGGGAGGTTTAAGTAGTAAGAGTTCACCTTTGTCACATACTTACTATGCATCAGCCACTAGGCTAAATGCTTTACCTCTCTTAACTTAGCTAATTTTTCCAACAACCCTATAAGGTAGACATTTTTCTCTCTCCATTCTACAGTGAAGGAAACAGAAACACAAGTAGGTAAAATATTTTGTCTACAATGACACTGTGAGCCAAAAGCTTGACCCTAGCTGTTGGGTGTTTGGCCCCTATGATACACTGCGTTCGTGCATAAGGGGGATACAGAGATTCTTCTGTAGCACTTCTTAGGGCTTGAGACACACAAAACACTCCATACATATTAGCTGTCATTGATATCTATGCCCGGGTTATTCCGCACACAAGCACAAACTTCACAGAAGTTGCCAGGTGCAACTGAATCACTGAACACCTAACTCACTCTTGGGGAGCAAACCCATGAGGTCGAGACCTGTTTGTGAAAGGAAACATGAGAGAGAGTAAGAAAGCCACATGCTATTTGGATAGCCATGGCTCTGTCCCCGCATACCTACTGGGTGGGCAGTGTGGCGGTCAGTGAGCACCACAGCTGGCAACGAGCATCGGCCTTGCATCGCTTGCTTCGTGTGTTGGGGTTTTTCTTGGCCGTGGAACACAGCAAGCTCCTCAGGAGTAGGGACTTTCATGTCACCTCCCTCCATCCAGTGTAGCACTTACATTCTCATTGGAGGATACATTTATTGTGTTTTAAATAAATAAGTGGCTGGCTTCTTAAGAGACAAACTGTTTCAACCCAAAAGATTGAGAATCTCTGAAGGAAGTCAAACTTCTGAAAAACAGTGTTGGTTGGGATGCTGCTTTGGTGTTCAAGAGACCTGAGGAATGAATCAAACAGTAACTGGTCCCTAAATTAAGTGACCAATGCCTAGGGAATGTTTTTGTCAATTAGGGCATAGACATATGAAGGAATATTATAAAGCCAATAAAAATCATAGTTATAAGGGTTTTAATGATACGGGAAAATGCTTGTGGTATAAGGTTAAGTGGAAAGTAGAAATAATTGCATGTAAATTGCAATCTCCACTATACATAAAATAATCACAGAAGAAAGACTACAGGAAATGCAGTAAATGCTAATAGTGTATGTCCCTGAATGGCAAGATCCTCAATGATTTATTATTTGTCTTTAGATTTTTCTGTGTTTTAAGTTTCTATACTAACTTTCTGACTTTCATGTCAGAAAGAATGTTAACTTTTTCAAGTGTTCTTCATATATTCCTACCAAATGTAGCCTGCTACAAAAACTAGTACCGCATCCATGTTCACCTGCCAAACACAGCAAAGAAATAAAAGCACAAGGGGTCAGAAAGATCCTTCTGGGCTCACAGCCTTCCAGCCACCAGTTAGGGCAGCTTGGGCAAGCCGTTGTGAACCACAGTTTCTATTTTGGACAAATAGGAGTAACACCCCCACCTCACCTAGATATCATCAGGACTATGTGATGGAACAGAAGGGAAAGGGCTGCAGAAATCCACACACCATCTACACTTCTGCTGGTTTCATTTGCTCTGTCACGATGGCATAGTTTTTGAGTATTTCCCACTCCCCACCACAGACATACTCACACACACATATTCTTCTAACTCAGGATGCCTATGTGCAGGGGAACCCTTCGTGCACCTGCCTTCTACCCACCCCCACGCTGGGCCACACTCTACCACCGGGATCCTGCCACCTACTCAGTACTGGCAGCACCTCTCCAGCTGACAGTACTGACCTGCTGCTGCTGAGAGGCTCACGGCCATACTTGTTCATCCAAAAGGGGTTGGTGTTTGAGCAGGACAAGGGGTGACATCATCTCGGGTGCCACCATGAAGCGGGCACCAGGCAAGGAGAGCCTATGGCAGGTGCAGGAAGGAAAGCAAACGCAGAAATGAGAGCACCAGAGTAGAGAAGGAAGAAGGTGGCATATATTGGCTTCTAGGGCACCGGTCTCTCCTAGAGGACCAGCCAGGGCAGGACAAAGAAAAAGCTTTGTTGGCAGCTGGTTGACTTTCCAAGATCAGTCCTGTTGATCAGTGCCCAATTTATGAACCTGAGAAATCCTTAATCAACAGTAACATTTTATGGTCCTTATAGGTGGCAAAATATTTTGCCTTGATCTTCACAACATGTCTGTTTGAAAAATACCATAGCCTCCTTCATAAAGACAGATAGGAAAATTAGGCCTTGGATAATTCGAAGGTATCATTCAAGGCCATATACGATCAATTTGCCAGTTGGATCTCAGTTAATCAAATTGTGCCTGGTCCTAATTCCTTTAGAGTCTGCAAGTGACAGATGTCTTGTGTAAATTTGCTAATACTGTTCCACCCATACTTTCCAGACCCAGCTATTTGGGGTTTTGTTTGTTTGTTTTTTAGTTTTAACCAATTAGAGGAATTACATCACTACTTGGGGTTAGTCGCTCGTTTCCACATTTATTAACAGCCTATAATGCATCAAACACTGTTTCTTGCAATAGAGGGATGGAGGGACACAGAGGAATTTTACAGGATTACTGTCTGTCTCCCTTGTCCTCATTTTTTTTTTTTTTTTTTTTTTTNCACAGAGAGAGAGATTACAAGTAGGCAGAGAGGCAGGCAGAGAGAGAGGAGAGAGGAGGAAGCAGGCTCCCCGCTGAGCAGAGAGCCCGATGTGGGCCTCGATCCCAGGACCCTGGGATCATGACCTGAGCCGAAGGCAGCGGCTTTAACCCACTGAGCCACCCAGGCGCCCTCCCTTGTCCTCATTTTTGTGGCACAAATGCACCTGTCACATCTCTCTCCTCTCTCCCCCTTCAACCTCTCTCTTCTGGACTGTTTCAGCAGGCTTGGACTCTGAGCCTGCGGCCCCATCCTGCTCCTATCTATGTCTTTACAGCTGCTTGGGGCCATGCCTCTCCTCTGCTGTAGCCCTCCACTTGCTCCGAATGGCTGCAGGAGAAAAAGCAAGACCTGAGGATGGGCCATGGGGGGGGGGGGCGGTGGTCCCCCTGGGTCTTTTTCTTCTCTCTGCCCCGCCATTCCTCACCATTGTCCCTGACACTTCAATAATGCCCCAGTGATAAGCCATTCACAGGCCTCCCACACTGCTCTTAGCTCATCCCAGCCTCTGCCTAGACAGCACTCTCTGCCTTCTTCTTGCCTCGCACATTTCTATTTAGCCTTTTCAACAAAACTCAGATATTTCCTTTCCTTAGAATGCTTTTTCTGACAGTCTTCCCTGCCTCCCAACAGCCCCATCTGCCCATACGGAGCTGACCCCTGTTGTGCCACACTGCAAACCTCCTGTACTTGTCTGTCTCTTCTTCCAGACTGTGATCTCCCAGAGAGCAGAGCAAGTTATAATCACATTTTAGCACCTAGCACACAGCCTGCCTGGAACATGGTAGAGGCTTGATAAATAGTTTTTAAGTGAATTAATTGAACAGAGAGAACAAATTGCATTCTTAATCATACAGTTACTTCCCATCTAAGAGAAAATCTCTTGTCTTCATATATCCTTTAGCCTGGTAGAGGGTTGGATGGAGAAAGGACCACATGATTCCATATGCTACCTGCTTTCTTGTACTAATCATAAAACTATGTATTACATCCGCATTCATTACATGTTTGCTGAAAGCTGAATGTTGTATTTGATTTTGTGCACAGGAATGACAAAAACAGTCTCTGACCATCTACCATGGGCTTGCCCTAGCAGGCATGCAGTAGCATTAGCAATGCTCTCTACCTGCAAGGAGACAGGTCATTCTTGAGAACGTTCAGGTCAATCTGAGCACTTGGCAGGGAGCATGCTGTACCCATGAATCCAAACGTGGGAAGAATGACCAATCGAAGGGGCCCATCAGGGCAAAGAGGGCAGACAAGCTATCTGGGGGACAGAAAGCAGAGCTAAAGCAAAAGCTCAAGTCTTGAGTCCTGGCCTCCCTGAGATCTGAGCAGATGAGGAAAAACAGCCATCCACGTTATGAAGTGCAGGAGGGAGGTCAAGGACAAAGGAAGATGGTCACATTGGATGACAAGACAGAGTCCCTAAGGACAATCTGGTTGGACTGTAATTACGGAGAGGCTGGGGCCATGTCTGTAGCTCCTTTTACAGCTCCATAAGTATTTTTTTTCCATTATTGTGCTTTCATCAACTGATTGACAACATGGCTTAAACGGGCTCGGTGAGGCCCTTAAGCCAGAGCAGATCCATTTCTCTCTATCGAGACAGGAGCAAGAGGAGGAGGGGTAATTTCCCACCCCTGGCCTGCAAAATCAGCTCCCTACACATTATGAAACACCACCACATCAGTATTCCAACCCCAGAGTCCCTCCAAATACCCATGTAAACATTCATTTACATTTAGATTGTGCTTCTCTGGATTCAGACTCTTTCCCTGAAAACTCTAACAATCCAATTATCAAGAAAACCAACATGTCATTTCTAAGCCTTTTGGGTGGAGCCCTTCTCCTCCCCCAGGAAACTCCTCTGTTGAGTGTGAAGCAACCCCAAGTGTCCCTGTCTGGATGGATTTGGTCAGCATCCCAGCACATTCAAGGACAAAATTAAAAATATATGTGCTCTTCCGTAGGGAAAGATGAAGGCTGGGGAAGCATGGGATCAAATAATTCCGCTCATTTTGGTGGGTAAAGAGGGAGGGGTTGTCAAGGAAAATTTTAAAGAGGAAAAGCCTTGAAGAGAACACTTGGGATGGCAGAAAGAGTTCTGCTCTAGAATTACAGAGTTTACCTCAAATCCTAGCATCATGGCTTATTTTCTGAGCTTCAGTTCAACTCTACATCACTACACAGTAAGGAGTGGGGTAGAGGGGTAGGGGTAAAGAGTTTCAGTTAACTGGGTTAATATGCACCTTAAAAGGTTGTCCTGATGACTAAAGAGAGCAAAGTATATGAATTACTTGGCACCAAGTAAACATTCAGGAAACACTATTTTCCACTTTGTGAAGGATAGGGAAGGTGACTGGTGGAAAGCAGGGAAAAACATCCTCCTCGAAACTGGGAACCTCTGGCTCAAAACATAGAGGGCTGGGCAGTGAAACAATTCATTTGTCAGTTCAATGCTTTACCAATTATTTGCCCCAGTGAAAAAAGGAGCTCTTTCACCACATTTTGGACTAGGAGATCAAGGGCTAAATTTGAGGACACTTGTCCTCAAAAAGGGAAGTACTTCTTCATCCAGCAGGTGATTAACATTGGGAATGGGTCAGACCTGGGGATGCCTCAAATCTATTCCCTCGGAGATATCAGGGAGATACCCCCTTCCCCCCTCCCCCTCGCTTACTAGAACTCCAAACCAAGTCAGGTGAGGAAAATAGAGAAAACAGCAGAAGTCAAACAGTTGACACAAATGCTTTACATTCCACATTCACGTGAGTCAAAGCACCTACACACAAGCAGGCCCTGGTGTGGTCAATTCCAGATCACGAGATTGGCATGCCCTGAAAATAGACCAATCTCTGTGGAGGTTCCATATGGTTAAGGAGTATCCTCTCTAACAGATGTTAAAAACCCAGGGGTATTCAGTCAATAGCATCTGGTGGTCCGAGATGCCTTCGGAGTACCCCTTTTTGTCAGCAGCCCTCCCAGCCATCTTTGACAGAGAGAAGATGACTCCATCTTGTAGGATATTTTGGAAATGGAATAAACGAAGAAATTGGGATGCAGGGGAAAATCTGGCCAAGAAGCATCAGAACCTGATCTTCTTAGTGCTCACCTTTGATGTGCTTTTCAGCCTTCCTCGTCTCATTACCCCTGCTTTCTCATTAGTGCAAGGAAGATGTCATCCACGTAACTCACAGTAAATGTCTGGGTAAGGGGTACTAAGAGGTGACATTTGTGTAGTCCCCCAAAACATATTCACATCTATTTTCTTTTAAGATCTTCATAGCACTGTTGAAAGGAAGGCTGAGAAAATGGCAGTTTCTTCCCTTCACAGCTGAGGAATCTAAAATTCAGAGAATTTAAGTGGCTTCTCAAGAGCAAGTCAAGAGTAGAACTGGCCCTAGGCCCAATGCCCATTCCACTCCAACCCACTGCCAATTTTTGCTATAAAAATTGATTGTAAATTATTCATAAAATATGGTGTTTCTTTTTATATAATTTTATTGTTTCCCACTTTAACCAAAGTATTGCATATTCATCATAGAAAATTTAGAAAGAACAAATAAGTAAAAGGAAGAAAATCATGATTACCCGTAACTCCACTGAAATACAATGTTGCTTAAAGAAAAAATAAAAAGACAATATACCACTCAACTGGTATTTTTGAGGAGAGTGGCTGTAATGAGGAGTGACAGGGCAGTTGTTAAAGGGAAAGTGGAGTCAAAGAGTTTTAATTTTTAAGATAGATCTGTATGCTGTTGGAAATGATCCAGTGGAGAGATGATCTAAGAGGGAAAAGAGAGACGTACTAGAGCAATACCCTTGAGGGACAGTGCCTGAGTGAAGGGGTAGGACCTCAAAGACGTTCAACCACAGCAATAGGCAGATAAAATGGCACAGGACGGAAGGGGCTGAAGGGAGATGTGCTGGTGAGTCAGTGGAATTTCTTTGCTGGTCCCTTCTTTAAATTTTGGTTTTCATTTGTTTGTTTTGTTTTGTTTTGTTTTCCAGTGACACAGTAGGCAAGGTCTGATGAAAGAATGAGAAAGAGATTTGGGAGCTTTGAGGAGAAAGGAGAAAGTGAAAACTGTCTCAGAGGGGAGGAGGGAGAACAGTCCGGTGAGCTCCGTTGAAGCCCTCACCTCGGTTTTGTGTTTGGCTCCATGTGCAAAGGCACAGGACCCTGGGGGATACATGGCTGGATTTCATCATGCTCATGCTCATGGTTAATCAAGTCAGAATGTAGAAGTCGGAGAGAGGAGAGGGAGGTGGAGTTATGCATATGAATGGAAATGGTAAGGCCAGAAGAGGAGGCTTCTGGAAAGTGAGGGAGAGACATAATGTCGGTGGCTCAGTGGCTAACAGGCGAAGGGTTGTTTGAGGTGGCACAAGAAAGGACATAAGTCAGAGAGAAAGTAGAGGTCAGAGAGATGGAAATTTGGAACTGAGGTGTTTGGAGGCACTGCAGTTACTAGGAATGACAAGGCTTAGGGTTTCACCTTGAAAGTGAGTGGCTGAATTTGTAAAACAGAATCACTGGCAAGAAGAGCTCAAGGAATTGGGAGGCCAAAATATTGGAAACATCACATATGTCTCTAATGAAATTAGCAAGAATTAACAGAGTAGTGTCAGAGCCTATAAAGAGAAATAGAGCTAGAGCTGTGGAAAAAATTTGCATAGTGACCCAAAGATAAGTGGCCAGCTTCCAACGACACCAAAGAGTAACACTAGAAATGTCGCTGAGTATCTCGGGACTCTGACAATCCAAAGTATTTACAGTAGGGTATTACTTAATTTGAAATAATTTAAGAGATTTTTTTCCCAATGGGTAGAAATCAAACAACTAGGCAAAGGATATAAAATCTTAAAAGGCATATATTCCCAGCCTCTTCTACCTGGTGAATTCTATCATTAAAAGTATATAGGCATTGTGAACAATATATCCTAGAGCTTCCTCTGCAGAGTGCTGAGTTTTGTCTCTGAAGACATTTAAATTACCAGGGGATCACCTTGAACTAGTGGAAGCTTGGTTTTAGGCTTTGTTAGGGCAGGTCTATATCAGTGCCCTAGTTCTAAAATGTGATCTTTTACTGTAACGTGTGGTCTTTCTGGAGTTTTAATGACAAGCTCAGGGCGTTTACCCAGCCTCTTTGGCTCTTGGCAGGATTCAATTCCAAACTGTGTTCCTACAAAGGTAGAAATCTCTGCTGAGCTCTTACAGTGATCTGTCATTTTTCCTCTGGGGTCCTGGAATCTCACCTCTATATGCACAATTCACAGGGCAGCCAGGGAACTGAAGGAAGCTTGTACACAGCTTTTGATGGCCTCCATGTTTCAGTATTCCTGCTTCAATTACCCATTGCTCTGGCAGCCCTGATATCCAGTAGCAGTGGGGCTTTTCACTTGAGCTCCCTCACTACACCTTGCATAGACTGGGAAATGCCCTCAAGAGAAAAGCCTTAAGATAAGGGCCTTGCTCAATATTCTTCCCTTCTTTCAAATGTCTCCCTCCAGCTTCTGCCTGCTATATATTTCTTTCTAGTGCCTTTAAACAATTGTTCTATATATTGTCCCTAGTTTACATCAGCAGGAGGATTAGTCCAATAAAAGCCACTTTATCATTACGAGCACTGACACTCCCAGAATAAGCCTGCTAAACTCATGTCATATGTCGTTTCTCCTCTCCTCAAAACCACCCAGAGTACCAGTCTGAGTTCTTAATACAATGGCTCTATGTGGTCTGCTCCCTGGTAGCAAGAGAGGTGCTTCCAGAGAAGAAGTGTTCTTAAACTAAGACTTAGGGGAGGGTGGGGTGAACGTGAAGACAAAATGACAAGGGCTTTCAGGAAGACCATGTGCAAAGGTGTAGGGCATGAGGCATGGGAGTCGGGAGTGGCAACTAGCTCATAGCACACTGAATGGAAGACAGGATGACAACGGTAAGAGAAAAGTCTAGAACAGTGGTTCTCAGTCCTTAGCAGTACAAGAGCATCAGCTGGGTTGCTTGGCAAAATGTAGGTCCCTCAGATGATCTGACACATAGAAGCTTGGAGAACTCCAAGTCCAGAGACGTCAAATGCCTCCTGAATGGATCTGGGCATGGTAAAGAGTTTAGGCATTAATCTCTGAAGGTGTGAAGTCACTGAAGTATTTCTCACCAAATTCACCAGAGGAGAAACAACTGTGTCTCTGTAGCTAAATGCATTTCAAAGCCATGTTTGCCCTCTCTTACTTAGCCTAAGTGAGGGGCTCTCGGACATTCCCGGAAAATAAAACCTTCCTTTATATCATCGCTACACATTAAAAAAAAAAAAAAAAAGACCTAGCATACAGTAGGTTCTCAATAAATGTTAAATAAATTGATGAAAGGTAAAATGGTTTATATAATTAACTGTCACCTCCACTCAGTAAATTTCACACTTGATAGCTCCCTCTTTTAAAGGCCTTATTTATATATTGTTAAAGTCCGTTTTCAAGCTCTAATCCCATTCAGAAAGCCTTTGGATTCAGCATGCCTTCGTTCACCAAATTTATAGGAAGGACAATCTTGAGCCATCTGGTGCCTATTTAATTTTTAACCACCTCTCCCTTGAAATATTTCTTTCTTCATTCTTATTTTGTCCTAAAAACTTGGCTATGAGCTAAACTGCACCATCTGTGACTTCCAGTAAATACAACTGTTGCTAATGAAATTACCCAGTTTCATCATTTTGATTTAAACGCCTTGCCTGCTTTTCCTCTGACCTTTTGTTGCTTGCCATCAAACTCAAGCTTTTGTGAATTTAGATACATACGTCCATGTAGGTCAGTCTTGAGGAATAAATCTTCTCTGTGAAGTACGAGAACCACAGCCAAGCCTGCTCAGCAGGCTGACATGGGAGGTGGGGGCCAGGGCTGTGCAAAGAAATATGGATGGCACTTGTGCCCGTCCGCTCAATGTGCGCAGGGCCCCGGGGCAGACCCCCGCCATGTGACCAAGTGGCTGCTCGGTCTGGCTCTCCGGCCTCCCATTTGTTAGGATGCTGATGATATTAATGAGTTGGGGTGTTGAAGCCCATTCTTTGGCCTTTGGTGTTGGTTCCCCCCTGCACAGGATCGCTTGACCTGATTGAAGAAAGGAAAGTTCAGACACTCCAAACTTTGCCCAAGTGGGGAGAAGGCTTTCCAGAAAAGGAGAAGCTTTGCAAGAAAAGACCCAAAACAGCTTTTCCATATAGCTAGCATACTGGTCTTTGTCAGTGGCCCCATCAAGGGAATGAAAGAGAAAGAAATAAGCGTTCATCCATCGAGCTATCCAGTCATCAGTACTGTTATACATTCGATAATTCAAGAAGTGGAATGTATTATTAGTAATCACAGCAGCATACTTACTGAGACTTTACTGTGTACTAAGCACTGGGCTCAGCACCCTATCTCATCAGCCCCTCTAGTCCTCACAACAATCCTCTGGCTGCTGAAACACGTTAACTAATTTGCCCAGGGTCTCACAGATTTTAATTCCTGCCCATAACCTTGATGCTTTACTGCTTTACATTTACTGGTGCTCTCTTGTGTGCCAGATACTGTGCTAGGAACTGGGATACAGAAATGAAAAAGATGTAGTCCTCGCCCACTAGCTGAGGGAGCAAGAGATAAAAATGCAAATACACCATCTGAATGAGGCTACAACAGAGTAGGAAAATATTCTGGGGTCGCAGAGAGAAGAGAGTCCATCTGGCAGAGCCAGGGAAAGATTCACAGCAGAGTAGACATTAGATCCAGGATTTGAAGAAGGAACGGGGGTTTGTCCACCAAAGATGAAGGGAGATGAAGGGAAGTGAGAGCAGAAGGAACAGCACATCCCCAGAAGGGGAAGTATGTAAAGCAGGCCAAGGGGCAGGAAATACTTAACTGAGCTGGGAGGGTGGGAAGGATTGGAAGGTATCCTTCTATCCAGGCAGAGGAGGCTGGGATCGGGAGTGGGGAGTCAACCTCAGGACTTGACACAGTGCTTTCTGTCACTGGGTCTCTACAATAATCTGGAGAGAGAAGGTGGGGGTCATCTGAGGCAGATGTGGTTAGTAATTGGCCTAAGTAGCAGCAGAACTCAGCTCTCATCACTCAATTTCCATTTGCCTTAAGGACTTCTCCTCCCCTCCCCCAAGATGGCCAAGTCCTCAGTGGAGGGAGGAGATACACAAGAAGCCTGAAGGAGTTAAACAGTAGCCCCCAAACTGCCCTATTGTTCCCCATTCTTGCCTCTACCTCTGCCTCCCTTTTAATTTGAGAATGCTGAGCCTCATGAGCAGGAAGGAGGTCTGTGAGCAAAAACTCTTCTCAGTTCTACCAATTGCAAAAATATGTTCAGTCTCTGTAGGTGTCTTGTCAATGTAGTATAACTTGAGTGAAGACAAAATTTCCACAATCCAAAATGCACCCCATTGATTCTGCCTTCAGTTTCTACTCTGCTTCGTTCTTAGGACAAGGCTGTTAAAGGCTGATGCTAAAAAGAGAATGCTATAGACAAGGGCTGACACCAGGAACGACTTCATCAAGAGAATGTCTCAGATCAGCCAATGTCCTCCAAAAGCCCTGAGAGAAGAGACAGGTGGGGCAAGAAAACTGTGTCTCAGAGCAAGGGTCAGCAAACATTTGCTGTAAAGGACCTGATAGCAAATATTTCAGACTCTGAAGGCTACTCGGTCTGTCGCTACTCTTAAAGTCTGCTGTTGAAGCTTGAAAGCAGCCACAAAGGACGTGTGAATCAACAAATGAATAGATGTGACTGTGCTCTAATAACACTTTTTTTTTTTTTACCAAAACAGAGGGTTTGGGCTGGATTTGGCCCACTGGCTGCACTCTGCTGACCACGGCATTCGAGGATCCCCACAAAACAGGTCAGTGGACACTTGTAAAGGAAAAGAGGCTGCCAATTTGAAAAGGGCAATTGGGATGCTAAAATTGGCACCTGCCTAATTAATTTGTTGTGGTCAGCCCCCAAACATAGTAAGGCCACCCAGAGAGTGCTCACAGGAATAACCCCTTTCTTTGACCTCTAAAGAACAGTCAGCATCACCTGCTTTATCCAATCTGCTATTTCCTCCACTGATATCTCTGAAGCCAAAGCTTAAGAGGTTAAGAATCATGTCCATAGGGCACCTGGGTGGCTCAGTGGGTTAAAGCCGCTGCCTTCGGCTCAGGTCATGATCCCAGGGTCCTGGAATCGAGGCCCACATCGGGCTCTCTGCTCAGCAGGGAGCCTGCTTCCTCCTCTCTCCTCTCTCTCTGCCTGCCTCTCTGCCTACTTGTAATCTCTCTCTCTGTGTCAAATGAATAAATAAAATCTTAAAAAAAAAAAAATCATGTCCATAGCACAGCAGTAAGTGACAAAGCCAGGACCTACACCACATTTGTCTGACACTTAGGATAGATGAATATCTTCACTGCCGCTTTACTTTCCAAGAGCCCCTGGGAAATGTGTTTGGTATAAAACAAGTCAGGGTGCCAGACCTTTGGTGGCAACACAGAGCATCTCTGGGAACTCTTCCCCCATGACCCTTCCTGCTATACTCATAGCTAGTCTCCTGCAGACCCCAAGAGAGATACCTGGAAAAGGAGACACAGTTTTAAATATAAGTGCAATTGCTTGTGGATGCTGGGACCGCAGGCCTGGAGTCAAACTGTGGTGTGTAAATGGATGAGTCAGAATGTGAGTTTTTCACAGGTGTAAGTTTTCAGAGGTGTAAGTTTTCAAACAAGTTTATCAGAAAGTAAAATTTTCACATTAAAAAAACCTGCATGGTCTGAAATAAATGTATATGAGTCAGCAGCATGGGGAAACTATTATTTACTCTAACTTTATTCTTCAATTGTTCATACCTTGTCAATTTCTAAAACTGTGTGAGATATCTTACATATACACTTAATTAAAACAAGGATAAAAGGGTGAGAGCTAAGAAAAGAAGAGAGATGTTTGAACAATAAGCCACAGAGTTCAAAATCATGTGCTATAATCACAATCAGATCTAGAGAAACACTGTTTTCTCTGGTACAAAACTTTAAAAATCTGTATTTCTCAAAATTAATGATCCCTAGAAATGACCTGGAGGGCCTGGGTGAAATAGATTCCTGAGATTCCTCTTTCAGATTCTGACTCATTTGCTCTTGCCTGGGACCCAGGAATCTACACTTTCAATACTCATTCCTGGTCATTTTGGTACAAGTGATTTAGTGATCACACATGATAAATACTGTTTAAATATTCAAGAACTTTTGGTATGTTCCTTGAACAACACAATGATCATCATCATTATCTCAGGAAGCACTTTAAGGAAAGAAATGTTCTTGGAGTAACTTTTCAAAAAGCTCAACTCTAGATAAAACACTGAATTTGCATAAACAATGAATCTTGGATCACTGAAAAAATAAAGTTAAAAAAAACACTGAATTTGAGATCTTTCTATTTTTCTTAATGTAGGCTTTTATCACTGTAAACTTCTCACTTAGAACTGCTTTAACAGCATCCCATAAATTTTGGTATGTTGTGTTTTCATTTTTGTTTGTTGCAAGGTATTTTTTGATTTCCCTTTTAATTCCTTTTTTGTCCCACTGGTTGTTCAAGAGTTTCTTGCTTAATTTCCACAAATTTGTCAATTTTCCAGCTTCCCTTTGCTATTGATTTCTAGTTTCTTACCACTGTAGTCAGTAAATTTGCTAAGACTTATTTGAGACCTACCATATGACCTATTCTAGAGAATATTCTGGGTATGCTTGAGGAAAATGTGCATTCTTCTGCTGTTGGAAGAAATATTCTGTATATGTCTATTAGGCCCATTTGCTCTAACATGTGTTTCAAGCACAAAGTTTCCTTTTGAATATTTTTATCTGATTGACCTACCCATTGTTGCAAATGGGGATACTGTCCCCTAGTATTACTGCAGAGTTGTCTATTTCTCTCTTTGGATCTGTTAATATTTGCTTAATATTTTAGGTGCTCTGATGTTGTGTGCATATATATTTATGATTATCACAGCTTTTTTTTTTAAGATTTTATTTATTTATTTCACAGAGGGAGAGAGATCACAAGGAGGCAGAGAGGCAAGCAGAGAGAGAGAGGGGGAAGCAGGCTCCCCGCTGAGCAGGGAGCCCGATGCGGGCCTCGATCCCAGGACCCTGAGATCATGACCTGAGCCGAAAGCAGAGGCATTAACCCACTGAGCCACCCAGGCGCCCTATCACAGCTTCTTGATGAATCATTATTTAATGACCTTCTTTGTCTCCTGTTACCATTCTTGGCTTAAAGTCTATTTTGCCTGGTGTAAGTATAGCCACTCCTGCTCTCTTTTGGTTTTACTTGCATGGAATATCTTTTCCCATCCCTTCACTTTGAACCTATGTGTGCCCTTAAAGCTACAGAAAGTCTTTTGTAGGCAGCATATAGTTGGATCTTACTTTGTTTTCTTTGTTTTTTCCATCCAGCCACTCTATGCTTTTTGATTAGAGAATTTAATTGAGTTACATAAATAGTCATTACTGATCGGTAAGGATTTACTAATATCATTTTATTAGTTTTTTTCTGCCTATGATGGAGGTATCCTCTTGTTCCTTTCTTTTTCTCTTGCTGTGTTACCTTTTGAGTTGGTTTTCCACAGTAGTATGCTTTTATTCCCTTCTCTTTATGGATCTATTGTAGACTTTTCCTTTGTGAGACTTACATAAAACATCTCAGAGATATAACACTCTATATTATGCTCAATGAAGTAGAAAAAGAAGAACAAACTAAGCCCAAAGTTAGCAGAAAGAAGGAAATAACAATGACCAGGGGAGAAGTACATGAAACAGAGACTAGAAGAACAACAGAAAAGATCAACAAAACTAAGAGCTAGTTTTTTGAAAAGATGAACAAAGTTGACAAATCTTTAAGAGACTAAAAAAAAGAGAAGAACTGAATAAATAAAATCCAAAGTGAAAGAAGAGACATTACAATTGTGACCACAGAAATACAAAGGACTACCCTGAACAGTTATATGCCAACAAATTAGATAACCTAGGGGGAAAAGTATAAATTCCTAGAAACATGCAACCTACCAAGACTGAATCATGAAAAAGTAGGAAATCTGAATAGACCAATAACAATTAAGGATACTGAATAAGTAATCAAAACTCTGCCCAAGAAAGAAAACCCAGGGCTAGATGTATTTGCTGGTGAATTCTACCAAATATTTACAGAAAAATTAATACCAACTCTTCTCAAACTCTTCAAAAAACTGAGGAGTAAGGGACATTTCCAAATTCATTTTACAAAATCAACATTATCTTGATACCAAAGCCAAATAAGGACAGTATAAGAAAAGAAAACTATTGGCCAATATTCCTGATGAATATAGATGCAAAGGTTCTCAACAAAAAACCAGAAAACTGTATTAAACACATTGAAAGGATCATACACCATGATCATGGGTGTTTATTCCAGGAATGCAAGGATGGTTTAACACCCAAATATCAGTGTGATACCCCAAATTAATAGAATAAAAGAAAAAAATCATGATTATTTCAATAGATACAAAAAAACTACTTGACAAGATACATCCTTTAATGATAAAAAAAGTCTCAACAAATTGGGTATAGAAGGACTATGACTCAACATAATAAAGGCCATATATGGCAAACCCACAGCTAACATCATACTCAACAATAAACTATTGAAAGCTTTTCCTCTAAGATTAGGAATAAGTCAAGGGTGTCCACTCTCACCACTCTATTCAATACAGTATTAAAATCCCTAGCCAGAACAAACAGGCAAGAAAAAGAAACAAAAGGCAACCAAACCAGAAAGAAAGAGATAAAATTGTCCTTTTCTGAAGATGAATATTATACACAGAAAACCCTAAAGACTCCAGCAAAACACTGTAGAGTTAATCAACAAATTCAATAAAGTTACAGGATACAAAACCAACATCCAGAAAACAGTTGCATTTCTATATAATAACTATGAAATATCTGAAAAGCAATAAAGATAATAATCCTATTCACAACAGCACCAAAAGTAATATTTAGAAATAAATATAACCAAGGAGGTAAAAGACCCAAATACTGTGTTAATGGATCAGAAAATTTAATACTGTTAAAATGCCCATCCTACCCAAAACTATCTATAAAGTCAATGCAATCCCTATTCAAACTTCCAGGATATTTTTCATAGAAATAGGAAAAAAATCTTAAAACTTACATAAAACTACAAAAGACCCTGAATGGCCAAAACAATCCTACAAAAGTACAAAACTGGAAACATCACACTTCCTAATTCCAAACTCCACTGCAAATCTATAGTAATCAAAACAGTATGACGCAGGCATAAAAACAGGCACATTTCCCAAAAGAACATAAGAGAGAGCCCAGAAGAAAACCCTTGCATATATGATCAACTAGTATTTGACAGTGTAGCCACAAATACTCAATGGGTAAAAGACAGTCTCTTCACTAAATGATATTGGAAAAACTGGATAACCACATGCATAAGAAAGAAATTAGACCCTTAGCTTATACAGCTCACAAAAATTACTTGAAATGGAGTAAGAACTTAAACGTAAGACCTGAAACCATAAAACTCCTCAAAGAAAACACAAGGGGAAAGCTCCCTGACCTGGTCTTGGCAATGACTTGTTGGATATGACACTAATGCACAAGCGACAAAAACAAAAATTAATAAGTGAGACTACATCAAACTAAAAGCCTTCTTCACAGCAAAGGAAACCATCAATGAAATGAAAAGGCAACCTATGGAATGGGAGAAAATACTTGCAAATCATATATCTGATAAGTGGTTAATATCCAAAATATATAAAGAACTCATACAACAGTCTAATCAAGCAAAAAAATTAATGATTAAAAAATGGACAGAGGACCTGAATAGACATTTTTTTTCAAAGACATAAAGCTGTCCAATAGATCCATGAAAAGATGCTCAATATCACTAATCATCAGGGAAATGCAAGTCAAAGCCATAATAAGGTATCACCTCACACCTTCGAATGCCTATCATTAAAAAGACAAGAGATGACAACCACTGGTAAGGATGCGGAGAAAAGGGAACCCTCATATGATATTGGTGGATGATAAACTGGTGCAGGCATGACAGAAAACGGTATTGAAGTTTTTAAAAAAATTAAAAATAGAACTACTGTATATCCATCAATCTCACTTCTGGGTATATATTCAAAAGGTATATATCCAAGGTATATATCCAGATATATATATATATCTGGGTATATATCCAAACAGGGTCCTGAAGAAATATCTACATTCTCACGTTTAGTGCAGCATTATTTATAGTAGCCAAGATATACAAACAACCCAAGTGCCCATCGACAGATGAATGGATAAATAAAAGAATGAATAAATAAAATGGATGAAAAAGAAAAAAAATTATATGTGCATATATAGATAATGTCATTTTTTTTAGCCATAAGAAAGTACTCCTGCCATCTGCAACAACATAGATGGACCTTGAGGGCAATAAGCTAAGTGAAATAAGTCAGACAGAGAAAGACAAGTATTGCATGTTCTCATGTATGTGTGGAACTAAAACAGCTGAACTCACAGAAACAGAAAGAAGGATGGTAGTTATAAAGGACTGGTGAGTGGGGAAAATGAGATGTTGGTCAAAGAGTAAAAACTTTCAGTTATAAAATGAGTATGAGTTCTAGGTAGCTAATGGAAGGAGGGTGACTATAGTTGACAATAACACATTGTATACTTAAAAGATTCTAAGAGAGTAGATCTTAAATGTTCTCATAAGAAAGAAATGATAATTATAAGAGGTGATGGAGGTGTTACCTAATGCTATGGTGATAATCATTTCTCAATTTAGAAATGTATCAAATCGACACACTGCACACCTTACGCTTTACAATGTTTATCTCAATGATATCTTTATTTAAAAAATTGAGGATGGAGCACTATGTCACTTACCTGGGACGACTGTCCTAGGAACTAGGGAGTTCAGTGCAGACATTGAGCTTTCTGGTAATCCCACTTGCTTCATAAAGGGAACTTAGAGAGCCTAGAAGAATGTATGGTTGATTTCAGTCTGACACCTCTTCAAAATATGAGAATACTCTTCTCATCTGGATTGTCAGAAGCTATCTATCACACGTCCTCTTGCCCTTCTCCTCTTCATCTCCTGTCATAGCCCTAAACAAATCTCATTCTTCTAAATACCACTCTACTCACCTGTCTGAATGCCTACTGCTCCAGGTGTCTTCTGTCCATCACACTCTCCCCCTTCTCCACCTCTCTGTGCCCAAGAGATAGAGCATACGAACCATACCAATAGCTCCCTAGCCTTCCAAGTTACGGTTCACTTCCTGCTGGGTCACAGGGTGCCACATTCATTCTTCTGCCGAAGGTCCCAGCTCCTGACCAGCAGTGCTTTCAAACAGCCCTCCTCTCTAGGTTCCAGTAACCACTCTGTCTCATGCACCTACAACCTCACGTAGGAACAGTTCTCCATCAGTTTTAACCCTGGGATAGGGTACCTCCTTTGGTGGCACTTTCGCCTTGCTCACGCCTTTGTAAATCATCTCCCTTCTCAATTTCCCAGTGCTGGGGGCAAGGAAAGGGATGGAGTCAAGACCATCAAAGAAATTAAAAGGACGTTAGAAGCCAGATCCTCTTTATGTAGTTAGAGGCAACCTCATGTATTAGGGCAGGTAGTAAAAAGGGAGCAACAGGAAAAAAATCATTAGCAGAACTTCATCGCACAATTTCAGCAACTTTCTCCCCATTCTGGGCATCTAGGCTATAAGTGAGACAACTAAAAATGAAAGTATGCTAAACTTTCTTTTTAAAAGGGTTAAAAATGGGGCACCTGGGTGGATTAGTCAGTTAAGCGTCCAACTCTTGATTTCAGCTCAGGTCATGATCTCAGGGTTGTGGAATCGAGTCCCACTTCAGGCTCTGTGCTGAGCATGAAACCTGCTTGGGATTCTCTCTCCCTCTTTCTCTGCCCCTTCCCACCCTGCACACACATGTGCACGTGCACTCTTTCTTGAAAGAAAGAAGGGAGGGAGGAAGGGAAGGAAGGCGAAGGAAAAGGAAGGAAGGGGAAGGTAGGGGAAGAAAGGGAAGGAAGTGAAGGCAGGGCTAAAAATAACAAATAACCTAAAGGTGTGAGAAATTCTTTAAGTAAAATCAGTTTTTCTCATCTATAAAACTAATTATTATTATCAACTTTACATTACAACAGTTTACCAAGGGCTTCTACATGTATTTTCTCATTTGATGTCTTCCTCACATCAGTCTTATAAAGTGGATAGTATTAATCTCCCCTCTATAATGTAGAAAAACAAATTTGAACTCAAGGGAGTTGCTTACAGGTTCAAAATAGCAGAAAAGGTAGATGTTCTGGGCTCTATCCATCGCACAAACCTAGTTCGGGAAAGGAGTATACTGCAATGTCAGGCTATCCAATAGATTCAATAGATTTCACACTATGTCAATTCCCATTGGTTGATTGTGGTTGCCCAGAGTATTGTGTTAAGAAGGATTCCGAGGCTGACTTTAAATTCAGGAGAAAAGTGTATCTGTATTAATTAGCAACATCTGGCAAGACACAGAACCGAACAGTGGTAATACAACTCCCCCGTATTTTCTACCCATGGCACAGTGTTTGAGAGTACAGTCTTTGAACGTTCATAGACCTGCATTTGGGCCTGATTCAGCCTCTTCTGCTCAGCCTTCTGGACCTTGGTTTCTTCATCCACAGTCAAAAGACCATAATACTAACTGCCTCATGGAGTTGTTCCTTTTCGTTCCCAACCTAAATTTATTTTCTTATGAAAAGCAGCTGTCCTCCTCAGCTAAGAGGACAAATCATTCACAGAAGAGTATCTATAGTATCCATTCTTGATTTAACAATTCAGTCAATAAAGGAGCAAAGTGCAGGAGGGGAAGGCCTGGGCCTGGAGACAAGAATCCTGGAGTCTGACCCAGTTCTGCTTTTATAATTTGTTCTAGAGTCACACAGAGGTCCAGGAAGAGTTCTCACTGGAATGTAAGTCCGGTGAAATGTACTAATCAGAATCTTGGTTAGACACAAGCTGGACTCAATTGATGGCACTTGAAAATCAACAAAGAATTCCCCAAAATATTTATCAGTCTTCCTTAAATGTGTGTCCTGTTTATATGTCTTGATGAATTCTGAATGAGCCATGTGTGTCATCATGAGCAAGTCAGTTAATTTTTCTAAAGAATAGTTTTTTACTTTATAAAACTGACCTATAAGATTCTTTAAACAAAATTTTTTTCAAGAGTAACTTTCGTATTAGAGAAAGGATTATAAGAACAATATTGTCAATTTCCCAGCTTCCTATAGTGTTACATCATCCTTATAATAAAAAAGTTATAATAAGGAATTTAACATAGGTTTGAAATGTTAATCTTCTTAGAATCAACTTATCTTTCTCTTCTATTTTCCCATTTTCTTTGATTCCCTCACTCACTTTTTAAGTTTTTGTAATGCTTTCATTTTTTTTAATTTTAACGAACAGCTTCATTTCCTTACAGAACGTGGTATGTGTGTACTATGTGCATACATTGTTCATGATAATGACTGAGGTATGCCAGAAAGCCTTCCAGCATGAAATACCTACTCCTTGTGCCTGAAATTCCACCTTTCTTCTAATAGTGGAATCTATTGCTCTCATTTGTGTTGTCTTTTCAGTTACAAATGCTCCTGGGAGGGACAGCAGCATAAGTCCCCAAACCTTAGTACAGCTGAGTTAATTAGAAGTGCTCTGGAAGTTATAATAGTAGTTTGATACTACTGAAACCCTAGGGAGAGTGAGAAGGAGCTTGAAACAGGGAGGCTGCTGAGTGTTACAGGATTCCATAGGGCTGGTCCCAACGAAAGTTATAATACAGACTGACATACCTCTCAAACTCCTCTATTTTAAAGCACAGTATTTTAAACTGGATGTGTGTCAGCCATTAAAACCATCACATTTATAGGAATTCAGGGTTGAAAACTGTATTTATGTTATAAATACAATTTAAACTTTAAAAAATCTTTGTAGGTAATAAAATCATGGTCACTTGGTCAGAAGAAATGCAAGTTGAGCTCAGGTTTTTGTTCCTGATCTGTAACATGCAGACAGCATGTGATCTCTTGCTTCCTAAATCTGGAAAGATGTGTTTCATAGTGTCTTTGATCTCATGTATCTATAATTTTCTCTTCTGATCATCAAAATGTCATTCTGAGATTCAACAATGAATGAATGAATGAATACCTATATATATAGATGCAATGTTCGTTATATATGCATACATACACACATAAAACACATATCTCACAGCTCACATATCTTATTTAAGTGGCTCTTTCAGGAAGATTTATAACACTGTGCTTTACAAAGTTTAAAAAAGAGAAAGAAAATGAAACGAAACAGTGACTGTCCCCTAGTGCAATTACTGTGTCAAATACTCCCCTGGGGAAAGGAATTTGCTCTTATTGTGAAATAAATTAATATAGAAACCAGACTCCTGCGGTAACTTTTCTTTATCCCCAGGCAGTATTTTCCCACTACTGCTCTCAAAATTCACTTTTGGCGATACACATATGGGAGGTTGGAAATAGCTAGAAATTATATGTTAGAATTTTAAATATATTCCCATTTCCAAAAATGTTAACAGCTCCCCAAATTATCAGGGTGTGCACAATCGTTTAGAGATTGCCTGCCCCAGAAATCAATTGCTTGTCTTCTTCATCTTTATGAAGGGAAAGAGCTTTCTCTCACCACCCTTTCCCCCTTCCACACATCAGGATTTCTGTCCCAGCAGCTGCCACTTGCCCAGAAAATTTGGAAGGACAAGGCCCACTGGGCTGCAAGAAAAGTGCCAAAATGGCCAGGCTTAGTTTGTCCTTTTTCAAAACCCACAACCCAGCCTTTACTGGGTACCTTCACTACAGCCAGGCTGCTAGCCCAAGTCTGCGATTCCTAATTAAGTGCTCACTGCTCAATTAATAACCCATTAGCCTCACACTCTGCGAACATCAAACCACTGGACAAAATTCTCTTCGCCCTGGCCATATTATGAATGAATTTAGAATCAACCGTTGAAATCCATGCCAGCTGAAATTCACTCTAACCTAATCTTAAATCAACAACATAAGGGCAGTGTATGCAAAATTGATTAGGGGAAGTCTTAACCAAACTACAGTGCAAAGCAGGGTCTGTGAAGACAAGGTTATTTATGGGGAAAAAATCTGGAATATATAGTGCAAATAAATATCAAGCCTGGAAATGAAGATAATGAGTGAATGTTCTATGTTGACATTTATGGTCTAAGAGTATGTGCCTGGCCTTTCTCTGTCATGGGAGCCTTGCTGATGAACCAGCTCAAGCCTCTTTGTGCAGTTCCCTCATCGGCAGATATTTCTGTCCCTAAGTGAAAAACTCAACAAAACATAGCAGCAACTCACACTTACTACACTCTTTGTGTCAGGCTTTGATCTAAGATCCTTATATGTTTTAACTTGTTTAATCCACACAGCCTGAAAGGCAGATATCATTATAATCTCCATTTGATGGAAAAGAAAACTGAAGCATAAGATCATAGCTATTACAGCAAAGAACAGGGACTAAGCAAGTCCTACATATCAGAGGCCCTGTGTCCTACACTATGACCATTGTCTACTAGAAGGAGTTTTAAATGCCAAAAGATTCAACAGTAAGTATCGTTATCTACCATTTATCAAGCACCAACGATGTTCCTTTGGGGTGGGTGTGTATGAAAGTATAGCGTATTTGCACTCTTTTATTTTTAGAATCATGCTGACTCTTGGCGGCAGGATAATGAACTGGTTAAGAGCAAAGCTGTGGAGTCAGACTCTCTCGGATCAAACCTCAGCTCCACCACTGCTAGCTGTGTGACCTCTCACAAATTACTTGACCTCTCTAAGCCTCATCTATAAAATGAAGACAATAATGGCACCTGCTTGACGGGGTGGTTGTGAGCACGAAAGGAGATCAACTAAGGAAAGTGCTTAGAATGGGGCCTGGTGCACAGTGAGAGTTAAATAAATGTTGTAATGATCTTCCTCTGTTGACAGAGAAAAAGGTTCCATAGTCAATAGGTAGCCAGTCAGTATGACTCCACCACTAAAAATATAACTGGTCACATTGTGGTTTTACACCAATAATCACTAAGACAATAAACTTTCTTTTTTTATGGTGTTAATTTAGTTTAGTTTCCTTGGGCATTTCAGACAGTACATCTTTTGACCCATTTCTGGTATCTTCGGTATAAGGTATGGACTGAAGAAGACAAAGTCACTGGAGGGTGGGGAAGGGCCACAGAAACAGAACAATGCCAAAAGCACTGTAAAATTCTAGGAAATTATAGTTTCCTCTACAAGAAATATTAAGGCATTGTATTCTTTTCTACTGATCCTTATTATTACTGTATAATAAATAATACATTCCCATGTACAGAACTTAGAAGACAGAAAAAGGTACAAAAATGTTTTTAAGACAAAAAGAAGAAAAGAAAATTCACTCCCATTGTCTTGCCACTGTTAGTTTTTTGAGAATAGACACTCAGCCAGTAAGCACTGACAAGACCATACCAATTGAGAATACAAGGTGTCCACTCTGATTGATTAGTGCCTGCTGTAACAATGGTTGTGTATTTTGAACATTACCCAGATGCCTGTGCGCATGTTTCATCCCTATGTGTTTATTTTTTAATAATGTTAGAAACATACTAAATATTGCTTCATTCAGATTTTTAAATTGTTTCTTATCACATATAATAAACTCTTCCTGTCATTAGACATTTTTTGAGGGCATCATTTTTAAATCATCTACTAATAATGCAATGAAATAGATATACCATGATTTATTTAACTGTTCTATTACTGTTCAATATTCATGTAATTTCTCTCTTCTTTTCGCTGTTATAAATATCTTTGCACATAAAACTTTGAGTAGCTAATGTGTTGTCATTTGAAGCACATATTTACTTCCATAGCAAAATAACATTTTAATTTTAGAACAAGCTGTTACTTCTACAAACCACTGGGTTATTTGGTAGGTTTGTAGGGATTCTGCTCCTAGAAATGCAGTTTTTTACATGTATCATTAAAGGTAAAGGAATGTGAAAGTGTCCTATAAATGGTAAACTGCTATACAACTATTATTATTTAAGGTAGTATTAACACCAACCGTTGGTATTACAAACTCTGGACTCTACCTTGACTTTCAGACTTTTAGGACCCTAAAGTCCTCACAACAGCCTCATTCCTCACCTAAAGAACATTATGATGCAATTTATTCTGCCCCCACATAGAGGTGTCATGTATCCTTTTAGTGATCCTCATGTGATGACTCCACCATTACAAACCCCAATTTTGGCATAACGAGAACCTAGATACATTTCATTAAACCCAGGTAAGAGCAAAAAGGAACACAAAGTGGAGATTCGCTGTGTGCTGTCCAGCACACATTCTCCCTCTTTGTGGACACCAATACTTTGAATCTCTGTCCCATTATCATCCGGGGGCGGGGCTCCACCCTAGATATAGAGGTGATCTCCCTGAGGGCTTCAGCACTTAGTATGTACCATCTCCCAGCCATAGTGATTTGCTCAGGGATGGGCATGCAGCCCAATGTGAGCCAATAAGACCCAAGATGTTTCCAGCAAGGTAAAATTATTCTTTCCTCTAGGAGGACTATCCTAAGTAACCATCATGTTTCCTCTGGATTTGTTTGTGTCAACATCTGGAACAGTTGATGTCATCTTGATACCACAATGAAGAAACCTATAGCCTTCTAGACACTATGATGTGGAACCTGAGGATGGAGTCAGCTGTAGACATAGCCAAGCAGAGATAGAAGGAAACTAGGTCAAACTTGTAGTCTAGAAAGACAGCAGACTAAAGATAACCTAAAAATCCTTCTACCATGAATATCTAGAAATGCTGGATATACATTATTTTCTCAATGCAAGTCTGAACACCTACAGAGGAGAAAAAAAAAGTGAGCATTTTTGAGCACACACGCACACATGTGCACACACACACACACAGAGAACTCAAGTCAGAAGTCAACATGCTTATTCTCAATCCTAGGCTACAGAGGGTAGAGTGGTAGAAAATGACAAAAGTGTCCAAAGGGTAGCTCTGATCCTTCTAGTAACGCCACCTAGAAGACAATAATTTAGTGAGTGGTAGTTATGCAAGTGATGAGCATCTCTATCTTTCTAAATGGTCAACTTAGAACATTTAGGTATGGCGAGGAATGACCACCACGGCAGAGGGAATAGGAGATGGAACTTGCAAAACAAGAGAAGATAGTTGGCAAGAACATATAAGGAAATCATTCCAAGGCCTTGTTCAGATGACATCTGTTTGGTTACCTAATAATATAATTTTGAGTACTTTCAAGCAAGTGGATTTTATGCTGACTCTCGTATTTATGCTGTAATCTTTGCCATATATTAATGAGATTGACTGCACATGAGATAATCAATTATTTTCAGCAGCTTGTATCTTAAATGTTATGCTGGTCATCTTGATTATGAGCTTAAATACCAGACTGGTGATGGATTCGCCTTTTAACTTTTCTCTCTTAAAAAGAGCAAAACTGGGAAATCGAAATACACCTCACATAGATTTTTCAATACTTAGTGAAAGTTAGTAATGGCACAGTTGTAGCTGAGCTGGCATTTAAACATGTAATCTGCTGACCTTGAATTCCAAAGCAATTTCTTGTCCCTTAAAAATTTGGAACATATAAAAATTATATTAGTATCAATTATTTTAATAATTTTTGTTAAAATTTATATTCCTCAGTTTCATTGCATTGGTATTATTATCCACTATCTCTGTTAGTCTCATATTCCCTCATTAATATTCATTGGAAGTATCTGTTACTTCAAAAAACCCAGACTAACTTTTTATTACATATTCATAAGTATTACTTTTAAAGGTTTTAAAGGTTCCACCTTCATTGAAAATAATAATTTGTGCTTCATATTAATGTAAGTGACACCCCAGAGGTGGGCTAAAGTAATGAATTAATCAGGACAGACTTCAACTCATCCTGGCAAGGACCCAGCCTCCCCAATCTGCAGCTGAACATCGTATTGTTCTCGTGTCCATCTACGGTCTCCTTGTCTGATGGAAGTCTGAGAATAAATACCACAGTTGATGACTTCAGTCCAAAGCAGTGTTTCTTAATATAGAGTCCTTGGCAGGGTTTCACGAAGGTTGTGAATCCCCTGAAATAGTATGCAGGATTTGGGGTGCCAGTATATGGTTATTTTTGGTTTTTTGTTTTTATTTTTGTTTTTTGGTAAAGTAAGGCTATAGTTTTTATGATCCTCCAAGAAAGTTGTGATGGTGATTGTGGTGATGATATGATGATGATGGTGGTGGTGATGACGATGATAATTTTGAACCCTTAGGCTATGAAGTAATATCTTGTCAGGAGTTGCTTCCAATGGTAGGGGGAGGCAGTACATAGGAAACGAGATTTGTCGAAAACCATTTGATGATGATACAGAGAGTCATATACTCCAGAATGAAAAGTTTCCAGGGATAAATAAAGAAATGCTACATGAATCTGGGCTTACCTCTCTTCTAGACCTGTTAGACCAGCTCATGAATGTTTGTATCTAATGCTTTCAAGTGGATCTTAAGAGGAGAAACATTTTTTTAAAAAATCACTACTAAAGACACGATCACAAATTTTTTGCAACAGTTCCAGCCTACCATACATAGAAACAGATGACTATAGCCCAAAGGTGACTCACACACAAATGATCCCAGGCATCTAAGGCTTTCCGTAACCACTCAAACAGGAAGCAGGCAGTCATGCAAGTCAGACTAAGAAACCCCGCCACCAAAGATGACCCACACTCAGCCTTTCCTCAGGTCAATTCCCTATAGTGATCCAGGATACTCTGAGGCCATGCCCAAGCTACCTGTGGGGAAGCCCTCCCAGAAAACTGACAGTTTCCCTACATAATGTAAGTTCTGGGGCACCACCAACACAAAACCATCCATGAGAACCAGCCCAGGTGTGAACTTTGCTCTGCCCTACCTTCTGCACTGCCTCTTGGATTTGACCTGCCAAGCTTATCCCCATCCATCACCAGCCTTGCTCTCTCTGGACTGATTCCCCACCTGCAATCTTAACCTTCCTAGCTTATTTCTCTGATTAGCCTTTATTTGGATATTCATTCATTCACCACGCAAATGTCTACCAGCTACCAAAAAGCCCTGGCAAGAAGCTGTGCAGCTATGAGGAAAAAGTCACAATCCCTTGCCTCTAATAAGCTCATGGCCCAAGCCTTGGAAACCTGAATATTTAGCTTTAAGACTGTAAGGTCAAGTCGTAAAAGAGCCCATGGCTTCTGAAAACACTATCATAACATCTTCCTTAAATGCAAGAGTCCTCCTAGAGTGAAAAGATCCTAGTGCCTCTGGATTATACCTTTGATTTGAGTCACATTCCTGAGCAGGCTTGTCAAAAACCAATATTCCACCCTGCCTGAGAACTAGGCAATGTTCCCATAAAGGACCGCTCCATGCTTCTGAAATACACTGCTTTTCAAAGAATCTAGAGGCCTCAGAATCATTACTCTGAAGGAATTTAAACTGGCAAGAACTCAGATCCCAATTTGATTGTACACCTATCATGAGTAACTTTGGGGTAATGGTATATCTTTTAATATCTATACAGTGGCAGTCCCTCTGCCTCATACCCTACACATCTCATTTAATCCTCATGACAACTCCATGAAAAATTCATTACTACTTTTTTACAGATGAAACACTGAGACTTGGAGAATTTCACGAGAGTACTAGTAGCAAAGCTAAAATCAGACTTCTGACGTTTGTTCTCTGTGTCTTACAGATATTTTCTGAAAATTATCTTTTTCTGTAAAGATCTCTTAAGATACCCAGATAAACTCTGTACCTCAGCTTACCTACCTGGGTTGTTACAAGCCACCTGCCCACTGAGTATTTTTTCCCTTGTGACAGAGAGCAAGAGTTAGAGAAGATACCAAGTAGTATTTTTTAAGAATTCATTTACCCATTCAACATTTATTAAGCATCTTACTGTGTGTCAAATGCTATAATGGGAATCTGAATGGAAACATCATGTTGCCCCTTCACTACCTATGCATGGAAAGGATGCCAGAGGACATCCAAATATCAAAATCCCTATAGAGTAACTGCCCCCAGACTAACCAAATCTGTCTTCCACGTCCTGCGTCTCCTCTTTCTACGCATTTTCCACCTCCCTTTGTCGGATACAAAAGCTCTTGTGCTCTTTCCTTCCTCCCACATCAGTATTTATCTTAAGGAAAGATCTCAATCATTCATTTGTATTTTCAGTAGGAATTTCACTGTCTGAGAGGGAGATCCTAGGGCTTTTAAAACTAACTTCCAATGGGAAAAATAAACTGGTTTCTTATGAAAGAAATGCCACACATTGGCAAGCATGGCCAAAATTATAACTTAGAAATCGCCAAAGTGCCTTTCAAGAGTCATATTTGATACAGGCAGGTGTTAGAAGAAAGAGTATTTGAGAAAAAGAATAATTATAACCCAAAACTTTATTGTCTGCCCTACCCTTCATCTTACCTTCTTTATCTATTAGAAGAAGCTGCCCTCTTATTTTTCTGAGATCTCTGGTATGATCTTTACAAGATGATTATTTCCAGAATCTCACTTGTTCTAAATTCCTACTATAGCAACTCTCTCCAAGGAAAGAGAATTTCTAAAGGGCTAGAACAAACTCCCCAGGTGGGACACGGAGACAGAATGTAGTTTGAGAAAACGTATTCAGTATTATGCTTTTATAGTTGAAAAGTGAAAACACAACCATTATTTTCACAGCACAGAAACTCAAATCCAAAAAAAATTGTCTTCACTGGTGAGGATACACAGAACACATTGATTTTTATTGTAGATGGTGGAGGTTGGGGGAGGTAATAAGGAGTATATCATAATCTTGGCAGGGAAGGAAGGGAATTTTAGGCATATCAAAGTAAAGTACAGGCTTTAAAACACTGGTCTGCTCCATGCTCAACTTACATGGTGAATGAGTAAATAAATGAATGTGTCTATTTATATCATCTTCTAGTCATTTCATATACATTTTACTACTACCAGATCCCTTCAATTAAACCTTCTCCAAGTACAGAGGAACCAGCTGCAGTAGTCCCCCTCATGGCTTAACCCTACGCAACTGTTTTTGGGTCACCTGGCATATTTCAGCTTCCATGGTAGCCATAGTACCCCAAAAGGAGAAAGGCAGACTACTGTGCCTGATTCCAAGATCATAACCAATGCACCAGCACAATCAACTGCACCGTGCTGGAGACCTGAAGGGCTGACTTGAATCTTTATGACCCAGGTGCCCTGGATCCATGCCAACAGTATCCAAACTCAGTTCCCTCCACAGCAAGGCAGCCTCCAGTCTGTAAAGTTTTAGAGTGAATTTAGGTGCCTTCTCTATGAAGTGTCTGCTTTCATCTCTTTGTGCTAGGAGGCCCTGATGGGACACCTCCACCAGCAACCTTGCCACAGGGCTCCCCAGCAGTGGCTGTGGCATGTAGGGACTCTGGGTGATTTGTCACAAGAAGCTGGTCTTTCTCCTTCCCTAGTGATTTCTGAATGATGCCAGGAGGACCAAATTCTGTTCAAATGGGTATGAACAGCTGAGGAGCTCATCAGAAAGCACCACTTGGGAATTACTGCATCTGTTGTTCTGTTTTATTTCCCCAAAAATCTGAGGGCAGAGAGAGCTAAAGGAATGGATGGGGTCTGCAAACAGTCAGTTTGGCTGGTGACCCCTTATCCAAGAGGGGACTGATCCCTTGTGGAGACGACACGATGGTCCAGAGCCAGCTGCAGGTTGACCTCCTCCTTTGAGGACAGCAAGATTTGGGGATTCAAAAACTAGGCCTTCCTGTAGAGAAAAGAAATAAACTTTCCCTTCTCCTTGTTCCATAAAAACGTCACTTCTCGAACTTGAATGTGCATATGAATCACCTGGGGATCTTCTTAAAATGCAGATTCTGATTCAGTCAGCTGGGGTAAGACCTGAGACTCTGCATTTCTAATGAGGCTTATGCTGAAAGTCACTTGACCTTACTCTGAGCAGTAAGGCATTATAACACACCCAATTATTCAGATAGGTCACCCCTGAGGAGTGGGGTGAAGGTAGGGGAGGGCAGGAGGAGGAAGGTAGAAACACAACTGATATTTCATGCACTTGTACATCATTCCATTTTTTTTTTGTCTTAGCTTTGTAATTTAAAAAAGTCAAATATATAATCTGGTGGGTTTAAAAAGAAAGAAAGAAAAAAGAAAAGCAAAAAGAACCAGCTCTGCATTTTTTTCTTGTTATAATATCAATATTTCCTCACACCCTGCCTGAGGATATGGCTTGGGAATTCTGGTATATCACAACCTGACACTCAAGCATGTGGGAATTAGAAGGTTCTTTCCAAACAGGAAAAGAGCTGTCCACTGTCATGGTCAGACCTCGATTAGAACGGTGCTTCACAAGCCAAGAAGCATGGGTGGTCACAGGCCAGGGGGGCCCAAGGCCATAGGATAACCAAGGTGCATCTCCCTGGATATGCATAGATTCGGGTGGGAGCAATTAACATGCATAATATAGGGCGCCTGGGTGGCTCAGTGGGTTAAAGCCTCTGCTTTCGGCTCAGGTCATGATCCCAGGGTCCTGGGATTGAGGCCCGCATTGGGCTCTCTGCTCCGCAGGGAGCCTGCCTCCTCCTCTCTCTCTGCCTGCCTCTCTGCCTACTTGTGATCTCTCTCTGTTGAATAAATAAATAAAATCTTTATTTAAAAAAATGCATAATATAGCTAGTAAATAATTTAAAACATAATTTATATCAAAGTAAACATGGATATTTTATGTAACAGAGTTCAGACATTAAATATATTTTCTAGATAAAACAGTCACTTGAAAGAAACTTTCTCCTTGTCCCCCAGACCCAAGTGTCCCCTGTGACAGAGGGGCATCTTGGTAGAAAAACTGAAGAACTGTTGACCACAGTGAGAACCACAGTGAGGCTGAGGTTAATAATCCCATGACTATCTCTGGGAATACAGACAGGGAGACACCCCCAGCGATAGCATTTCCCAAAACTGCAACCCCAATTCGGTCATCCACAAGAGCTTGTCTTGTCCCACCTAGGTGTCACTCTCCAACTGTATAATCTTAAATTTTCAGCTAAATTGAACCTCCCCCACCGCTAATCCCATGAATATCATGTATCTGCAACTGAACTCCTTCCAAAAACTCCTTGGTTCTACACCTACCCCTTCCAGACTTGCTCTTCCTCACAACACATTTATCTCCCTGAATCTGGTGAGAAAGAGAGCACTTCCCCACCTTTCTCTCTCTCTTACCCACAAGAACCAGTCTCTAAACCCTGCCATCTCTGACGATGCCAACCATCTCCTGAGGCCACTCCCTCTCCTGTGTGGCTCAACCCTCATCTTCTCTCACTGGACTGCTGCCATGCCCTCCAAGCCAGTCTCCCTGTTCTGGGCTTTTCTCACCTCCATATTTCCTCCACACACTGGCTGCTGGAGTAATCTTCCCTAAGCATGAACCCAGACATGCCCTTTACTGTTTAACTAAGGACGTAATCTGATTCCCATCCCTTGTCGCCACGCTTCTGTCTGGGTCAGATCCAAACTCCCAAACCATGCTTTCTAAAAGGGCCACCAAACTGCTCTTTCAAGCTCAACCCCTTTGCACAGGTTCTCTTCTGCTTGACTTCCCCTGACCACACCCTGCTCCAGGGCCACTACTTGACACACAGAGCTCCTTCTGTCTAGAATGACTCTTGTACCTTCTCCCTCTGATGAAATCTCCTATCCTTCAAAGCCCAGTTTAAATAATGTTATGAAATTTATGAAACATTCTGAAGACCTCTTTGATATAATCCTTCTCCCTCCTTTGCTCCCACAGTACACCTTGTCCTTGTCTCTATTATTATTATCCTTTGCCACAGCATCAGCTCTTCACAAACAAGAGCTAAGTGCCATCTGTCTTTGTAGCTCCAGAGTCTAGTCCATACTAGCCCACTGAATGAGTGCGTGAGTTAATGAAGGATTTCTTTTCTACCCAGCTTTCAGTTTAATTCCATTCTTTCTGACCCAAGTAGGAGTCTGCTGACCCTACCTGAGGAGAGACAGGAATGAGGGGCCATTAACCATTTCTCCCCAATTAAAAAAAATCCTGCCCTTAGCCCAAGGGAAAGCCCTGAACTAAAACCTTAGAGAGAGGCCTGGGTCCTGCTTTCCTGGGTCTCTTACATCAGTCCAACTGGTGGCACTACTAATTTCTAGCAGTGGGGTAGGGATAGAGAGAGCAGATACATTTCTGGGCAAGAATTCAAGAGAGAAAAATTGGATGTCTCTAACCTCTGTAAAATCAAGCTTTTGTAATTTCAAAATGCTGTGAATGAATTCCCAGGACATGAAAGTATACAAGAACTAGAAATCCAAGTGAATGTGATTAGAATTGTCAGTGCTCGTACACATTAGGTCTCTAATACTTATGTCAACACAAGCCGGTGCTGTCCTGAATTGAAATGTGAATGCTCCTAATGTATGTCATGTCTTCATAACCGAACTGTAAGCTCCTTGTGAACGTACATTGTGTTTTTACCTACACTGGGTTAATTCTCTGGGCCTAATGCTGTCCTTTTAAAAGAGGAGAATTCTCATAAATACTTAATGATCAAGGGTTGACTGTATACATGTGTGTCTACATATACTAAGTAATTTTTTCTTACACTTTGCCTACAGCTCTCACTTAAAAAATGGGAAGAGATGGAACCAATCAGGTTTTGCAAACAAAACAAGCACATAGGCCTGTGCTGGTACCTAAATGGGTTTTGCTTTTGGTCCTGCCAGAGGCAGGGGGATAGATTAGTTAACTCCTCCAGGGGTCTTCTAGCCCCGTGGTTTCACCCTGCATTTTCTTCATGAGAGAGTCTACGCCGTCAACTATATAACCCAACACTGAAGCGTCGTCACTGTGGATTGGATCTGGCATCCAGAAACCACACTGGTGAATCTTAAGAATGTTAATATGGATAATTTAAACCTCATAAATAGCTTCCCATAATGTGTTTCTTGCCTGAGGGGGTCTTTTGGTTGGAGTGCAGTACAATCAGCCTTGAGTTTGCAACTTAAAAAGGAAAACAGAATATGAGAAGTATAAAATTTTATGTAGGTTTTCTTTCACAAGTTCATGTTTATTGAAAGAGCCGGTGGTAAGTCAAGGGAAAATGGAGTTGTAAAAGAGACATTGTGAGGTTGATTAAGCTCTCTGTGGGTTCTTCCTTATTAAATTGGTATGGTTACAAAATCAAAAGCTAATTATTCCAAGCACTCTCACCTGAGATGGGCAGCCTGCCTGTGCTGTGATGTTTCACATGGCATCTTCAGGGATCAGAGATAAAATTTGGGTGAAGACATCTAGAGAATGAATAAAGCAGGGAAAAAAGACGTAACTCTACTGCCCTATTCCTAATTTATAAACCAATAAATGAAAACAGAAATTGGGCATAAAGACCTAGTTTAATCATTATTTCCATACTGCTTGTTATCTTTTTAAGTATATGTCTTCATTACCTTCTAAAACAAGTGTTCAGATTACAAAAGAGACTCTTCTACAGACTGCTCCTTATATGTGCATGGAAATTTCTAAAGAAATACAGAATTACAGAAATACAGAAATACAGAGATGCAGAATTTTCTAGAGAAGTTTCACACCGAAGAATCCTTCCACAAGATGTTTGTAGGCGGTCAGCACCTTGGAGAAACCCTCTTAAACTAATTCTGGAGGACATCTGCCTTTGCATTACCTGGCTACCAAATCCAGAAGTCCTTTGCAGGAAATACTGAGCCATTTATGAGATTTTAATTTGCAGTCCATTTATTTCATAGTTACCAGAGAAATCAAACATCATGAAAAGTTCAGGAAATGCTTTGTGACACATGACCAGGTTGGCTGAAGAGCGATGTTTGAAAATGCAAGTTATATAATAACAGCTTCATAGGGTGCTTGAGAGAATTAAATGGGATAATATAATCAAAGTGCTCGGATATGGTAAGTTCTCACTACTATTTGCTATTATTATTTTAAATACATGAAACTCATCGCTCCAGAAACCTAACCAACATAGTTTATGATCTTAACTTCTAGTGAATTTACAAATTATTAAACAAGTCTCAATATAGAATGCTGCTGTATCCATCGTTAATTCAAATATTTTTATAATAAATTGTTTCTCTAAATCCCATGCCTTTAAATAAACTCTAATGATATAGTGATTTTATTTGTACCTATAATCACTGTGAGAGGAACCCAAAGTCTCCCTGGGAAGGCTACTGCCCTCTTCTATGAGGGTGGGTGGTCAGGTTCACAAAGCTAAGGTAACCTCATGATAAAGAGGCCAGAGTGAAAGGCAGAGGACCTCAGCGAGCTGTCAAATAGCAAAACCTTGATCAAGCCACTTCACTTCCCTGGGTCTTGATCTCCCCATCTCTAAAATGAAAAGCCCCAACTACATGGCTTGGTTGTCTCTGTCATCTCTCGGGTTTTGTACTCTCACCCATTTATAACAAAATACTTGCCATTCTGAATAACTGAATGTTCTGCTTATTTGGCAAACAATGTAAGTACCACATATGAATTATAAACGTTTAAGAAATGTGTTGTTTGTCAACAGTGGCTTGGTCTTAGAATCAAAATTTCAGTGCGCATAACGTCCTCTTGATCTAATGACTCAGCTGGTACTTTGGGATCCGGTGGGGACAGAGGGTAGTCACTAGAGACTCAAACCATAAAACTGTGCCACAAAGTGTACCTGATTATGTGACCTTTGCTGCTGGGGGTAAGAGTTCTACATAGGTTTAAGTTTGCTGTCCTTACGTGTTCGTTTTGTAAAAGTTCACAGAGTACACCTTTTAAGATACGCGTGAAATGAAAATATGCCACTGGACTAAGAATCCGGATGGCTAGCGTATCATTCTGGTTCTGATACCAACTAGTTTTATAACCTCACCCAAGTCAGGTAAACGACTCTGAACCTTTTTCTCCATGTAACACAGGGAAGTTATATCTGACCTCTCCATCTCACAGGGTTAATAGGAGGATCAAGAGACATAACAGATGTGAAAATGCACTGAAAAAGAAAAACCACTGTACAAATGCCATAAACTGTTATTCTGCTCTGTCAAAGAAATGGGATGACCAGTTAATTCAAGTGGAATGGATTCAACATGCCAATTCTGTGAGGTGAAAGAGACCTTCCAAATAGATGGACTGTCAGAATTTTCCATCCAGATCCTTACTGCCCTGTCAGTTTAGCCTAAGTCAACTTGAAGGCATCCCGTATGCTACATACACTGCTTTGTCAATTAAGCTCTCAATTAGATACTTGGGTTTTAATTACACACCAAATCTTGGCCTGCTACAAATCAAAACTGATGGGAGAGTGGCGAATGACCCATCTTTAAAACCTACATGCCAAACATCCAGTATAAATGAAAAGGCAGCTAAGCATTCTCAACCAGTTGTCACCCATGAACTGTCACATGTATGGAGTACATGTTCGGTAGATTCTAGTCGTAATGTAACAGAAGACCTCTTACTATAACCACAGTTGAGTCCTGAGTCCCTGCTTTCTATAGCCTGTTCCTCTAACTTTACTGCGTGACCACTTCACTTTCTTGGTTTTCAACTAGAAGTGAGAAACAAATGTTCTGAGAGCATTTTACACCTTCAATAAACAGAGGGCAACAAGAAAATGTGTCACAGGATTTTTCTCTATTCCAGAAAACTAAAATAAAGTCATAAACCCCAAACCACTGAAACGGTCACGGCAATTAGAAAAATCAATAGCATTTAACTAGTCATCGTCTAGAAACCACAAGAGTGCCCTCTTAGGAACAGAGACTCCTTTTCCTTTCTTCTTAACTTCATATCCAATTTTTGTGATCACTGTTAAACATTTAACTGGATTGATTCCATTGACTGGCTATATTTTGACAGCTCAAAGTACGGAGTTATTTAATTAACTCATTTTCAATTAGCACAGTCGCTGCTAACCTGATGTAACTTGTGTCTCCTCAGACTTCAGAAAAAGAGAGAAAGGAGGCCAATGGGATGGAGATTTCTGTTGCATATCTTACTCTGTCAGAAGTTTCCAGTTCAGGTCAGACCCATAAAATAATGTATTTTTTGTGGTTAAGTGTTAACTGGCAGCCAGGTGCTGAGAGAGTGCTGAATCAGCCCAGGAGAGGGGGCAGAAGGAAGAAGAAAGTTTGGTTTATGAGCTGAAGTGAGCAAAGGAAACAGAACCTGGCGAGAGTTATATATTGCTCAAGGCAGGCACAGGTGGATGGAACTGCAGGCCAGGTCAGAAAAAGAGAAAGATTTATGTTCTGTGCAAACAAAAGGGCAGAAGAAAAATCACCAATCCGGTTGGGCAGCACTGAAGTGAAGGAAACAGCTGTTCATACAGTGAGGGAATGGTCAGGTAAGACAGGCTGGAAATAGTAATCAGAAGGCCATCTGCTGACCTGGGATGGCATGCCCTCGAGGCACGGAACAAATCCTGTCCTCCAGGAGGCCACGCAGAGGGGCCAGTACCAGCCAGGCAAGTAAACAATGCCAGGACGAGGCATTAAAGTTACATGAGCCTCATGTAAGAAGTTGCCCAGCGAGTTTACTTCCGAATGTGAAGTCGAGTGGAAACACAGTGTTTTCTTATTTGAGAACTTGGCAAACCCACTCTGCCCGGCCTCTCTGTGAAGCAAGAATGCAGGGAGGTAGTTCATCAAATGTCAGTGCCCATTACCCATCACTTTATCCAGAGGCTGCTGCTCCGCCCCTCCTGGCAGCTGGTGGGGTAGCCATCAGACTTGCACTTGGAGCAGGTGCTGGCTTGGGGATATTTCCACAGGACCCCAAGAACTTACAGCCCAAGTGAGGAGAGTGGGTGAAAGGTGGTCTTTGACCATGAAAAGCAGCCCAATGGAGAACTGAATGGGCAAGCCAGAAGGGGCACAGAGAGGAAGGGGAAAACAAGAGCAGGAACTGGCAATGACCTTGCATTAATGGGCAGCACACCCCACTGAAATAAAGGCCCGCGTGAGTGGGGCTTTGCTCTAAGGAGCAGCTGGGTCCTACCAATACTAATGAGAATCATTATATCTCTTGTACAAATGAGCCAAATTTCAGACAAAAGGTGGGGGAGAGAAAAGATTTATGTCATAACAGAAAATACAAAATGTATGACCAAATGTCTCTCAAGAACCAACTGATAATTGGTGAGACAGAAAAGGCAATCAGAAGAAAGCCCTGCCTGTCCAAAGTACTAAGATTAATAAGATTAATAAGAGTGAGAGTTGTGACATTATTAGTGACCAAAATACAAAGCTGAAGTCAAATCCCTTACCCACCCCACCCTCTCTTCTCTCTCCCTTACCCCTGATTTCTCCATCTGTGTCCTCATGGGGTTATAATTTAAACACGCATACAGTACATATACATATACGTGGGAAGAGTGAAAGTAGTAACATTTATTGACACTCAATATGCCAGACACTCTTCTATATCCTTTATAGGTTTTAAGTCATTTAATCCTCAAAACCTGCCTATGACACAGATCATATTTCTAGCCCCATTTCACAGATGCAGAAAATGTGACACAGAGAGGTTATGCAAGATACTACAGCTAAGGGGCATCTGGCTGGCTCAGTTGGTTAAGCATCTACCTTAGCTCAGGTCATGATCCTAGGATCTGGCTCCCTGCTCAGTGGGGAATCTGCTTCTCCCTCTCTCTTTGCCCCTCCCTCCACTCTCCACCACCACCACCACCACCACTCCACCACCCCACCCCCCACTCCCCCACCCCTCCCCTGCTCAGCTTGTGCACACGTGCATGCTCTCTCTCACAAATAAATAAATAAAATCTTCAAAAAAGAAAGAGAGAGATACCACACCTGATAGGTGTCTGAGCTCAGATTTGAACCAGGTGTTCTAGGTCCCGGGCAAGCATCTTCAACCATAGCATTCTTTCATCGTTTGAGATACAAAAATCTCAGACCAGGAACTTCGGTGATAAGAGGTTAATTTTCCATTCTGAACTCCTCACAGCCAGCCCCCTCTTTTTCCTCTCCATACTCTACTCCTCATGTCTGTTGCTATCTGAGATTTTATCCCCTCATCTCCATCCATTCAGATCCTTCTCATTCTTCATGCCCCAGCTCAAGACTCAAGAGGTTAACTAGCTTTGTGCCAAACCATTTCCTCTTCTTGCTCCCCCCACAGCTAGACTATATTTCTCAACACCTCTTACATTTGGAGGTGGCCACATGACTGCACAGTGAAAGGTAAATGGAAGTGACAGGTGCCAATTCCAGGCCTGGCTTATAAAACTCTGCATGTGGAATCTCCTAGTCGAATGGAGAAAAGCATGGAGACCTGGGAAGCCACATGCTGAAGACAGTGAAGCCATATGACAGAAGGTTCCTGATCCCTGATCCCTGTTTAGAGGGGGGGCCATCCACTAATTAGGAATGCCCATGTAGGTTATTATGTAAGTGGGAAATAGATTTCCCTCCCTCATATCTCAGCCATTATAATTGAGAGTTTGGTGGAGTTGGCATCTCTCTCTGATAAGCCCCTCCAAGTTATTCCATTGCAGCCCTGGATTCCCCCTAACGACATACCTTGCCGGTTTGTGCCTCACTTGAGGTTATATGGTTAACACTGTACTAGAAAAGTCAATCATGGTGCCTACCATGTTCGCCATCCCTGTCAAGGAACATGCCCTCTTTGTGCCCCATGCAAAGGGAAGGTGCCCCAAGCTCTGCCTTGAGCATGTCTTTGCCTCTGATTAGACCAAGTGTGGCCCAAATCTGCAAGCTGACTACAGTCCATTGAGGTGGTCTGTTGTCCCACACTACCCAGTGGTAATTACTGAAGCCATTCAGATTCTCCAATTTGGAATCCTGAAGGAATTAGCCTCTTAGAGTAGGATCAGAAAGAAGGCAGGCAGAGAGGACCAGAGACCCAAGCTGTGCCAGAGTCTCACAATGCAGATCCTGCCACTGAGAGCTACAATGGTCAGGCTCTTAGAAGCAAGAAGCAGTGAACTCTGGCTGATAAAAGCAGAAAAGGGATTCATTAGAAGGAAACAGGGGGTGTCTGGGTGGTGCAGTCAGTTGAGAGTCTGACTCTTAATTTTGGATCACGTCATGATCTCAGGGTCGTGAGATTGAGCCCTGTGTCTGACTCCACACTCAGTACAAAGTCTGTTTGGGATTCTCTGGGGATTCTCTCTCCCTCTCCCTCTGCTCTCCCACTTGTGTTCTCTCTCTTGCTCTCTCTCAAATAAATAATAACATTAATCTTTTTAAATAAATAAATAAATAAAAGGATAACAGAGGCTCACAGGAGCCCTCTGTCTTTGTGGCTTAAACAACAGGCATTTATTTCTCACATTTCTAGAGACTGGAAAGTCAAAGACTGAGAGGCCAGCAGATGTGATTGCTAGTGAGGGCCCTACCGCACTTGCTGACAGCCGCCTTCTTGCTATGTCCTTAAGTGGCAGAGAGAGAGAAAGACAGCAGGAGAGCGCAAGAGAGTTCTTCTTGTCTCTTTGTCTTATTTTAATAAGGACACTAATGCCATCAGAGTGTCCTCACTCTCCTGATCTCATCTAAACCTAATCACCTCCCAAAGAACCCCCTTCCAAATACCGTCACATGGGGGTTAGGGCTTCAACATATGAATTCAGAGACCAGAACAAAAAACACCCTTGAAAAGAAAGCCAGGCTTGGGGGCTCTTCGGCCAGAAATCACAGCCAAAAGCCCTCTGTAGCTCTGTCCCACATGCCCCTGCCGTCAGCCACCCGATGAAGGGGCTTCTTCCATCAGCACCACTGTGCCAGACGCTGCCCTGTTCGTCTCCTGTGGCACTTGTCACCTCCTGCTCTCTGCCATGATCATTTCTGACCAGTTCTGATCCTCCTGTGAGAATAATGGATTCATTTCTCTGTGCCTCTCAGGGCCTCATCAGGAGTCTTCAGCATATTGGTTACGTGAACCCATCAATATAGATGATGAGTAAAAAAGAATTTCCATGTAATATGACAGCTGCCTAAAGTAATAAAGCTGCAATAACAGTAGTTACAATGTACTGGGTATTTACTAAGTGCCAGTAACTTCTTAGGTGCTTTATACGCACTCTCTCACTTAATCTTTACAATAACCTTACTAGGGAGGTATTATTACCTCCATTTTACAGAGGCAGATGCAATCTTAGAGAGGTAAGTAACTTGCCAAATTTCACTCAGCAAATAAACTGTAGGATCAGAATTCAAGCTGTTAATTATGTCTCCAAAGTCATGCTCATTACACTTTTAGATCATCTAAAATAGACCCCACTCCCTGCCACAGGCTCATGTTAAATGCCACCAAGATAAGAAAAAATTCCCATAGTCCATCTCTTCCCCTATCTACTCTTCCCTCCTCCCCAAAAAGTTAATAATGGACAGACACGTGACATATCCACCACAGATTACTGTGTCAGTCCATTCAGCTCATTTAAAAAAAAATATGATGCTAATTATTGCAGATAATGAAAACTTGCTCTTCAACTACAACCCAAGGGGAGTAGTCCAATTGATTAACAGGGATTTCAACCCATGCATTCAATTTCTCCTGCTCATTTCGTAATGGATGGGAAAAATTGGTTTGTAGATAGAGATTTTTGAGAGCTAAGTGTCTAAGACACTGAAGGGAGCCACCTCATTAAGTCCTAGGCCTGGTTAGGCAAGCTCTCGAAACCAGAGGCAAAGCCAACGGCAGGTAAACTCACTACAGGCATTATTTAACGAAAGTCTGCACTTTATCAGAGCAGTCTTCCTGAGTCCTAGATTTTTCTGTGTCTTTTTCTTCCTCTTTCTTTTTTAACCGTTCATTAGTCTTTAAAAAATGCAGCACTGAAGCAGTTAAAAATAAATCTAGGATTTGCAGAACAGTAAGAACTTAATCATGGCAGCAAACTAAACCCCAGAGACGATTTTAGTCTCAAAGTTAAAATATGGTGTATCTGACTCCAAGTAAATTGACTTTTCACAGAATACTCTAACATAATGCATAATAGTCATGCACTCCAAGAGAAGCTCCTGGGTATTGGTCCAGAGCCCACAACCAGCAGGAAGATCATAGTGTATGTTGAATAAAATTACCCATTCTAAAGGTCCTCAGCTATCTTGAATATTTTATCAAAAAGCTTTTTGTGGTGGAGACCAACTGGGACCTCTTTCTCCTAGGAGCGAGCTGTCAACAGTAGTAGAATTGAAAACCAGACAGAGTCAAGCTTAATTAGATCTCCCCCCCACACCTCCAACCTCACATTACTGGTATTTTCTTTCCTGACCATGAAACTAGATAAATAATAATACAGTGGGATTCATTTCCCCCAGACTTTTCAAAAAAGAAAAGCACAATGGTGGCCAGATGGAAAAAAAAAATTAAAATGTAGCAACCAATTCCAAGACTCTAGGCAAAATATTAGCTGAATGCTACTAATAATGTAATCACAATAATGTAATCAGAAAACTCACAGAGGTGCCTCAAGGGTGGCACTTGGCAAAGAGCAGACTGCAAATGCAGATCCATGAGTAAATGGTTCCTGAATCTCGGCTTCAAGGCCAGCACTTTGCTGGGCAACGCAGGAAAAGTGACCACACATACTGGATTTTATGAAAAAAAACCTCAATGCCAAATATCCACTTCCCTCATTCCTGTACATCTACATATTCTCATTAAGGCACGTGTCCCAACTCTGGGTCCAGAAAATGTGACTGCCGAAAGGATGGTGGACATAATTCACTGCTCATGAAGAGTCTGTGGTTTAGTCACTGTAATAAAGGAGTAAGATCACCGGCACTGAGCCTGGACCACAGAGTTAGGAAATCATCATTTTTTTACACCACACCCACTTTTAGGAACTGCTATTTTCCATTCTGTGGCTTTAAAATTCTTCTAAATCCTTCAGTATGTTAACTTTCCTTCTTTCTACTTTTGTAGTGCAAGAACTCGTGTAACATTTTACTTGCCTCATATTTTAAGGTGACTATTAATAGCATTATTTGTGATACAGCCTCATTTTGAGGACACCCCTTCAGTTAGTCTACCCTTTGCAATAATTTTTACAGTGTTGCATTTCAGAATAATTTAATAGGAGCCTGGTTTCTTTTGAAAAATGTGTGCCTATCCAATTTTCCCTTAGTTTCACAATACACAACACATCTGCTGTTTCAACGGTAACAGATGTTATACTGAAATTGTAATAACTTGTGAGTTAACTGTATTCAAAACTTTATAGTTACACACATTCCAATAACTTAATCCTCTACCATTATCTCTTCAAATTGATTTAGCTCTGCAGAAGTTGAAGAAAATCAAATATTCATTGTGTTTGCTTTGTGCATATATACAAAAATCACATCATGATTTATCTCTCTTGGTATTAATCCTGTCTTCTTTGGAAAGATGGGGTAAAAATCATAACAGGATCAACAATCCCTCCTCTCTTTACTCATGAAGATAAATTTCATAGCCAACTCGGGATTATTATGCATGCATCTGTGTGCAAGCTTTTTTATGGATTTGTAGGCACCCTATAAATCCGATCTGCATTTCTAGCCATTTACCATTTAAATAAATGACCTTTCCTCTTATCTCAGGGGCACAAGCCTACCCCCATTTGGCCATTTTATCTTTTATTAGGAAAGCATCTCTCTTCTCCCAAAACAACCCACCTTTTTTTTTCCTCTCAAACCTCTCTTTTGTCTCCCCCCCAAGCCCCAAATCCAGAGATTACAACCCTGTGCTAAAACGTGTGGATTACAATGAAACACCGACCAGTAGACAGTAGACAGTGGGCCAGTACAGTGGAGGAGGTGGGGAAGTGTGTTAAAATCACAATCTCCATCTTCTAATAGTTTCCATACGGGTACAGAGCAGAACACTTGTGCAACAATAGGGAGCAAATCACACCTCGGCACTCTGTTTCTGAACATGGTAAGGGGCTCTAGGATGAGTAAGGTGAGGAAGGCTGGCGGACCAGGCAGGAATCACAGAGGAGCACAGCCCTGAGCTGGGCTGTGGAAATGTGTGGGATAATGGCAGGCTGAAATGCAGAAAGAGGGCACCACCAATGCCAAGGCTCAGAGCAGTTCTGGGAAGATAGTGGGAGCAAGTGTGGTGGGGGTATGAGCAAAAGAACTCTAGCCTCTCCTTTGCCTGATCTGCCCCAACGAGAGTACTGTACTTTTTTCAATTTCCAATCCTTCCCTTTCACGTCCCTCTGAATAAAATGCAAGGAAACACTGGTCTTTTCACACATATGCTTCACCAAACACACAGCCCCAAAAGTCACCAGCTGGACAGGCTCAGGTGGGAGAGGAAGTTCTAAGGGGAAGAGCGTAAGCGTCAACCACTTACCTAGGTCCCAGTTTTCATTTTGGCCCATGGACTCTACTGACTTCAGAAAATTAATTCCCTATGGCTGGCTCATTCTAAGGCCAACTTGCCACGTCTACCAAGCACCTTCTAGAGACTTCTTCCCAAACTCCAGACCAGTGAGGCCTCAAATAATGCAAACTGGCATCCAGCTTTCAAAGAGTGTCACTACACGTGTTTATTGGTGAAAACAAAGAGGTGCGTCAGATGGGAACAGAAAATGGACTACCACATCAAAACTTAAAGGTTTCTTTCTCATCCTCTTTGCAGGGAAGCACTTGCACAGAGCGAGCTTTGCTGCAGGACTGCCTGGGTCCAAATCTCAGCTCAGCTACCTTCTAGCTGGATAAGCCACTCAACTTCTCTGTGCCGCAGTTCCCTTCATCTATAAAATGGGTGTGATAATAATGCTTACTTCATGGGGTTACTGTAGGGATTATAGGTGATAAAAAATATGTAGGTTTCTTAGAAGAGAACAGCATACAGTTTTTGTGCTGTGTTTGTTATTATTATTGGGGCCATGTCCCTTCATTGTTGGTATGATCACTGCAGCCCCCTGACCGAAGACTTTCTAGCTCAGAGATCACTTCTACCCTCGACTTGAGGTTATTCCCTGGCCACTGCCCTGATATGCCTGCTTCAATGTGAGTGATGGGTTAGATGACAACTTCTGTTTTACAGAGTTAGTCCCTTTGACCAATAATTTGAATATTGCACATTTCTCCAGAAAATATTCCCTCTTCTAGGAATGGAGTGATGGGCCTAGGAGGCACACAGTGAAGGCCTGGTGGAGTGAAGCTGACCGTTCTGTGTTTTCACCGGCAGGCTCCTCTCAGCCCATATCATGTCACTGTTAATGACTGGTCAGTAAACATTTCCTTGCTTGTTATAAAATTCCTTCACTTGGTTGGAAATCTTCATGTAGTATGATAGATTTTATGTTACTCATAGGGACAAAAGAAAATAGTATGAGGTACATGGGTTACATGCCAAAATACTAGGTCTCTTTTAAAAATCAGAAACGAGGGAAAAACAATGATTAGATACATATTTGTAAAGAAATTCTCCCAGGGGGCACCTGGGTGGCTCAGTGGGTTAAAGCCTCTGCCTTCGGCTCAGGTCATGATCTCAGGGTCCTGGGATCGAGGCCCGCATCGGGCTACCTGCTCAGCGGGGAGCCTGCTTCCTCCTCTCTCTGCCTGCCTCTCTGCCTACTTGTGATCTCTCTCTCTCTCTGTCAAATAAATAAATAAAATCTTTAAAAAAAAAAAAAAGAAATTCTCCCAGGTACAGAAAGACTCAAAGAATATTAAGTTTAATTCTAAATTCAATGGTGTTCACAAATCTAACTTGCTTGACTGTACATGAAAAAAGCATTTATGGAGTGTGTACCCCATCTATGCAAACCCATGATGGTGTTTGCTTCATCTTCATGCCTCCATGAGGGATGACCCATTGTTACTGGGGGAAAAAAAAAAAAAAACACCAAAAAACAAAAAACAAAAAACAAGGCTAGGTTTGAATGCCCAAAGAGCAGGAACAAAGGTACAGGGAGTGGAGTAGGTTCACTCAAGGGAATTCATTCATTCCATAAAATGAAAATAAAGATAAAGTAATGGAACCATACAGTACTGGCAGGACTGGCCCATGGAAGTGGGGAGGGCAAAGGTCTGGACATAGAGGACATGGAAAACTCGATTGTGAAGACTGCCATGGCCCCATTAAGGCACTGGAAAGCCATTTCTCTATGGTCCTTATAATTCTTAGAAGACGCATCATTTGGGTACCAGTTGCTTGAATCCAGCAGGAAGACACAGTTTTTAACCCCGGGGCCACCTTAAGTCTTAGGAAAGACCGATAAACAAACCTGTACTACCTCATGGGGATTCTAAGTTCTGGTGACAGGTAGATGTTCACGTGAAATTCCAAGGTGTGATTTTGGCAGACCTTGACTTGGGCAAAGTGTCCTTTCTGGCTTTATAGTCCATGCTCACTACTCAATAAATTTCTCCTCCAATAAAGTCCAGTTTTGCTTCTCCAAATTTATCAGCTCTTCACTCAGATCCGTGGATCTTCATGGATCCATCACCAATATGAACCATTTTTGTGAATCTGTAGCAGAAACCAGGGACATCCTCACTCCGAAGGATCCTATGTACACTGATGATTCTTAGTACTGCTCCTCCTGGAGGGTGGTCCTCCCGGAAGGGGGCCAAGACTGGGACCACAGCTCTCCTCCTCCTTTACCCTGAACCAAGCTCTGCCTCCCATTGTCTGCCTGCTGATCACCCAAGGTCTAATCTACTGCAGCGTGAAGTGTCTTGGGGTCCGTAGCCTATAGAGGCAGGGTATTCACAGCTATATGCATGGTTACGGAGCCAGCATTCTCCAACTTAACACAGGTTGTTTTTGTTTTTCCACCATACATCTCCTTCAGGTCAGCTAAGTTCTCTCTGTATTAAAGAAAACAAGCTGCCCCCTGGCTCTGTGCTCAGCGACAGCCCCTAGCCCCTGCTTCAGGCCTTCAGTACCTCAACCTAGATATTCTTTCCTCCTAGGGCTTCTGCCCAGGATCAGTCCAGCTGGATAGTTTCCCAGGCCCTGATTACCCCTTTTGAGCTTCTATCCCTGCTCTTGTTCTGACCTCTAGTTACATCATTTACATGCTATTTGTCTGGTTTACACTCCAGACCCAGCACCTGTCTAACCAGGCTGTCTCTCTCGCCATCATCCCTGTCTCATACCAACGATCCCTTGCTCATCACACAGCAGTATTCTCAGAACCCACATGCAGGGACTCTGTCTTCTGTCTAGCAAAGACGCATATGATGATAGCATGCACAACCCTTCGCAGAGAACCCAATACATGTCAGGCACTTTTCCAAAGATGGAAAGGGCAGTCATCACACTCAAGGGGCTACAATCTAGTAGGAGAGACAGAGGACTAATAGGAAATTATAACTCCATGTTAAAAAAGATTAAGATGGTGAAAGCAAATGAGTATGCTGTTTGCACAGAGAAGGGAAGCTCAGCTGGCAGTGAGGAAGTGAGGGAGGGAGGCTTCCAGGAGAAGAACATAACTTCTATGAGAAGGAAGGATGGAAGTCCTTCAAGAAGACAAGATGTTAGCTGGGCAAGGGAGGGGGAAGAAAACCAGAAGGGATAGTTCTAAGAAAACAGGCCAGCACATGCAAGGGGCAGGGAAGGAAGAAAGCAAGCTGCATTCTGTGACTTGTAGAGAATGTAGTTAAGAATGGAGCAAGTGGGAGTGGCCTAAACTGGGACTACAGATATAGCCAGAGCTAGACCATGAAAGGTCTTAGAAACTCGGCCAAGGATTTGGAGCTTTATCCAGGGGACATTACAAAGTCACTTTAGTAGTTTTAAGCAAGGGACTTATGTGATCACTTTGTTTTAGAAAGATACCTCTGGCTGTGATCTGGACCTGTGCTGAGGGGAGCGAGGTTTTAGGCAAACTAGTCAGGTAAACAGCACTCTGCTGTGGTGCCGGTGGCCTGAACTTCTGCAGAAACAGTGGGAACAGACAGGAATAGATGGACTTAGGAAACGTAAAGGACTTGATGAGGCAGAGGCAGAAGCGGGGTCATTCCCAGGTTTCTGATTGGACAACAGGGAGGACTATAGTTTCTTTAGCTGAGACAGGAATCTCACAGGGAAGAACAGATTTTGAAAGTAAGATGGAGAAGCCTGTGAGACATACAAGCAGGAGTATCATTTGACTAGATGGGGACGAAGGAAGTGGGAATTCCACTTCACGAAGCACAAGGTGTGTAGCCCCTTAGAGTAATGCATTCCACAGGGGCACCACCCTGTGTGAAACAGACTATGTCTTCCCGTCCTCCTACAAGTGTCATGATCGCACAGGAAACAATCAAAAGCGGGAAGAAAATACCTCCTCTCCTTGCTCTTTTCCCTCTTTTTATCAGGAAGGAAAATTTCTTTCAAAGGCTCTCCAATCCAAGACCTCCCTTAGTTCTCATCAGTCAGAATGCAGTCATGTGGCCAGCCATTGGGGATTTTTTTTTCCTCTGGAAAAAGGAAATGGAATTGCCACGATTGGGTGTGACCAATGACAATCCAACCCTGAGGATGGGGGAGGGATCTGCCTTCCTGAGCCTACTGCTGCCCAAGGATAACTGAACAAAATCCGTATTCAGGATGAGTTAGGTTATGCTATGGTAGCTTAAAATAACATGTATTTCTCCTTTGTGCTGCATGTTCAGTGCAGGATGACAGGGAGTCTCTGCTCATGGTTAACCCCCTGGGAATCAGTGGATGGACGCTCGGTCTAGGCCCATGCTTTCTAGATTACATTGCCAGAGGAAGAGAACTCTTGGGATTTCATACTGAGCAATTTAATAGTATGGGATAGACCAAACAGTAGGAACTAGTCACACTGAAATTGCTTAAAAGCATAAAGTTGAATAAAAATCAAAATGGCTACACTAATGCTTCAGTGAAGCTTGATTTTTAAACTAAGTAACCTTTTTCCTCCATTATTTCCTCCCCTCCGCCCTTCTTAGTCTTTTGTTTCACAAACTCAGTAACACTCTGAAGACATGACCAATGAGGCCTGACAGCAGGTATACAATTCCTATCCAGACCAGCCAGATCTTCTATCTTCCAATTAACCACCCCAAACTCTAGTCCCCAGCCCCTTCCTCTGGGAGAGCTTGCAGTTTTGAAAGTCTTAACCTGCTGCAGCCTCCTTTGCCCACCAAAGCAATACAGCTATTGTTCCTTTTTATCCCAAACCGTCTTCACATTACATTTTGGCTTGGAAGCACAGAGGTTGGTTTGGACAAAAACAGGGCCCTGCTCAACCACAAGGGGACCAGGAATGTCAGTTTTCCAAGTGACTGGAAGGAGAGGAAAGCCAGGTACCGGCAACAGCACTAATAACTGGAAAATCCTGGGATTACCCTGGATGGGGAAAGTCCCATCTCCTGGGATTTCATTTTTGCTCACCCTTGATTGATAAACAATCCACCTTTACAATGAATTAAAAACTCCCTCTGTGGCATCTGTCCCTTGTTCTACACCCTTATAGAACTTCCATGCAGACCTTTTTTTCATCTCTTTTTCTTGCTTTTTCATCTCTTCCATGACAGACCTTCAACTATTCGAGGGTACTTATCATGTCCTCCCAGGCCCTCATCTCAACAAATTGAATCAAAATTTCAATTAGTAATTCAAAATTTCAAGTGTCTGCCATATAGTGACATGGAATTGCAAGTTTGGAAAAATACAAGGATTGGATTAGTTTCAGAGAAAGGGAAACAAGATGACATGTTGGATCAGTCAAAAAGACAATGGATGGGAAAGCAAGTTTCTATCTGAAACTGAGGACAGAGAACCAAATAATACATGATGTCTTTTCCTCCTGTGACTCAAATTAACTATGAAATTCTCATTTCTCAGTTGCCACTTCACTTCCGGCCTGATAAATACATTTCTGCAGTTACCTTCCTTGACTGCTGGGGATAGCACCAGTGAAAACATACAAAGAAAGCTTGATATCCTTCCAATTCTGCTAATTGACTCATCTTGTGTTTAGACAAGTGTTATTTGAAGCTGAATTACAGAATCTTAATTCAGATAGAGGCTCTCAGAATCTACGACTAATGAATCTTTCTTTTTCAGAAGTGTTTCTTAATACAGCCACTTAACTAAAAAGCCAGAAGAGATGGCAAATACAACTTCCCTTCTTTCTTGGATGTGCTTGTAAATTGTGGGTTAATTGCATAACAAGGCAGCCAGTTAACACCTGCCTGTGGATTTACATACTTCCAGCCATATATCATCTCCCACCTGATACAGACTTTGTTAAAACTGGAATGTTTTACCAGAACTAGAAGGTCAGTCCCATTTGTCAAAGCAGGGACAGTCCCTTTGTCTTAGCCAGCCTTATCTGGGTTGTGGAGTCGCTCAAGGACATCATCTGCCTTCCAATCAGCAGAGCCTTGAAAAAGTTGAGCTGTGGGAACAGCAGGTCTTTTTATTTCTAGTGTCTACTTTTGTCCTTATTAGTAGGCCAGAGTCTACAGACTGATAAGACAAAGACACCCATTATTTGCAAGGACCTAAGAGTATATTTCTATGAGACATTTGCTAACTGTACCAAAACTAATTACAGTAGGTTTTCATCATGCTCATTTCATGGAAGAGCTTTGGGAAGCCACTGAATGGGCCATACTATCATGGATAAAGGAGCATAGGGCCAAAAGGGAAGAGCAAATAGCAAATTCATTTATCTGGCACTTACTATATGGCAGGCACAGATAGGCACTTACTATACTGCTGGCACAGATCGCTACTACAACTGGGGCAAAAGGAACCTGTTCCCTATTTCCTAGAGCTCACATTCGGGGGGGGGGCAGGGGGAAAGCAGGCATTATTCACGTCAATAGTAACATTCAGGGAGGAGTGCTTACTAAGTGCCTGGCTCAGTCCCTCGTATTTTACATATACTCATTAACTGAATCCTTTCAACAATCCTATGAGGCAATTACTATTCTTATACCCCATTTTAGAGATGAGAAAACTGATTAGAAAGAGATGAAGAAACTTGCCTTGAGTCCTGCAGCCAGTAAGTGGCCAGGCTGGGAAAGAAACTCAAGCAGTCTGAGTTCCAATGCCACACTGCCTTTTGGCTGACCCAGAAGCCTTCTGAAAGCCTTCTGACCACATCTTTCCCAGGCAGGTAACTGACCCTCCTTCTGGTGTTTCCCTGAGCACCTGTTCTAACAATTACTACTCTACATTCAATGGCTACATTGCATCATCCTCAGAAGCACATCATCACATAAAACAAAAACAAAAACAAAAAACAAACAAACAAAACACACCCACAACAACAACAACAAAAAAACAGTTTTGAAATCAGGATGCATCCCACAAGTGACAGCCAAAGTTTAATATGTGGAATTGTGTGGTTTTTTTTCTCAGTGGTATATAACACAAGGGTGCAGCCTACAATCACAGGTGACTGTGACTCGGTGGAAAACGGTGCTTGTCGCTGCTCTGCCTGCCCCACTGGGAAGGCACAGGGCCAGAACCATGCAGGGCTCTGTCTCTGGATGAAAGAAGTTACTCTCATACTGTCTCGCGAAAAAAGTAGAAATGTGGAAAACTATAGGTACAGAGTCACACTCTTAGAAATGAAGAGAGCCTCGAAAAGCACCCTCACAGGGAAAGAAACTGAGGTCCAAGAGCAAAAGCTTTTGCTCAAGGTCACATCCAAGAGTGAGTTCTTGACAGAGACAAAGCAGACCCAGGTCTCCTGACCTTCACCCGGCTCCAGGCTCCTGCTGCCCTCTCCTCTTCCAGCCAGAATTCTCCTCACAAGAAGCCCAACCACAGGAAACCCAAAGCCGGAGCAGCCAGTGAGGAATGTCTTGTTTATTTCTGTTTACATAGAATCCTTTGTTCTAACAAAAAAATCTCTTGCCTTGGACAAAAGCATTCTTAACAAGAGCGTTATTTCCTCCAGGACAAGTTTGAATTTCACTTATTTACAGAGCCTCAGGTTTACTCAGTACTTTCTTCAGTTACACTCCTAGTTAAGACTTGATGTCTGTCCATACGATCTTCCTTGAGCCAAGAACTGATCATTTCTAACCAACCAACTGCCACCTTAAGTCATGGATTTGCAAATGGCATTTTTCCCCTCCGTGGAACTTCACAGTGTTTGAACCATACGCAATATGCACAGACACATAAAATCTTTGAACTAAAGAAAATGTGATTGTAAAAGCGCCCTTCTCTCCAGTCTAGGTTGGACAAAGAGGGAAAGCATTTAGGGTGCTTGTGTTGTGCCTTTCATTAGAATGCTGCCTGCCAGCACTCTCCCTAAAAATAGTTGTCGCGCCAGTGGAGTCCTCACTCTGGCAAACAGACTGTTCTGCACCAAGATCCTTTTTAGCTGGTTCTTAAGTTACAGGAATTTTAACTAAATTAGAAAGTTTGCCACTTTGTTCCTTGTAGAATAAAAGCTTTTCAAGCCAGAGCTCCTAAAACACAGGTTCAGCTCAGTTCTGAAAAACAGAAAAATGTCGCCTTCGCTTCTGGGCATAAAAAAATGCTGAAGCTCGAGGGGGTTGAGAACAAATGGAACCTCCTACTTATTAATGCTTGGGTAGTCAATTTCTTCACACAGCTATTTCCTACACCATGTGCCTCTCTGCTAATGTTTTATCAGCACTGGACCACAGAATGATAAATGCTATCCTGTATAAAAAGGTAAAGATGCCTTAAAAACTCATTTGGGTGTTTCAAAGCACAGCTCCACTTTCTAAAGTGTTTTTATTTTTCCACATAAGGCTCTAATGATTCTAAAACAGACAGTAGGAATGCCAAGTAAATAAACAATTCAAAATCTGCTCAGTCAGATCTGAAAAGGGTTTCCTCAGCCTCGCTTCCAAGTTCCTCATCTTATTTTTTAAGCTTCTCCTCTTAGCCTCTAACAGAGTCCTCGATTTCCAAGAATCTAGCATCAGCTGTTAGGCAGTTTTAAAGGCATATCCTGTTTGCATCTTTTGGTAGGCTTTCTTGTTTATTTTCTATTTTGAGGCTGCTTTCACTTGCTTCATCTCACTTATGCTTCCCATGCAGACCAGACTGGTTGGTGTGCTCAGGAACCCTGGGCATGGGGCTCTCTTTGTGTCCCCAGCTATGGTACCCACAGTTACTTCTCCCTAAGAGCTACTTTCATTATGATATTGTCTCGTTCAGAATGTACCACTGCACTCCATCGACAAAAACAATTCTGAGATAGAAATACATATGTGTGTCTATTCATGTGTTACTCTGGAAATACATTACCATATTATAAAACATTAATAAAAATAGCAGAAACTGAAGGTTACTGGGGGGTGAGGGAGGGAGCAGGGATAGGGTGGCTGGGTGATGGACATTGGGGAAGGTTTGTGCTATGGTGAGTGCTGGGAAATGTGTAAGCCTGATGATTCACAGACCTGTATCCCTGGGGCAAATAATACATTATATGTAATAAAAAAAATAGCAGTTAGAAAGAGGAGGTTTACAAATCTGAATAGAATTTTTAATATTTTGCTATGCCCAGTTGGACAGCCTAGCATATGCCTGGAAGGAGTGGGTCTTATTTAGGAAATCAGTTTTAGAAGATTAAGTTGTTTTTTTTTGTTTTTGTTTTTTAAGATTTTTTATTTATTTATTTAGACAGAGAAAGGCACAGCAAGAGAAGAAACACCAGCAGGGGGAGTAGGAGAGGGAGAAGCAGGCTTCCTGCAGAGCAGGGAGCCTGATGAGGGGCTCGATCCCAGGATCCCATGTTCCTGAGCCAAAGGCGACGCTTAACAACTGAGCCACCCAGGCGCCCCTAGAAGATTGAGTTCTAACTATTGAGTGTCATTCAAGGCTTTCTACAAGTGAGTCCCAAACCTCCTCTCCAGAGTAATGTACCAGTGCTTCCCCACTCAGACTGAAGCACTGATTGCCTGGAAGCACCAAGCTGCCCAGGAGTCTTTAGGGCCAGGCTGTAAGTCCAGGCTCTTCTTTGGACTAGCTATTATATCACAGGTGAGCTACTCATTATCCTTCATCTTCTTTGCCTATGAATAAGAAAAATAAAAACATCTGTGCCAACATTCTTGCTATGAGATCAAATGAAAATGCTCAGTGAGATCACACTTGGTAAAACTGTAAAGGGTGACACAAGTCTTACAAATGTATTAACCCTTATAAAATACAGCTATGTTTATTTAAAGTCCTAGGTTCAGATAAGAGAGACTCTGGATGGACTGTCTTAAGAGTATAAAATATGTTCTTTAAATACTATTGAGTCCTTATTAGCTATTTCTCAGTCTCATTAACGCATCAAAAAGTCTAAGTCTCACACAGCAATAATCTACTGAATGCACAAACGGTGGCTTTGGCAAAAAATGAAAAGGGTAGGTTAAGGAGAAGAGAAAAGCCCTGACCAATTGGAAGAATGGAGTTCATGTAACTGAGATGAGTAAGACTTGGGGACATGCCAGTTTGGGGTGGTAAAATCAAAAGTCTAAGTATCAACATGTCACGTATGAGATGCCTATTTGATATCTGCATGAGGATGTTGACCAGCCAGTTGGACATAGGAGTATGGACTCAAGGGAGACACGTGACCTGAAGATATGAGTTTGTGAGTGACATTCTTATCACTCCTCAAAAGCCAGTTCAAATGCCACCTCCTCTATGGACCGTTAACTTCCCCCTTACACACAGCTGCACAAAAATTCTCCATCTCTGGATTTTATAATACATTCTGTATATTTTCTTGAGTACCTACATCTGATTGCCTTTTATACCTTTGTATTTAGTTGTGTACTAGACTGCAGGCTCTTTGTGGTCAAGGACTATGTCACTTTCATCTTTGTGTTCTCTCAGTGCCTAGCATTATGCCTACATTTGGAACACAATAATGTGACATTGGCTTAATTAATTAATCTTCTCTGACTACAATAAGCTTGACAAAATTCCTTGAGAAAAAGTAAATCCAGAATGCTCGCTAAATGAATGAATGAATGATTGATCAATCAGTCCCTGGAGTCCCACTGAAAGAGCCACACAGAATTAGCCCTGTGCAGAACTGAGTAAAGCCTGGTGTTCTCCCAACCTTCCAAACCCAGTTGCCCAAAGCCCGTTGAACTCTCCAGGACTGTCCGCCACGGTGCCCCAATTAAATTCACTTTCCTCAGTCCTGTGCATTATAGTCTTTCATTTCCTTTCTTGCCCCCAAAAAATGCACCAGCCCAGGCAGCTGTCCCCTTAGAAGTCATACTGCAAGGTAAGAGCAAACCAATTAGATGATCTAATTCATGCTGGTGTGATCATGGAGCCTACTGCCTCAGTGTCTTTCCTCTCTCACACCACAGAGTTGCATTTTAATGAGGGTCTCAAAAGACCCAACGCCTTGGAGCAAAAGTGACTTTAGGGCAGGATATACCTGCCCTTACAGTGCTCCCAATGATCCAAGCCTTCTTCCTATACCCAGCCTGGACGGAAGTGCTGCAAAATGCTGGTTGGGAAGGTGGAGAGTCCGCTGTGCCCTGGAGGTTGCTTTTCTAGCCAGGGCGCCCTGTTCCAGGTGTGATACTGGAGAGTCCTCCAAGTGTTGGCAGTTCCCTAGCTCCCTGGGTCTAGGAAAAATAAGACTACTGAGCTGAACCCCACAGAGCCCTTCCAGTCCCATAGATCAAACGAAAGCAAAATTTAATGTTCAGAATCTCAAAACCTCTCTACTCATCTGTAAGGCTATTCTCATTTTTACATTCTGTAATATCCTTGTATAATATGGTTACAAACCTCCATTTCTCCTCTGTACAATCGTGATAATAATAATGTTGCTCGCCTCCCAGGGTTGTTTTAAGGTTTTCATTAGAAAGGCTTTTGTGAATTCAGACTTGTTGTACTAAATTTAGTTATTATTATTTTATTATTGAAGACTCTTCTTTTTCTTTGCAGGTCAGAAGTTAAAGATTGCTACCAATTCCAAAAAATTGGAAATTTTTTAAAAGACTAGATAACATTTTGTCTGAGGCAAGAATCCTAACAAACCTTCACAGCAGAAAAGGAAGAAAAATGTATGAATACAGGAAGACTCAGGGAAATCTCAGCTTCCCTTGTACTACCAGGTCACTCATTATGAGACCTCCTAAGGGCAAATGGGTCTGACAGATCATATATTCCTACATGTGAAAAATCAGAGGAATTCTTTAGTCCTCCCATTCATTTGTTTTCCATACAAAGCTGTTCCCAAGCGTATATCCCAGGACAGTGAGTTAAGAGCATCACCACATAGATGAATGCCTGAGCTTCCCATATTTGCGGATTACTCATAGATGGAATTAGAAAACATTGAATTCTAAGAGCAAATAAAAGAAGCATTACATCAATAGATCCTAAACATTATCTAAGAGCATTTTTAACATTAAATGAATAATTTCCTTCTGCAACTATTGAACTATATTGTACTGAAAATCAAAAAAAAAGTGCCCTTTTTTGAGTCCCAAAATTAAAATACATCAAAATGTCATTAATTCAAGTAGATTAACTAATGAGAAAGTCTGGGAACTACTCCTTAAAGAAATGTAGCTTCAGTATTCTCTAGAAATACAGAAAAAAACAGAAAACCTGACTAAGTGTGGCCAAGTCAATGATACTAAAATATAACCAGATTCCTATTTACTATCTACATATTCTGTCCACCTATCCCAGTTCCTTCTACCAGAGTAAAAAAGTTGAAATCATATGAGATACTCTGTGTATTAGGCCTAAGAGATACCTAGTCCTAGATGAGTGGCTAGCAAGAAGCTGAGAAGTAGTCCTCAAGCCTGGACAAAGGCGACAAACATTTGGTAGAAACAAAACAGAACTTGAGTACAAGGGGAGATTCCTACAAGTTTTCTTTCTGTAATCTTTGAGCTGGGGCTGTGCTCAGCTCAGCTTTTGCTCCATTCACTTGGTGCACTAATGGGAAGCCAAAGAATGTGGTTAACTCTTCAGAGCCATGTTCTGTGACATGCTAATCTTGAATGTCCCTGCATGTCATGTGACCTGGAGAAAAGGAGGAGGGGAGTTCTCTGCTTCCTGAAAACTCTGTGCCTCTATTAAGAAGAAAGAGCTAAGAGAGATGAACTTCTGCTAGTACTTGCCCAAAGAACCACAAATAACAAATTATGAAGTCTGAATAAAGAATCACAGAGGTAGCCACTTAAAAGTAGGTCTACAAAATAAGAAACACTTACTTCTTCACTTTACCCACAGAGGTTAAATTTTAAAACAAAACAACCCCTCACAATGTTCAGGACAGCACTGTAATCAATCAGTGACTCTGAGGCCTGAATCAAGATGTTTGGAGATGATAAAAAATGAAATGCAATGGACTTGCCATCCTAAGGCAGCCACGTCAATCAGTGCATCACATAAAAACCCAGGCAGAGAAGAAATCAATGCTTCCAAATAGAAAAAAAAAACAAAAACAAACCCACAGTTCCCAATATCTAATCTATAGAGAGCTGCTGGTTTGCCTTTTCAAAATTCTTCCTTGAAGAGTTTTAAAAATTATTATGCCAAACTCAAAATTCAAGCTTAAATGCCTGTTTATGTTTTCAGAGTAGAATTTATTAGTGCAATAGTATTAATTACATATATTTCATAATCTTAGCCCTTGAAATTTTAGTTGGACACATATGTTTTTGACTTGTTTTAAGGAGAGTGAGAAGGAACAGCAGTTGGATTTAGTTAACCTCTAGCTACTTTAAATAATAGGTTGAACTTGGTAAAAAACAAGAAAGTGAGACTTCTGCTTCTAATCATGAGGGCATACTTGGTACCAGACTATCCCTGCTGTTGTAAACAACTCTCACACTAGACAAAATACATGAATAAGTTATTTTGAATCACTGGAAAAGAGCACAGGACTGTCATCCTGAAGAGACCAAAAAATCTATGTAGTGATCACCACTAACACCCACATTTTTGCCCCGTTAGTTTCTGCCCAACCAAATAGGGAGGTGGTTTGCAAGCGGATCTCTGAGGTCTGACGAATTGAAGAGGTACAGACTGAAATTTGGTACTGATGAAGTAGGCTGATTTGTGGTACAGAGTAACACAGAAGAGGAAGCTGCACAGAGGTGTTCCAGAAACCCAGAGAAGGATTCCCCTAACCCTTTAGAAGAATGTTAAGTTGCATATGTTCAGAACATGTACTAAGCTGTATATACTCAGGCAACATGAGCTACATGGAGATTCCAGAAGTCACACAGTGCTGCAAAACATAGGATTTTAAATAGCCAGAGTTTAGAGACCTTGCCTAATACTCCCAATCATTCAACTGGGACTCTAGCCTGTTGTAGTAAAGGCTCATCTAAACTTGCTCTAATAAACCTTATTGATAAAGCTCAAAGGTATCAAACCAATGGGATCATTTGTTTCACTGCCTGTAGAAACAAAACTCTTTAAAGAACGACCACTAAATGCTATCTCTCAACAATATCCAGCACATAATCAAAAAATATTAGATGCATAAAGTCAGAAAATTTAACCCATAACTGGGGTGAGAATCAATAGGTACATCCAGAAATGACAGAGATTTTAAAATTAGCAAAGAATTCAAAATAGCTATTCTGTTTAATGACTTTTTAAAAAGACGGACATAACGAGTGAACATTATTGGGAAGCTCAGCAAGTAAGTGGAAATGATTTTAAAAACAACTGGAAATTCTAGAGCTAAAAAAAATCTAGTAATTGAAAGGAAAAGTTCACTGGATAAGCTCACAAATAAATCTGACACTGCAAAAGGAAGTCAGCTTGAATATTATCAAAACCGAAACAGAAAAACAAGGCTGAAATAAATGAACAGAACCCCAGAGACATGTGCAAAAACATCAAGCAAATATACATATAATTTAAGTCTCAAAAGTGGAGGAGAGAAAAGTTAGGGCCAAAAGAGAAGTGGAGAAATAATGGCTAAAACTTATCTAACTTTGATGAAAAATATCAACCTACACAAGATGTTCAACAAACCCAAGCAGGAAGAAGGCAAAGAAAACCACCACCACATACATCTGAGACAAACAGGTAAAAAACAGAGATGAAGAGAAAATCCTAAAAGCAGCCAAAGAAAAGCACATATTACCTACAGGGGACGATTAAAGTAAGTACTACCTTCCCAATAGAAAGAGCGCAAACCAGAAGACAATAACAGTATCTTTAAAATGCTAAAATAAAACAACCCATCAACCTAGAATGCTATATTCAGTAAAAGTGTCCTTCAAAAATAAAAGTAGAAATAAAAGTGAGACAATTCATCACCAGCAGACCTATGATATAGTAAATGTTAAAGAAACTTCTTCAGATTAAAAGAAAATTATACCAGATGGAAACATGGATCTACATGAAGAAATTAAAAGCAACAGAAATGCACATATGTGGGTAAAATATAAAAGACTAATTTATTTAAAATATAAGTGTCCTACAAAAAAAATAAATAAAATAAAAGTGTCCTTTGAAAAGACAATAAAAATCTATTATGGATTAATACTATAGAAGTAACATGTGAAACAATAGCACAAAGAATGAAATAGGATAAATGGTAGCATTCTATTATAAATTAATTATATTATAGGTGAAGTGATATAGTTTTGATTCACGGTACACTGTAATAGGTTAAGAATGAATATTGTAACCCCTAGATCAACCATGAAGAAAAAATAAAGAAGTGATAGAAATAAAAAGCCAATAAAGTAAAATGGACTACTGAAATACAGTCGATTAATAGAAAACAAAGAGTAAAATAGTAGACTTAAAGTCAATCATGTTGATAATTCATTAACTAAAAGTGGATTAAGACTAATTCAATGCTACAGAATATCAGGCTAGATAAAAAATAAAGATCAAAGTACATGTTGTTTATAAGAGGTATGCTTTAAATAATGACACATAAAAATTCAAAGTTCAAGATGGAAAATATTACACATGCAAAAACTATTCATATGTGGCTTTCTAGATAACAAAATAGTCCTCAAAACAAGGACCAGAGATTAAAAAGGACATTTTATAATGATAAAGGGTCAATTCAGGGAGAAGACATACCAGTCTTAAATACACATGTCTAATAACAAAGTTTCAAGATACAAGAAGCAAAAACTAACAGAATTGACAGGGAACATATACCAATTCAAATTCATAGTGACAGTTTTGACATACCCCTCTTGCTAATCAATAGAATAAGTAGACAAAAATCAATAAGAATAGAAATTAGAGCAACATCATCAAGTAATTTAACCTAATGATATTTTGAGAAGCCTGCACCCACCCAGCAGCAAAACACACCCTCTTTACAAGTCAATGTGTTAAGAATTCACCAAAAGAGACTGTATACTAAGCTATAAAACATGGCTCAGCAAATTTAATAAAAATGAAATCATAGAGTGCAGTGTCTGAACACAATGGCCTTGAACTAGAAAACAGAAAAATAAAATATATGGAAAATCCTTAAATATTTGGAAATTAAGCCAAACACTCCTAAATACCTAATAGGTCAAAGGAAAGATGATGAAGGAAATTTTAAAATACATAAAACTGAGTGGTAATAAAAACACATCAGTTGAAAATTTGTGGGATATAAACAAAGCAGTGCTTAGAGGTAAATTTATTGTTCAAAGGGGGGGAGAAGTATAAAACCAATAATCTAAACTTCTTCCTTAAGAAGGTGAACAAAGAAGAGCAATTTTAAACCAACATAAGCAAAATGATGGAAGAAAAAAAACAGTAAAGCAGAAGTCAATGAAATAGAAAATAGATAAACAATATAACAAATGTAAACAAATATTCTTTGAAATTGTATAATCCCTTTAAAGAGATTGAGAAAAAATAAAAAAATAAAGTAGGAATTAAAAAGATGACATCATTAGAGATACCACAGTAAAAAAACAAAATGGAATACAATGAACAAATTTTTGCCAATAAAGTTGACAAACCAGATGAAATGGGCCAATGCTGAGGATACAAATAAGCGTAACTGACACATGAAGATACAAATAATATGAATAGCCCTTGATTCAAGAAAGTAATTTAATAACTGTAAATCTTACAATAAAAAATCAAGTCCAGATAGCCTTCTCAGGTTAAAGAATAAATAATACCAATCATACACAACTTCTTTTTGGCAAATAGAGGATTGAAAATTTCCCAAACCATTTCATGAGATTAGAATAAGTCTGATATCAAAACATGAGTCTCATAAGAAAAGCACAAATAATATTCTCATGAACATAAAGCAAAAATTCTTAATGAAATTTTAAGAAATCTAATCCAGAATTATATAAAAGGGTAACATTTCATGACTGAGGGTTTCATACAAGGAATGCTAGGTTGGTTCAACATTTAAAAACCAAAATGGATGCAACATAACTTTTTTTTTTTTAATTTGCTCTGTTCTCAGCAATGTTTTGTAGTGTTTACTTTGGAGCTCTTTCACTTCTTATTCCTTATGCCTAAGTATCTGTAATTTCTAATCCTCTTATAAGTTCTACTGATTTTTTAAAATTTTCATTCTCTGGTCATTACTAATATTTAGAAATACAATTGGTTTTTTATATTGACCTTGCATTCATCAATCCTGCTAAATTTATTAGTTCTAGTATAATTTCTAGATTTCATTCATTTTCTATGAAGACAATCACGTCATCTGCCATTAGCAACAATTTTGCTTGTTCTTTTCTAATTGTATCCCTTTTATTTATTTCTTTGCTTTTTGCACTGGAAATAAATAATGAAAATCTGTCTGGTAGGTTCCCAACTTGTGGTGATAGTAGGGCCTGGGATTTAACTCAGTTAACCAAAAACCAGAAACCAAAATGATGGGAAACATGCAGTGATAGCTTACATTTTTCTCACTGTCTTTATGCAATAACCTACCAATTCCTCGAGTAAAGGAAAGCTTTCTCCGGCTTGTAACAAGTGCTTTAGACTTAAGCATATAGATGGTTTTGATCAGCACATATGTTTTCCAAATATCATTTTTTTGTATTTATCCTATAGGCTCCTGAGGCACTGTTTATTTTTTTTAATCTTTTTTCTCTCTGTTATTCAGACTGGAGAATTTCTAGTGATCTATCATCAAGCTCACTGGCTTTTTTCTCTGTCATCTTCATTCTTTTATTGATCCCATCCAGTGATTTTTTTTTAATTTTGGATATTATATTTTTCAGTTCTTAATTTCCTTTTGGTTCTCTCTTTTTACTTAAAACATTTTATTGAAGTATAATATACAATGTTATATCATTTTCAGGCATATAACATAATGATTCAACAAGCCTATACATTATTCAGTGCTCATCACAAGTGCAGTCACCAACTGCCACCAAACATTAATAACAATATTACTGACTAGATTCCCTATGCTTTGCTTCTCATCTCTGTGACATGTTTATTTTATAACTATAAGTTTATATCTCTTAATCCCTTTTATCTATTTCACTCATCTCCTTTTAGGTTCTTCTTTATATCTTTTACTTCTTTGTGAACCATTCTTTTTATTGATTTCAAGAATGTTTTATCTTATTTCTCAAAGTATAATTATACTGTTTTAAAGTCTCTGTCTGATAATTCCAACGTCTGTGCCTTAAGGTTAGACTCTGCTGTTTATCCTTCTTCTTGAATGTCAAATTTTTCCTGGTTCTTCAAATACTGAGTAATTTTGGATTGTATCCTGGACATTTTGAATATATTGTTTTAAGACTTCAGGTTTGTATAAATCCTAAGAAGCAACTTTGTTTTAGGAAGCAATCACCTAGATTAGATTCAGGCTGCAAGTTCTAATCTGCTTCCATGGGCTATGACTTCAATATTCGTTCAAGTCTCAAAGTGTTGTGCTATCTAGATCTATCTTATGTATGTGCCAGAGTAGCCAGTCTGGCAACATGATGATGACCTGTCCTGTAGCTTGGTTCTCAAAGCCTATGGTATGCTGTTTTGAATCAGATTCATGCATGTGCAGTTCAGAAGTGAACCCAAAAATTCATATATAAACTTATGAGATTATTCTCTTGACTTCCTTTCTCTCCATGACCTCCCCAATACTTTCTCACTTCTGTGGCCTCTCTTCTTGGTCCTCCAACTAGAAAGCTGGGATTTTTGTTTCCCTGCTCTGCTGTGAACTTCCCACAATTGTGTCTGAATGTAGGGCCAAGCAGTGAGAGCACAGAAGAGAAAAAATATCATCAGTGGAGATTCACTCCATACTCATGGCACCACAGATATTCTGGCCAGGCCTTACCACCCTTAGAATTTCAGGCCCCTGTCTGGTCACCACTATTTTCATGGTGCTGCTTAGAGACAGAACATGGAAGAGGGGAAATCCCAAAGATGCTTTCTCTGACATGAAGGAGCCCTTTCCCTGCTACTCAGACAAGAAAGAGAAGAGTTCTCGCCAGTTTTTGTTTCCATACCCAGTGTGCCCCTCCAGGTTTGGCACTGCATTTGAGTCAGAATCAGGTGACATCACAGGAAAACAAAAAAGGGAAACTTCCTTGGGACGCCTGGCTGCTTCAGTCTGTGAAGTTTGCAACTTTCAATCTTGGGGTTATGAGTTCAAGACCCACGTTGGATGTAGAGACTGCTTAAAAATAAAATCTTTTAAAAATGAGAGAGAGGGGGCGTGAGAGAGATTCCCTCACCATCAGTGTGGTAGAACTTCAAATTCTGGTCTCCTTTTCCAATCTGCCTGCTACCATTTAGTTTTCAGAGTCTTCAAATAGATGTTTCATGTGTCCTGTCCAGGATTTCTTGCTGCTTTTAGTGGCAGAAACAGGGAGGCTGTGCTGACTCCATATGCTGTAGCACCAAAACTCTCAATTATCTGTCAGACTGTTGTAAAGCATGTTGACATGCAAATGTGTTAGCTCCCAAATTTTATCATAAAGGAAAATACCAATGTGTTCATTGGAGGTTTCAGGTAACTTCATTTTTACTGAGTCCTCAGAATGAAGCTTCTCTGGCCTTTTCTTTAAAGAGTATTCTGAGATTATACAGTAAACTGTTAAAAAATGTAGAACATCCTGGGTGTCCGGGGTGCCTGGGTGGCTTAGTCAGTTAAGCATTTGCCTTGGGCCCAGGTTACGATCTTGGGGTCCAAGGATCAAGTCCCATATCTGGCTCCCTGCTGAGCAGGGAGCCTGCTTGTCCCTCTGCTCCTCCCCCGCTTGTTCTCTCTCTCAAATAAATAAAATCTTTTTTAAAAAAAAAATGTAGAACTTGCAATTACTAACCTATGTAAATCTAGTTTTTCTTGATTCATTACAACCTAAATATTAAAAAAAAGAAACAAAGTAGATGGTAAAACTGTTACGTTTGCAACTGTCATCAATCACTAGCACTTTCAACTTCCTCTGTTCCTCAAATATACTTCCCTGCTTTCATTGATTAACTGTATATCAAGTATTCAACTTGATTTTGCTACTAAAATACCTACCAATTTATCTGTTAAATATGTAGGTTTCTTATGAGATGTTGACAGTAGGTTTCTGCTATTTAACAACAACAGCAACTTAGGAGGCAGTGACCCTATAACACAATTTTGTTCAGGTGGAGAGTGAGAGTGCCCATCCCCCACCTCACAAGGGCACATGGCCCCTCATACAAATGCAGACGGACAGAGAGAGTCAAGATTTCTATAAGCAAAATACACTTTGACCAGCCATTAACTCCATCTCTGAAAATCAGCCCCTCTGAATTGAAACCAAATAGCTCTAAGTGTTTTCCTGAGCTGTACTGAACCCATCATTCCTTTCAGCTAGGACCCTGGCTCAACAAAAATGCACCCCAGAGGGATTCTGGGTTCAGAGGAATGACAATGTTGTAAACAAACTACCTTCATACTTAGGTGAATAGGTCTATAAAAGATTAATTGTGTGCTTCCTGGAGGAACTCCTAAGGTAGGAACTTGATAGAAACTACTAGGCAGTATGGTGAGAAGAAAAATTAAAAGAAAAATGACAGTCAAGTCACATTACCAAAAAATGACATGAGATGTGGGTGTTGTACTTGACACAGATGAAGGTCATGGAACCGGATTTCCTTAATGCATCTCTGTTCAGGTTGTTTCCTCATCTCTATCTAAATGCTCTCCCGTGGATTTAGACTTGAAATATGCCCGGTAGCTCTCAGAAGGACAGGGTCAAATATCTGGGAGGTAAATGCTGGCTCTTTCTTCACTTGTCACATGGCCATGTCCCCTTTGCTAGAAAATAAACAGGTTGACTATCACTCTATTCACTGGAGTGAAGTATGGACACAGAGGGAGCATTTATCTTCCCAATCGACCTCTATCCAGGACAAAGCCCTGTTCTTGCTTTGCATCAAAGTCACCTACTTACACATGCATTTCCTCAGGAATCAGAGCCTTCTGCCTATTAGGGGAGAAGTGAGTTGACTCTGGATGAGAAAGTTAACTTGCAGGCTACTCAGTTAGCATTTCCTGAAGACATAAGCACACACAATCTTCGCTTTACTTCTCTCCTTTCAAAGGGCCCATAATCCCTAATGGCATTAATGGGGGCAGCTCAGAGACAATAAATGTTGAAAAGAGACCCCTTTATATGCTCCCCTTCAAGTTAACATTTGGGGTTGATCAGACTAACGGATTAAAAACTACTCTATATTTGTAGTGGAATCAAATTGTTCACCACCTTCCTACCTTCCCTATTAAAACACCCTATTTATTTCTCTAATAATGCCCTTTGAGGAACTCTGCAATAGTTTTGGTCCATAACTGATGGACCACTGGCGTGAAATAACTTCGGTCAGAGAAAATCTGTGTGGGTCTGGATGTAGGGAAAGGCTTGGGGGCTGCCTGGAAGAAGAGCATTGCTGGGTGGCAGAGGCAGGGAGTGAGCTCCCGAGAGCCGATGTGGTGACAGGGAGAATACAAACACCAGGGAATCTAAAACTGTAGGTAAGGCCCGCTCCATCATCCTAACAGCCCCATTATAAGAGGGTTCCTTTATGTCAGGAATTCTGTCTTACGGATATTTCTATTGAACACTTGCCCAAAAAAATTTGGTTCAACCATAAAATAGGAACTCTGCTGAGTTCTTGGCATAAGTGAATGAAAATTTACAGACCTGCATTCAATAAGCTCAGCCTTGCAATATACAATTTGGCAAGTTCTATGCTCAAGGCATGCATGGGGTGCCATGGAGACACACAGAAGGGTGTGTTGCCCAGACAGAGACTACAGGGAAGCCCTTCTGGAGTGATGGCATGCTTGAACGGAGTCTAGAAGGTGAAGAGTAGAGTAAGGGAATTCCTGATACCGTACACGTTTTTTGCTTAACTGATGCTGGAAACTACAGGTGCTTCACGCAAACTGAGCAAGTACTGTGAGGTTAAAATGCACAGGGTGTTTATGGGACAGTGATGGTAAATAAGAATGAAAAAATAAACAAGGGCCAGATGTGAATAGAGGGTGGTGTTAGACCTATATGCAATGAATAGGAAATACCGAACATTTCCAACCAGGAGAATGCCATGAGGAAGTGTGACTTTCTGATAGGTCGATCGGCAGCCATGAAAGGGGCAACGCCAGGGTCAGAGAGGCCCATCAGGGCTGTCACAGTAATCCAGGCAAGGGGAGACAATGGTGTGGACAAAAAACAAACAGTGGGGATGCAGAACTGAAGGGACATTCAGGAGTTTTAAAGGAGAAATAGTGTGACTTTGCCACTGCTTGTTTTGATGAGGAAGAGAAAAATAGATTCTCACACAGGCCATCAGGGCTAGGAACCTCACTGGAAGGTGGAACCAGTTCCTGAGGTAAAAAACACTAAAGGAGAAGTCATCTGGGGGGAAGGATTTTTTAAATTAATCCATTTTAGGTATGTAGTTCTTTTTTTTTTTTCACATCTTCTTTCCTTTTATTGAAAAAAAATTTAGGAAATGGCAGTTAATAAAGGGCATGAACAAATCAACAGGGATATACTAGTGGAAAACACAGTATAAAACTAAAAACGCCCTTGGCTTCTTTAATTGGCTAAGAGCACAAAATGTAACAGCAAGAAAGTCTGTTTTAAACAAATTAAAAAGCTGTTTTTTTTCCCCCAATTCTCCCCAAGTCAGATATATACACACCCACAAAAACGGTGTATGAAGGAAAGCTGTTATACACAGAAGTTGTGTCCCAAATTAAGGGAAATAGCTGTTGAAACAGGAATTAACACAAGAAAGTCAGCAACAAGTTTTAACAGTTTTAAAAACTGAGTCTTCAAATGCTGCATGGCACAAAGCTATAGGATATAAAGTACTGCTAGGTATGAAGAAGGAAGTCTGTATGGCTGCTAGCAAAAATGCTTTTCTAGAAAAACAAATCAAAACAATGCAATCAGAAGACAAAGAAGGCTAAAGGTAGATATCAGAGCTAAAACTTCACATATCTGAACCAGAAGATCCTATCCAGAATGGACTTAAGAGTTCAGGACAAGACAGGGCCATTTTTTTTTTTTTAAGATTTTTTATTTATTTATTTCACAGAGGGAGAGAGATCACAAGGAGGCAGAGAGGCAGGCAGAGAGAGAGGGAAGCAGGCTCCCTGCTGAGCAGAGAGCCCAATGCGGGCCTCGATCCCAGGACCCTGAGATCATGACCTGAGCCGAAAGCAGAGGCTTTAACCCACTGAGCCACCCAGGTGCCCAAGACAGGGCCATTTTTAACATATCTTACTTTATCCATTTTACATTCTCTGTTTCCTCCTCTCTCACCCTGAAATTCAGCACCAACCAGCAGAAAGATGGCTGCTTTTAGAATTGGCTATTCTACTTTTCTTTCTCTTTTTTTAAGATTTTATTTATTTATTTGAGAGAGAGCACAAGGAGGAGGAGCAGCAGAGGGCAATGAAGAAGCAGGCTCTCCCCTGAGCAGGGAGCTGCATGTGGGGCTCTATCCCAGGACCCCAGGATCATGACCTGAGCCGAAGGCAGATGCTTAACCAACTAAGCCACCCAGTCACTCCTTTACTTTTCTTTCTGTGGCAAGAATGTCATGGAGCCTGGATACTTTAGGCTTGTGTGCATCTATGACCAGGTTTGTGCTGTGGTCAAAAAACTTTAGCAATAGACTCGAACTCTTACTGCTGCTTTACTCATTAAGTCAACTTCAGAGTGTATTTGTCATCAAAACTTTTATCCCAGATCTGGCAACCACTGATCTGATCCTTTAGGGTTTTTCGCCTTTGCAGAATTCCACATAAATTGAATCATATAGTATGTAGTCCTTCATGCAGCCTTTTCCCACTTAACATAATGCTTTTGAGATTTACCCATCTTGTTGTCTATATCAGTATTTGCTCCTTTACATCATGAGTAGTATGCCATTGGATGTAATGAGTTGTTCATCTGTTCACTGGCTGAGGACATGTGGATGGTTTCCGGTTTGTGGCTATTACAAATAAACCTGCTATGAGCACCGGAGTACAAGTCTTTATGTATACATTTATTTTCAAGTCTCATGAGTAAGGGCTGAGAATTTCTCAGTTGTATAGGAAGTATTTATTTAGCATCTTAAGGAACTACCAGACTTGTCTACTATGCCTATACCTTTTTAATTCTCACTAGCAATTTAAAAGTTCCAAATGCACTGCATTTGGCGTTGCTACTAATTTTCAATTTAAGCCATTCTAACAGGTGTGTGGTGGAGTCTCGTGGTTTTCATTTGCATTACTCCAATGAAAAATGATGCTGAATAACTTTTCATGTACGTATAAGATGGTATCTTTGGTAAAATGTCTATTCAAATTGTCCATTTTTCTATTGGGTTGTTTTATTAATGAGTTGAGGGAGTTCTTTAATTTGAATATAAGTCCTTTATCACATACATTATTTGCAAATATTTTCTCCCAGTCTGTGACTTGTCTTTTCATAATTCTAATGATGCCTTCAAAAAGTACTTAATTTTAATGAAGTCCAATGTATCAAACTTTTTTTTTAATAGTTAGAGCTTTTTGTGTCTTAAGAAATCATTGCCATGTCCAAGGTTTCAAAATTTTAAATCCTGCATGCTATTCTAGAAATTTTAAAGATTTATATTTTATATTTTAGGTCTATGATCCATTTTGAGTTTATTTCTGTAGATGGCATCTGGTACAGGTTCACTTATTTAAGCTATGTATACCCAATTTTTCCAGCACTACTTGTTGACATGTTCAGAGTCAATTTTTAAGGCGATCAAGATGAGTTCTTTTTGGTGATGCTGAGTTTGAGATGCCCTGGCCCCGTATATCTATGTGGCGATATACATGCAGTAGGCAACGAGTCTGAAACTAAGAAAGAGATGGATATAAAGATTTAGGAATCAAGTCTTTGTGGTATTTGAACTCACTGGACTTTGTCAGCTCTCCAATTAGAATGGGTCTGACTAGCCAAAGAAACTAGAGGTATAGTACGGAGGAACAGGACAGAACTTCTTAGGGATAGGGTTAACTGGGTGATGGGCATTAAGGAGGGCACTTGAAGTAAAGAGCACTGGGTGTTACATGCAACTGATGAATCACTAAATTCTACTCCTGAAACTAATAACACAGTATATGTTAACTAAATTAAATTTAAATAATTGTCTCTGTTTAAAATTAAATATATTTAAATATTTAATACTTAAATTATTTTAATAAACTGTTTTAATATTTGAATATTTATTAAAGTATATTGAATTATATATTTATAAAGTTAATTGTAATATTTAATACATATGTAAGGATAAATTGAACTGTAAGGATTTAGAACAAGATTTTAGAACCCAAATCCTACTATTCATACATTCTATAGAAGAAGAAGAAATGAGAGGCAGGGCAATAGGCTAGGAGGCTATTGCAAAAGACAAGGACCACTGTGAGGTGTTAGATTAGGGCAGTGGTAATGTTAAAAAAAAAAAGCTTAAGTAATACATATTACATGTGAATGTAACTTTCATGGGTACACACAAGGGGATATAGACATACAAGAAAACTTTAAGCATGCATAAAGAAGAAAAACTGCTACACTTATTCTGGTAAATTTCCCTGTAAATAGGTCTTAAGTTATTTATAGGCCTAGAATATGCACTCCAAGTGTTTAAACTTGAACTTCTATTCTTTATGATAGCTTACAGTCCAAACATAACATTGTGCAAGCCAGTTGCTTCTAGCAACACCTAACACACTTGTGTACAAATGTTCCCAGACCTGTTTTACCTCTCTCCTATAGTTCAGAATCTTTCTTCTCCCCACCCACATGAACTGATTAGAAAGAAAGATGTTGTAGACCAAAGTGTGGAAAGCTTCCACACTATTAGTCAATTCTATCATTTGCTGTGTGACCAAGCTTGTTTACTCTGTAAAATGGAGATGCTAATATCTACTTTTCAAGTATTTAGCAAGACAATATACGAATCCTGGATTCTAGTAGGTACTCAAAAATGTTTTCTGAGCAGAACTGAAGTCATTAAAACACCATTACTGTGACAGAAGCATAAAGTGTGTGGCACAGTGACTCAGTACTGGGAGGAAAAGAAGAGAAAGCCTCCAGGTACCTTGTACTGACTGCTCCAGAGTCACCCTTCCCTCCTCTCTACTCTGCTGTCTGTCCTTGTATGGTGGCCTCTATGAATGTACTAAAACTCTCCCCTGACCTGGCTTCTGGAGGGCTCAGAGAATAAGAACTTCAGCAAAGGATCAAGGGAGGAGGAATTCAGTAGCTATTTATTCCCTGACCAGCATCCTCTCAGTGGGGACAACTTTTGTTGGTGCTGCATTCAGAACAGGGCATCTTAGCTTTTTTAAGTCCTCTGGTCCTCTTGGGCAATCTGGGGAGGTAGAGAGACACCTTTCCAGATTAATAGTTTTAAATGCATAAAATAAAACACATAAGACTACACAGAAAGCCAATTATAATGAAATATTTATATTTATGTGTATATTATATAATGAAATATGTTATTGTTATATATAATAAATATAAATATATGTATTTCATTATATATGTCATGAACTTATGTATACATGCACAGTTATATATTTGTAATATAGCAATATATATATTACATTAAATACCAAGAGAGCATAATATAGGCAAGTTGAGGTTAAATTTAACTTTTTATTTTATTTTTTTTAAAGATTCATTTATTTGAGGGGGGAAGGGGACAGAGGAATTGAGAATCTTAAGCAGACTCCACCCTGAGCACAGAGCTCCACACAGGGCTGTATCTCACGACCCTGAGATTACAACCTGAGCTGAAATCAAGAATCTGATGCTTAACCAACTGTGCCACCCCAGCATCCTAAGGTTAAACTTATTTTTTAAAAAGACATGTAATGTGGGGTACCTGGGTCGGCCACTCTATTAAGAGTTTGACTCTTGATTGTGGCTCAGTCCTGATCTAAAGATCATGAGATAGAGCCCTGTGCTGAGCTCTGTGCTCAGGGCAGAGTCTGCTAAGATTCTTTCTCTCTCTCTGCCTGCCCCCACTCTGGTGCTTTAAAAAAAAAAAAAAGGGGG